>JAIGNY010003665.1:2052500-2357500 GCA_020152595.1 Chiridota heheva
TTAACTCCCAGCAGTGCTGGTACTTATTTCACAGCTGAGTGGACTGAAGCAAGTAGAGTAAAGTGTCTTGCTCAAAGACACAATGCAGCGCTCATGACGGGAATCAAACTCGGTACCTCTTGAATACGAGCAGGACTCCTCAACCACTTAACCACTATATACCAAATCATTTTCTAAAATGCCGACATGTCACACCCTTTAACCTAAAGTTTTATTGACGTAAGAATCATTCAGATTCGAAAACAATTATTGGAAGAAATTGTTTTCATTAAACATTCATGTATCCTAGTGGGGTTATCTTTGCATGGTATAAACTTTCTCCATTGTGTTGATAAGTGACTTATTTTTTCAGTGAAATTGTAGCTTGTAATCACCATATACTAACCACATGATGCCGCACAATCTTGGATAACGTGAATTAAAATCAACAGGTAGCACAAGTTTTGAGATCCCACAAACTGTCTTCATTTTGTATTTGAGTTTATATCTGTGCCTTGAAAAAGTTTGTTAAAAGTTGATTGCAAAATTGTAGGTAATTCTGTGTGACACAAAAGGATTAGTTCATGGGTCAAGCAAGTTTATCTTATATGAAAGAGGACTTCAAAAGAAACAAAATGGTGCAGAAAGCATTCAAAACTCTTATTCTGCTAAGGAGATATTTAAGTTTAAAGTTTGGTATCATTTGTGTAGAAACGACTGAAATCAGAAGCCATAGCCTCAGATTCCTTAAAGTCTGTTTGTATTTTATCATATTTTTTCCGGCAATTTTGTGACCAATTGATTTGTCAAGAAAGTAGTAAAGCAGAATCTTGTAAGGGTATTCATAATTTACCACCTGAAGAAAGTTTGAAGGAGAATAATTCAAATAGTAAAAAAAATTAATAATTTTTTTTTTAAATACATTAACAATTGTTAAGAATGTGAGCGCCAACCTTCCATAGTAGACTTACTACACCAGTCATTTCTACAAAGATTACACACTTTAAACTCGAATATCTCCTTAAGAGAATAAGATTTTTGAACGCTTTTTTCACCATTTTGTTTCTTTTGAAGACCTTCATATAAGATAAACTTGCTGGACCCCTGAACTAATCCTTTAAGATCGTGGCCTAACTCTCAAAATAATTGCAAATGTTGGAATAATAGTCACAGGGGTTTAGAAGGTAACAATTGTGTAGATTTGAATGTTCCTGTCAAAGGTTTTTAGTACCACATGGTGCAAGAAACGTGTTCTAGAATATTCTAGAGATTCAAGAATAATACTCTAAAACATTTTTATTGACACAGATATTCTGGGCCCACACATCTGTGGTCAGACCCAGGGGCAACACACCCTAGGCCCACACATCTATGCTCAGACTCAGAGGCAGCACACCCTTGGCCCACACATCTGTGCTCAGGCCCAGGGGCAGCACACCCTGGGCCCACATATTTGTGCTCAGGCCCAGGGGCAGCACACCCTGGGCCCACACATCTGTGCTCATGCCCAGGGGCAGCACACCCTGAGCCCACACATCTGTGCTCAGGCCCAGGGGCAGCACACCCTGAGCCTACACATCTGTGCTCAGGCTTAGGGACAGCACACCCTGGGCCCACACATCTGTGCTAAAGCCCAGGGGCAGCACACCCTGGGCCCACACATCTGTGGTCAGGCCCAGGGACAACACACCCTGAGCCCACACATCTGTGCTCAGGCCCAGGGGCAGCACACCCTGGGCCCACACATCTCTGCTCAGGCCCAGTGGCAGCACACCCTGGGCCCACACATCTCTGCTCAGGCCCAGGGGCAGCACACCCTGGGCCACACATCTCTGCTCAGGCCCAGGGGCAGCACACCCTTGATGTTTAAGATGATCATTAAATTTTAGCTGATTTATAAGATTTGATTGAGTTCTTTTATTGGGAGTGTCTCTATATTAAAAATATTCAACATTTCAACTTTCTTAATTAAAAAAAGTTAGTTCATTACAAGATTTAAAGGCTGTTCCACCCTTGACTTAATGCTCTTTCACATAAAGCATACATTTATAACATGTCATTACACCTTTAAATTATTATTATTTATTTTTGTTATGGCTAAATTTCATACCAGCAAACTCTTTTCTGTGACAATTGCTCTGAACTTGTCATTAGACACCTTTTTTTCTTCATTTTTTTCCCTTGTGGCATATTTCCAAGACAAAAATACTTACTTTAAGAATCAATTCTTCATAAAAGATATTCAAAAATAAACTATTTTTATTGTGAGGTCACAAAATAGAGACTTTTGTTTAATTTCAGCTTTAAGGAAAAGCCTGTTGTTGAGTGATATGATATTTGGCAACTTGCTTTTTGAACCTTTGATCAAAAATGGGTCAGAGTTTATTTTGATTGGACCATAGTGACGCCTAGAGGAATCGGTGACTGTGATTTGTGAAAGTAACGAATAAGATCTCCTTAAAATTGGTAACAAATTTGTAGTTTTAAGAAAAATACTCTTAATTTCAAATAAAATCAGACTTAATTTCAAATAAACTCAAAAGACTTGATTTCAAATAAGATCAGATTTAATTTTAGATCAAATCAGTCTTCATTTCACATAAAACAGACTTTATTTCAAATAAACTTTCAGATTCAAACAAAATCAAAGATTTAATTTCAAATAAATTCAAAGAATTGAAATGAAATATGATAAACTTATATTTCAAATAAAATTCAAAAAAAGACATGTTTATATAAAATCAGATGTAAGCTCAAATGAAATCAAAGGCTGAACTTCAAATAAAATCAGACTCTATTTCAAATAAACTTAAAGATTTAGATTCAGACAAAATCAAAGAATTAATTTCAAACGAACGAATTCTAAGATTTAATATGAAATATGATAAACTCATATTTCAAATATTTTTTTTTAAAAGACTTATACTGAGGGTGATGTCTTGGATGACAGCAGCAGCTGACTACTCGTCCATCTTTTCAGCCGAGGCAAAGGCCATCCTCCTCACCCTTAACTTTATTGAGTACCCTTCGCTTAGCCACTTTGCCATCTTTTTCGACTCCAAGGTTGTTCTTACTTCTTTACTTGATCTTAAATGGAAGAACTTTACATCCCATCTCCTCCTCTGGAAACTCCATTCACCCACCCCCTGCAGGAAAAGTATTCTTTTCTTCTGGCTACCCAGCCATGTTGGCATCCCTGGCAATGACAGGGCTGATGCAGCCACCAAGCTTGCCCTCAACCCCCCTCCCCCTTACCCCATTTCCCAAAACCCTTTCTGACATCAAACTGCTTATCACTTCTCTTGTTCGTGACCGCTGGCAAACCTCATGGGACTCCTAAATTGATAACAAACTCCACGTCATTTAGCCCACCATTCCGATCAAACCCACTATCAACAACCTCTCTCGTGTCGACAACGTTCATATTACCCGTCTTAGAATAGGTCACACCCACTTCACTCACTCCCACTTCCTTCCTTATTGGCTCCCCCAACCCCTCTGCAGCAATTGCCATTGCACCCTCACAGTCCATCAGGTTCTCCTTGCTTGCCCCTGTACAACCTTTCCCTTGCTCCCCACAACTCAATTGCCGAGTTCTTCCAGAAAAACCCTCCGGATAAAATTATCTTCTTTCTTTATCTTGCTTCCCTCTACAACCATATTTAGTCCTCCTCTTCCGCCCCTTCTCTCTCTACTTTTTTTTCCCACCCATGCACCTCCTCTCTCGATCCCAGCTTTCTGACTTTTAGTTCTTGTATTTCCCTCATTCTCCCCCTGTTTTCTTTCCTTCCTATCTCTAGAATGATCTGACCTCTCAGGCACAATTTGACCCTCGTTGTCGTGGTGCTGTTAAGACCTCATCAAACAAACAAACAGACTTATGTTCATATAATATCATATGTAAGTTCAAATGAAATGAAAGGCTAAACTTCTTTCTAATATCAAATAAACTCTAAAGAATTAATTTCAAATAAAATCTTGACTTTATTTCAAATAAAATCAAGACTTGATTTCAAATAATAATAAATATAAGATTTATAACACACACATATCCATTTAATGGATGCTCAAGGTGCCGTACATATAACATTAAATTACAGATAAGTATACATGAACAATAAATAACATAAATCAACCCAAGGACTAAATTTCAAATAAATTCAGACTTCATTTCTAATAAAATCAAAAGCTTTATTTCAAGTGAAAAGAATGACTTAATTTGAACAAAATTACACTTACGTTTAATTAAAATGAAAGATTTTCTTTTAACTAAAATCAAAGACTAATAATAGTACTTTAATTCAATATAAAATTAGATAAAAAATAGCCGTCTTGTGTGGATAAATCATTAAATTTTGTTCTCTTGGAAATTAAAACACCTTTTCAGATATAGTTTTTACTGATATGGTAGGACTTCAAAAGAAACAAAATGGCAAAAAAGCATCCAAAAATCTTATTCTGTTAAAGGATTAGTTCAGTGGTCAAGCAAGACCATCTCATATGAAAGAGGACGTCAAAAGAAACAAACTGGTGAAGAAATTATTCAAAAATCTTATTCTGTTAAAGGATTAGTTTCAAGCATGTCAATCTTATATGAAAGAGGACGTCAAAAGAAACAAAACGCTGAAAAAGCATCCAAAAATCTTATTCCATTAAAGGATTAGTTCAGTGGTCAAGCAAGACCATCTCATATGAAAGAGGACGTCAAAAGAAACAAACTGGTGAAGAAATTATTCAAAAATCTTATTCTGTTAAAGGATTAGTTCAGTGGTCAAGCAAGACCATCTTATATGAAAGAGGACGTCAAAAGAAACAAAACGCTGAAAAAGCATCCAAAAATCTTATTCCATTAAAGGATTAGTTCAGTGGTCAAGCAAGACCATCTCATATGAAAGAGGACGTCAAAAGAAACAAACTGGTGAAGAAATTATTCAAAAATCTTATTCTGTTAAAGGATTAGTTCAGGGGTCAAGCAAGACCATCTTATATGAAAGAGGACGTCAAAAAGAAACAAAACGCTGAAAAAGCATCCAAAAATCTTATTCCATTAAAGGATTAGTTCAGTGGTCAAGCAAGACCATCTCATATGAAAGAGGACGTCAAAAGAAACAAACTGGTGAAGAAATTATTCAAAAATCTTATTCTGTTAAAGGATTAGTTCAGGGGTCAAGCAATTTCATCTTATATGAAAGAGGACTTCATAAGAAACAAAACACGAAAAAGCATCAAAAAATATTATTCCATTAAAGGATTAGTTCAGTGGTCAAGCAAGACCATCTCATATGAAAGAGGAATTCGAAAGAAACAAAATGGCGAAGAAAACATTCAAAAATCTTATTCCGTTAAGGAAATATTGAAGGATTAGGGTTCGTAAATATCATGCTAAATGTCTTAACACGATGTTGCGTATCTAAGATGATCACTGATATGTAAAGACACGTTTTTTAAGAATCTTTTAGATGGATCTGATCCGCTGCTCTGGATCATGATCCTACCCTCAAGTAGGATCAAGTGAATGGAATGGATCCGGTGAGCATTCTCATGGTAAATAATCAGCGGATCTGATCATCTACAATGGGTCTGATCATGAGCTTGTACTTAAGTGAGAACATGGCTTAAGGGCAAGGATAATTGTGAAACTGAAAATGCTCACCCATTTCAACTGTAACTTCTCTTAAGTTCTTTGGGGGTCAAAGCACTAAACTCCATAAAGCATGATCTTCACTCAATTTAATGTCTTTGAACTTATTCCATCTCTGGCATTTTGCAGAATTCATCCAGAGGGTTTAGTAGGCTATACCAGGAGGCCCAGAGTTCAGATTCTAATCTAGTTTAATCATCCTTGTAATAACTTGTGATAACAATCTGTCTGAAAATTTGCTTGGAAAGGAATTTTCATCTGTCATTTATGTAGTGGAGGAACAAATTGAAGAAACAAATTGGTGTAAAAATCATGTTGATATCTTATTGCGTTTAGGAGCTACTGCATTTCAAAGATTTCACCAGGGTGTTGCAAAGTGACCTGACAACGTTGATGTTGTTCCTATTGTCAGCATATATATCAACTTGCTCATTTGAGCCCCTGTTTCACCACCCATTCTTTATCGCAAAAATGTTGTTCGCTATTGTTCCCACGATTAAAGGAGACATACAATTTCTGGCGTTTCCTCCTTTTGTTATGATCAGAGCAACAGTTATTATTCATTTATCCAAAATTTGCATCTTCCAAAGCAATCTAAAGTATACTTTCTAATTAAAACATTAATTCTGTCAAAAATGACCCACAAGGGAGCAGCCATCTTGTACATACCTCCTTCTAAATATGACATCATCAACACAGTTCTTTATCAAAAATATGATACATTTTTAGTTGATAAGAAATTAGTCAATTATTGGTTTACCCGAATGAATTAATGTATTTTTAGTTGATAAGAAATTAGTCAATCATTTGTTAACCCGAGTAAATTAATGTTTTTAAGTTGATAAGAAATAAGTCAATCATTTTTTAACCCGAATGAATTAATGTATTTTTAGTTGATAAGAAATTAGTTTTTTTTTTTTTTTTTTTTGGGCCTATGAATTTGTATTTGTACATGATATTTGTACATGATATTTGTACATGATATTTGTACATGATATTTGTACATGATATTGTACATGATATTTGTACATGATATTTGTACATGATATTTATGCGTTATATTTGTACGTTATATTTGTACATGATATTTGTACATGATATTTGTACATGATATTTGTACATGATATTTGTACATGATATTTGTACATGATATTTGTGCATGATATTTGATATTTACATGATATTTGTACATGATATTTGTACATGATATTTGTACATGATATTTGTACATGATATTTGTACATGATATTTGTACATGATATTTGTACATGATATTTGTACATGATATTTGTACATGATATTTGTACATGATATTTGTACATGATATTTGTACATGATATTTGTACATGATATTTGCGCATGATATTTGTACATGATATTTGTACATGATATTGTACATGATATTACTGATGCAAGCCTTTTAAACTTTGTGTCAAAGTATACTGGATAGAAAATTTCACGAAGAACTATAAAGAAATACATTGTTATGTACATATAGGGCAAATGATCTCATCAACTTCTATTCAATATAGCATCCTCCATGTTACAACTTTAAACATAAATAACTTGAGAATGAAATAGGCTTTTAAGATGCTGTTTTTGACATAAGGTTTCTGTTTTTAACTCTCCATCAAGTTATTTATATGAAGTTTAAATTTGAGTATTTTACAGTCTCCTTTAACAATGATAACACCATTGATATCCAAGAAGAAAATGACTCTAGTCCTTAAATGTCTTTTTAAGTAACCAAACCATTAAATCCTCCTTTGAAATCAACCGAAACAAAAATATGTGTATTGCCCTGGGGATTTGGAGAAAAAGATAGTTTATCAGAATCAAACATTTGAATTTCGAAAATAACCCCACGGATTTTATGGTAGCATTTATTGGTGATAAAAAAAAGAGAATGTATTTTATCCACAAGTGGTCACAAGTGGTCTGTTATCAGACAAATTATTCATGATTTATAGATTAAAATCTTAAACGATGTAAATATACAAGCACTTTCCCCATGTATATCAGGACCAAACCTTACCTTGGCATGCTTGGCCTCATGCTATGATTCACCCAAAATTATCATATCTGTATTCAAAAAGCATTTTCAGGTCAGCTTATATTCTTGTTTTTTTTAAGTTGATTATCACCATTTTGAATAAACAATGGTAGAATGTTCACACTATTAAATTATATTTATGTGTCTGGTATTGGTTATGAGGTCTGCGGGTAACATTGCCAGGGTAGTTCTTTGAAGGACTAAGGACATCTAGCAGAATTAAGATATTTTGAAAGAGCATGAGTCAAACAGTCTTTACAATGTGTCAAAAGCTTATTTAATTTTCAAGTTATGATAAAGCAAAGTTTCATTTTGATTGTGTGCAATGGGTTATGGTTTCATTAAGCAACTCAGTGTTGAAAGCAGAAAAAGGTCTTCATCAATTGTTTTGGCCAAAATCATTTGAAAATTTATAGAAACAATGAATTGGTATAGTTTTAATTAGTGTTCTTATAAGATATTGCCTACTGAAAGTGTGTATGTGTGGGGAGGAAGGGGAGGGGGGGGCGTGGAATGATAAAATCACACTAAACTTCAAGAAATAACCATAGCAACTATATATGTGGAAAAAGTGTGTGTGTGTGGGGTGGGGGGAGGGGTATGCACCACTTTCCTGCCTTTGGTTATACTTCCATTCATTTCAACACATGAAAACAACGAAACATTAGTTTTAAAGAAACTGGCAGCCGAAATGTGAGGCTGTTAGATTTTGCTAATTTATGCAGATTTTGACTAATAGAAATCACATCACACGGTCTGCTTTCATAGAACTTTTCACCCATCGCACGCAAGCGTACAAATTCTAAAAAGTTAATGGGAAACACGTACAAATTCTAAAAAGTTAATGGGAAACACGTACAAATTTTGAGTCAGGACTTATATATTTATGATATTCCGTACTGCAAAGGTATTCGATTTAGTGTGAGACTCGACTTAGATACACCCTCAACTTTTCAGCCACCAGTTCCTTTAAGTAGCATTTTTGTTATTCAGTTTTTTTTATTGTTTTAATGGATTCTTTTCCAATTTAGCTATATTATGTTGCCTCCCTATTTCCATAAATGTATTCCAACATTTCATTTATTTTGTTTATTTTGTGTTTTATGATACTTAGGTGTTTGCCCACCAAATTGTTTTTTTGTATGAATATCATTTGCTTTATGTTATTGCTATGTATATCATATTAATGTTTTAAATATTAATTTTGATTTTTTTAAGGATAAGTGAAGTGATAAATTACTTAATCCCTCAGGGGTGCCTTTCGTATGGGGGAAGGGGTAGGTGTGGGGGAAGTGCTGAGAAAAGAAAAATTGCTGATGACTTCAAAAAACAAAAAATTAATTTGTAAAAATAGCAGTCTTACACTGTTTGGAGGCTAAATTTAACCAAATAACAAGAAAAAATTGGGTCATTGCCTGAAAATCTACACCCTTTTAAATCATTTTACTTTTATCTGGGAACATGATTTAGTTGGGCAATATATTCAGTATAGTAATATACCACGATATGGACCGAGCAACATATTGGTATAAGAAATTTCTTTTGCAACAGTTAAATTTGGTGGTGGTGATTTAACTAAAGTCAAACATTTTTTTTAAAAGAAGAATTTTTGTAATTAAAAGTTGCACATGAACCTACCCACTGCATTTATCACTTAATTTATCCGTTAAAACTTGCTTGTTGTTCATGCTAATTTTATTGCATTTAATATATTTCCATTACTCATTTGCATGTTTGTATGCATATTCATGTATGTGCCATCACAGAATACACTTGTGCGTCACATGAATGTGGAGGACTCTGAAGATGAACTCGATCTGGTATCCTTGGACCAGCTGCACTGGAGGAGGTATAATCACATCTGCATGCACCTTGCATATATTAACTTTCTGAGTTTTGCTTTCTGTTTGTTTGACGTGATTTTTTCTTCAACAAAAATCACTTTTTTCCTCCTGTTTTAGATGTTAGAATTTTTAGTAGTAAAGGTTGCAGGTAAAGGTGGTGAAATATGGTTACCATCCATAAATTACACTTGAAATATAATTATGTAATTAATATGCAATGGTGCTACCACAGGGAAGAAGGGGGTCCACCCTCTCCATTTGTGTAATTATCCAGGTCCCTTAAACCCCATGTAGGAGGGGAGGGGGCTTCAGACAATGACATCAAAATTCACAGTTGGACTGTCTCTCTCTTCTAGGATGCTGACTATACCACAGGGTGCTACATAACAAGTCTTGGGTCATCCCAGCTTGCATATTGAAGTCTGGGCTTTTCAGAAATAAAGGATTAGTTCAGGCGTGAAGCCTGTTTATTTTATATAAAAGAGGACTTTGCAAAAGAAACAAAATAGTGAAGAAAGCATTCAAAAATCTTATTCCATTAAGGATATATTCAAAGGTTAAATTTCTGTATCATATAGAAACGACTGAAATCAGACTAGTTGTGGCCCCACATCCTCAGATTCTTCAGTCTTTATGTATTCTATCATATTTTCTCCTAATTTTGTGGCTTTGTGGCATTGGATATGTCAAGAAAGTAGTAAAACAGAATCTAGTAAGGATAATTATAATTTAGCACCTGAAAAAAAGTTTGAGGAAAAATAATTCAAATAGTATAAATTGTAAAATAGTAAAATACATTAACAATTGTTAAGAATGTGAGGATGAGGGTACCAACCTTTCATAGTAGACTTACCACACCAGTCACTTCTACACAGATAAGACAGAGCTTTAAACTTAAAATTTCCATAACAGAATAAGATATCGAAGTAGTTTCTTCACTATTTTGTTCTTTTTGAAGTCCTCTTTCATATAAGATAAACTTGCTTGACCACTGAACTAATCCTTTAACATAATAAGATTTTTGAATGCTTTCTTCACTATTTTGTTCTTTTTAAAGTCCTCTTTCATATAAGATAAACTTGCTTGACCACTGAACTAATCTTATAAGGTATTTCTTTAGGTCGTCTTCCAAAAATGATACATGTTCGTCTCAATGGGTACCTACCTTCGTACAACTTTAATTATCATTAAAAGATCAGAACAGGGAAATGCCAACTGTGGTAGAATTTTTCTCTTTTTTCTGAAGTCTACAAATCACCGTCAATAAAACATTGCATTTTTGATATTTAGAAATGAAATCACACTTACACAAGTTCTTTTGATTTTGGAAAAAATGTTTAGAAAAAGATTACCTTAAACATGTTGCCTTGCACTCTCCTAATTATGTTTCAGTGTTAGATTATTTATAAGCATGAGCTGCATTTTCTTACCGCAAGTGGGGAGGGACAAAATCATTCTAAAATACATTCAAATACAAATAAATTTCTAATTAATATAGATATGCGAGTAGCAATGTGATAGATGTCGGGGCACATTATTGGCATGAACACTTTACTGTTACAATAAAAAAATATAACAGGAAAAGACAAAATAAACCATAAAAAATGTCCTGAATAGAAGTAAAAACAATAAAGAAATTGCCAAAATAGAAATGAAAACAACAAAGAATTGGCCTGAATTAAAACAATAAAGAATTGCCAAAATTGAAATGAAAACAATAAAGAAATTGCCATAATATAAATAAAAACTATAAAAAATTGACCAGAATACAAATAAAACAATAAAGAAATTGCCAAAATTGAAATGAAAACAATAAAGAATTAACCAGAATAGAAACAAAACAAAAAAAAATTAAAAAAGCCAAAATTGAAATGAAAACAATAAAGAAATTGCCAGAATATAAATAAAAACAAAAAATTCACCAAAATAGAAATAAAACAATAAAGAAATTGTCTAAATATAAAAAAGCAATAAAATAAGAACAATAAACAGATAAAGAAATTGTCAGAATAGAATCAAAACACTTTAACTGCCCTGAAACAATAAATATGGACAGAATAGAAACATGTGAAATAATATAGATATTTACTTGATCTTCTATATATCACATTGTTGAAGTGTTCTTGTGGTGGAGGTTTGAGCTATTCTGTCTGGTTTGAAAATTAGACCGATTGTAATTTCTTTTCTTTTCTTTGATAGCTTGAGTATCATTGGTGAAGGGTTAAAATTATATGCATAGTCCTTTGGTTTGTTTGCAGTTTTCCTAGTTAGAGGTGTTTTCTTTCCAACTATATGTAATCCAAGTTCTGCGCCAATCAATAGTTGGTTTTGAGCTGAAATCGGAGGGCAGTATTTAGAGAATCCGACTCAAAGCTACTGGTTTTCATTCTAGACACAAGTCCTGCCAGTGTTGTGTTCTTCAGCAAGACACTTTATTCCACTACTAGTTCAGTCTACTAAGCTGAATGGGCGTAGGAAAGGTCACCTCTGGGGGCAAAAACCGCCAAAAGTTACAAGCAGGAAAAAAAAAAAATTGAAGAAATTTGAAGAAATTAATTTCAGGATGAATCAAATTATGTATTTCCTAAAAAAAAATTGTTTTCCCTTTAATTTCAGGATGAATCAAAATATGCATTTTCTTAATTTCCTGTTTTCCTTTTAATTTCAGGATAAATCAAAAGATGCATTTTCTAAATTTCCTTTTTTCCCTTTAATTTCAGGATGAAACAAAATTCCAAGACAGACCAAAAGTTCCTCAAGCAGACAGAAGGGTAGGTATCTCTGCTTTTTCATTGATGTCTTTTCACCCAAGAATTGCATCCTAGCTTTGTAGTTATTTCATTTTCATTTTTTTTTTCAGTTTTCCAAATTTTGAGATATAAATCAATGAGGAATATGCTGACTATAGATATTGGTCTTGCTCCTAGATCAGGTTTTTCTTCCTTTTTTTTTTTAAGGGGGAGAGGAAAATATATTAATAGATTTTGCCAAGCATTGATCAAAAAACATCACAAAAACACAAATTTTAGTTAATATGCACTTATTGCTATATGTTTGATTTGTTCGTTATCGTTCATACTTTTCTCCCATTGTCCAGTATATTCAAGGTTGAAATGACCATGGGGATGGGGAAAAAAAGGGGAGGGGGGTATCCAGACCCTTTGGAAGTGGCATCCTGTTTAGAATTAGAATTTACATTTTAACCGGTTGTCTGTTTCAATCTTGGAGGAAGAAGAAAAAAAGCAACAGAAAGAGGCCATCAGAAAATCTTGGATCAATTTTACTTCAAAGTTGCTTCATAAAAAGAAACAAAAGCACTCTTTATAATCTATCAAACCAATTTCTAGCAGTGGGTGGTGGAGGGGAGGAATGGAACTGGACACATTTTTGATGATGAAGACAAAGGGTTACCAGCACATTTTTGTCAAGACTAAGAAAGGATGTCTTTGGTTTGCGCTAAGGTATGACTCTTTCAGGTTCAATATCAGGAATTTTCTGAATCTAGCGAAAAATCTGGAAATAATTGCTATGGATATCCTGAAATGTCCTTTAACCCTTAAAGATCCAGGGGTCTTATTTAATTATCGGAATTGTTTTTCAAAATTAATTTTCATAACTTTCCTTTGTTTTCTACCACTAATAGTTTAGTCTATAAAAGTCTAAAATAAGAAATTATTAACAAAAGTATGCAAATTTGCACATTTTTGGCCAAATTAAGCCAATTTTTTTGAGCTTGTATTTTTTCTTGTAAATAATGAAAAGTGAGGATTTTTTCACCTATTTAGATTGTTTGTGAGATTTCCTTTCCATTGATACCAGTCTAATTTTTTTTCTCAAAGCAAAACATGCAAAAACAATGAAATTAAACAAAAAATAATCACTGCTGCAATTACTAGCGGAAAAACGGAAGCCGCGTGTCCGGTGTGGGGATCGAACGCGGGTCATTCAACGTGCTGTGCACAGAGACTTACCACTAGACCAAAGTAACTAACTCTGAAAGAGAAAGCTTTATTATTACTTAAATCTAAATGTTATTAGAGAGGGTACGTGCTCTTTTTTAGTATCAATCGAAAGTACGTTGCTTGGCCTTTCTTACAATACATTATGCATTTGGTAGGTGTATTGCGATTAGAACTTACGATTTTTTCCAAATTTTGGTCTCAAAAAGGCTCAAAATCATCAAATTTGGCACAAATTCATCATCTAAAGAAAATGGATGGTAGGGGCAGTTAAATTCGACTGGAATTAGATACTTTGATGTCTTTAACAGTTATAAACGGCTTTTCAAGCAAAAGCTAGGTCTAGAAGTATGGCAAGGAGGCTTTTGAAAAAAAAAAAAAAAAAAAAAAAATTTCGTTAGATTTTGTGCATTTTTTTAATTCTCTCTTTTTCAATCCATTTTTTCTTAAACTTCTTCAAAATAACCCCCATCAAAAAGTTATATTGTCTGAAAGAACTATTCAAGTTCTTTCAAATGATACCAAGATCACTGGTGTGGGCCTATTTGACAAAGAAATATCTTTTTTGAAAAAGTATGTCTTCAATCGAGTGTGACATGCTTGGTCTGGGTATTTACGCTTAGTCTGGGTATTTAAGGTTTAAGCCTGATGGTCAGATTGTAAATGTTTTCTTACAATTGTTAGACGTCATGGGGCAAAGTAAATCTGGAATATAAATATTTCCCAAAGTTTTGAAGGGGACAAGGTAATATTGATGCCATTTTCCTACCCTCCTTTAATAATGTGCACTCTTATAAAAATTTAAAAAAGGTTACTAGCGTTTCCCATATTTAAAACCTCTTCTTTGAAATTTTTCTTTTTTTAAAAGTGTGGGGTCCTCTGTTTGTCCTTTACAATGCCATACAAAAGGGATACTTTGTATACAGACTTCAGGATCAAAAAAACAAGAGATTCATACTTGTGTGAACATCAACTTTCTAAGTAGAACACTGAGTCTTTTAATTTCATAAAATTATATACGAAACAAATATAGAGATAATATTTATTATATTGAAATATAGATTTATTTATAGATTGTTTTGTTTCAAAAGCTGATAAAAGTTCCAAATTTTCCAAATTTATGATATAGGAGGAGGCATACCCACTATCTCAATACAATTTGCCAGTTATTGCTCATCAAATTCTATCATAGATGACTATAAGAATGTTTTCTATGACAATTATGGAGGGAGGGGGGGAAGGGGATGTGGCCGAGAGTATCAAATTTTGAGCAGATCGGTGTTTGAATTTTAAAAATAGCACTTTTATTTTGTTAGCTAAGGCTGATCAAAATTAGTGATATATGGCTGGGCTAATAGTTCAAATTCTTAATGTAATTCTTTTATTAATTTCTTTCCTAAATCTTTGTCACTGAAAATTATTAATTTTATTGGGGGCATGGCAAAGACTCTTTTGATCAGAAACTGCTGCACCCTTTCAAAGAACTGTGATGGACATACCAAGATCGCCCTGTAAAAGATTACAAAATTTGCATAAAATATGCAAATTAATGCCTAAAAGCTCATATGCCACTGAGCAGTTGTTTCTTTGTCAATCCTTTGTCTTTTAGATGTCTTTCATGATCCCTTCAAGTGGTGCAGCAAATTCTGATGAAAAATTTGTAGTCTTTATCTTAAGTATTGACTTTCCTATCACTTTCAGTGACTGAGATTTAGTAGTACATTTTAAGCAGCCTTCCCAGTCATACATCACAAATTTTGCATAAAATACATATTGATCAAACTTTGATCAGCCCATAACTCAAAAAGTCAGTTATTTTCAAAATTCAAAAGATGTTCTGCTCAGATTTTAATACATACATAAATTTGTACATGTCCATGGACCTTTAAGTTAATAAAAAATGAGCATGAGATGTTCAGAGAATAGATTAGCAAAATGATATAATCAAATGGATAGAGTCAATATGCTTTGATCTTCATTCAAATTCTTGAATACATCCCCGTCCCCCCTCCCCCCCCTCCCCCTCCCCCCTCCTGGGTGAGAAAGGTGTGGCCCTGGGGAAAGCTGAAAAGTACAGGTTCCTTTAAGTGTACAAAAAGGAGAGTTTCAGGCAGTTGTGGCAATCTTTTTCATGAAATTGTGAATAAAAAAGTACAGTCAAATTATTCTGATGACCTTTATTTTAGAAGGTTTATTATCCTTACACATGGGGCCCCCTACAAGACAGGCACCGTAGCGTATAGCCCTTGATGATTTGAATATTCATGTTCATTCATGTGAATATTCATGTATATTTATGATTTGTCCATTTCATTGGTTGTGCAACAGCATTAGTGACACTGGTGTTTTTAAAGGATTAGTTCAGGGGTCGAGCTTGTCTATCTCATATGAGAGAGGACTTTCAAAGAAACAAAATGGTGAAGAAAACATCAGATTTTTCAATGCTTTCTTCACCATTTTGTTTCTTTTAAAGTCCTCTTTCATATAAGATGGACTTGTCTTGATCACTGAACTTATCCTCTAATATGTAGGCTTTTAATCTCAATAAAGTACTTACCAGCACTTTATTTTGTCCACAATTTGTATTGCTTAATCTTAAGTAGAAAATGGTAAAATTACAAACAAGCAGGACTTTTTTGTTGATGTGTGTGCGGAAATGCATGATATTTTTGTGATATTTACGTTTTATAGCTTTTCATTCATATAGTTTTGATTTTCACCACGATATTTTGGCATGATAAATACATTACCGTATTGTGTGCACATGTTATTGTTTCTTGATTTCTGTTACTCTGTTTAAAGACACACTGAATCTCTACATCCAAGAATGACAAAAACTGATCCATCAGTGATGCAGAAAGATGACTTCCCCTTTAAAAATCATCCTTTTTTTGTGGAAGGATTTTCACTACTAGAATACCAAAAAGCATGGAGTTTCACCCCCTGGACACCTGTAAGAGGCTTATGCTTCCCTTTTGCACTGATGCCTTCAACCATAGGGTAATACATTACCTTTACCCCCACCCTTTCCCCCTCCTCTCCTGAGGCCTAATTGTTTTGTGGATCTGACCAAAGAATACTATTTCAACCTTTTTATTGTCTGAATCAAATAAATTCTGTCTTCACTTGGGGAGTTTTTAAAGAGGTCCCTTTCACCTTCCTTGCACAACAATTTGTGGGTCTCACAGTTGAGACATTTTTTTTGAATTGATCTAATATGATTAGAGAAATGAGTTAATTTTTGGCCCAAATAAATTTAACTTCTAGCTCAATGTATTGATGATTTGTAAAGAGCAATTGAAATACAAATCTGAATGCTTTCAAGTCTTTAACAGGATTGATAGAAAGGATTGGATATGCATTTCCAATACTTTTCTTGAACCACAACTGATCAGCAGTGGCACCGACAAGGGGGTGGAGACGTGCCCTTCCCCCCCCCCCCCATCCTAAAGATTTCAAACATTTTAAAAGTTTTTGCTGTATATTTGGCACATGATTTTAAACAATTTCCTGCTACCTCAACCACGAAAAAACGTAGGGCTTCCGGGGATCTGGCCCCCATTAAGGACCCTTAAGTGGGCCACTGAACCTCATGCCATTGTGGCACGTGTCTCATTTGCATAGTATAACCATAAGCGCTACACACTCATACATACAATTTTATTTAAACCCCCCAATAAATTTGTTCTGGCAGTGCCACTGCTAATAAGCTTGTTGACTCAAAGAAGAAATGAAGTGGGAGGGTGGGGTGGGGGTGGGGAAGGGTAAATCATTTGAATGTCTTCTAGTCTAAATATTCTTTTATGGAAAAGTTTTGGTAACTTGATGAAATGATTTAATATTTATTAAAATGGTCATATTCCTGGAAGAGGCATATAAATGGTTTAATTGTGTAGACAAGCATAGATAAATATGACTTTCAACTCCCCCTTCCTCCTCACTTATCCATGTTATTTTGCTTGAGACCTACAAATTTTAAACTTTTGCTTAGTGAAAAAATCTGGTATTAAAAATCTAGACTTAAGTTGCCTGTGGGGATCACCCACCCTCTTTACCTTGTGGTTGTGTCCCTACCTTGACCTCATCCCTACCTTGACCTCATCCCTACCTTGACCTCATCCCTACCTTGACCTCATCCCTACCTTGACCTCATCCCTACCTTGACCTCATCCCTACCTTGACCTCGTTTGTCACAAAAAAAAGGGTATCAATTCATAAATTTAAAAGGAAGAGTAAAGACCCCCAGGTGCCTATTCCCCTAGGTGTTTCTTAAGGTTTCCAATTTTGATCTTCCAACTTTAGGGTGTTAACTCGTTTATGTGGTTGTTACAGAGTTCCAGAGGGAAGGGATGGGGAACGGGGTAAGCTTTTCCCGTATGAGAGGATTTCACCTGCCCGGTTAATTTCTGTTGAAATTTTAATATAAAATGGAGCGGGGAAATGTTGGAAAGTTGGGTAAAATGTAACATTTTCCCAAAATTTTAGAAATTTCCTCAAAATGAAGCAAATTTCCCAAAAATTGAATGAGATTTCCGACTAGCAGCAATGTTTTATGGAAAATTAACCAGTGCAATTTTTTTGCTTGCATATCGGGAAATCTTTACCCACCCCCTTTCCCCACCTCCCTGAGAAGTCACCCTTCCTACAAGTTCCCAATTGTGGGAGGATCATTGAAAACAAACAAACATTTCTTTCAATTCAAAAGAAAGTATGCCAAAGATTGAACATTTCTTTCAAAGGGATTCAGTGTGTAGCATCATTCAGTTCTTTTGATAGATTTTTTATTGTTTCTGCATGTTTTCCAAGATACACTTTTTCATATACTTATGAATATTCATGGCCAAATATTTTATTTTTGTCAAACAGGTTTGTTCTTTATTCCTTTTTGTGAGTTTTTATCTTCATTTTGTTGGAAATTTTCAATCTTTTTTTTTTTCTCAATCATTTCATTTTACAAAGCATTCCATGGATACGAATACATCTTCACAAAATCAACGTTTACATTACCAGTCATCCACCTATTCAAAAATAGACAAGTCCCAAACAAGACCATCCATCCAATCATCCGATTTTGTTGAGAGTGACTTAGGAAGAGGTCATTATTATCAGGGGGACCACAAACATGAGCAAGATTTGTGGGATGATGGTAGTTACAAAAATGGCAGCTATACTGGTGATAGTTACCATGACAACAAATATAATGACGACAGATATATTGATTGTAATTATCATGATACATATAAAGGTGAACGACCTGCGAATGCCGAGAAACGGTTAAAAAAGGACGTTTCTGAAAAATGTAGAGTTAAGGGGGAGGACCCTCGATACAAGGACAGAAGGGGTAATGACCCAGAGAGGAGACATAATGATGATTATCAAAAACATTCTGATGGGTATCATGGACCGAGGGATGCTAATTATGTTGGTAGGGCAAGGGGGCATAGCAGAGAGAGAGGTGAAAGTCGGGGGCGTGGGTCCTCCCAGAAATTGGACTTGTTAGAATATGAGAACAGAGAGCTGCACTATGGTGATCAAAATCAACGTAGCTTTAGGAGACATGATAGAGGGGAAACTGAGGGCAGCAGAAGGGAAAAGGATCAGACGCAATCTTTAGATAGGACCCTTAGGGACCATACCCCTCATCTAGAATCTTTAAATGCACCAGCTTCTTCATTCCGAAATTCGAGAAGCGCTCCTGATTTTAGTCCCCTTGAAGAATCGGGTAGAAGTAGCAAAATTTCTGCCCCGTCGATCGGGTCTGCTAGTTTCTCAATTAAGTCGGGTGGTCCTTTAACGAGCACGCCTATGGGCAGTGGGAGGTTAGATTCCAGCGGGTACCCCGATTCGAGTATAGACAGCAAGCATAGATCTCAATCTAGTGACAGAGATTTAAAAAGTTTTAGCCAATCAGAACACACAACACATTCCACAAATTCTGTAAGGTCAAGAAGTGGAGGGCGGGGAAGGAGTAAGAGTAGAGACAGACATGTAGATAATGACCGACATCCTGACTGCTCTTTGGATGGTGCTGGACGATCACACAAGAGCCGTCGGGAAGAGTTTGAGCAACAAAGCGCCGAATCAGGGAGGGAAAAAGTCCGTCCAGGTTATCCGCATCCCGAAGAGGTGATTCTAATGTTTAAGTTGGAATAACCTAGACTAGTCATTCATTTGTCCACCCAGCAGTATAATGTTCTCATTGTTACTATGGTAACATTAACTTTGACCTTTGGTTAGCCTAGTTTCTTAGCCTAACACATTTGATGTGGTCTGTTCATGTAGATTAGAGGTGATTGGGTTCATTAAATAAAAAGAAGACTTACCGAGGTAGTCAAGTTTCTAATGAAAAATGGGAAAAGAAAGGAAAAGAAAAAAATGCGAAAATTAACCTTATAACATCAAGAAGAACTCTCTTTTAAAAACACATCTAATCTTTTTTTTCTACTTTTTCAACCATGGCATTTTATGATGACATACTGACGTCATAAATGCGTTGTATGTTGAATACTCTTTAAGTATCTTTTAACTATACTGTGAAGAATTCACAATTATTGATTATTTATGTTGTGCCTAGAAATTATGGATTAAATTTTGGAAGTCGCGTGAATATTTTAAAATTACAAAAATGCCTTACTAATTTGTTAGTAACTCTTTTTTAAATGTACAGCGATGATTTTTATAAAATGGTATTTCAAAATTTCTATCTTCAAATTGGAAATAGTTCCAAAAAGTCAGTTCTTAGCTCTGAAAAATAAAGAATAGAATCATAGAACTTTACCTCAGCTTCTGTTTTAATTTTCTTTTTCACAAAAAATTACTAACAATTTCAAATGGGTCCCAAATATCTTTGCTTTCCGAGGCTTTAATAGTAGATTAATTTTCTTGCGCTCCCTTCCTTAACATTTTACTTTTTCTGGCAAGAAAAACGTTTTTAGAGCCTTTTGGTCTTTTTGATTTTTCCCATTTGTGTTCTGTTCATTAATATTTTCTTTGCCTCCCATCATGCACCATTTTTTTTTTTCAAACTTCATTTCATCGTTTGGATTGGCTGCACTTACCGCTGACATTTCTGTCAGTTTTGCTGGGGTTTGATTTGCATAATGTTCGAGTTTGCAAGTGCATAGTTTTGTTTATATATTTTTTTTTTTGGTTTTGTGTTTCAACTCTTTGTTTTTTAAATGTTTACGTTAAACTGGTTTGAGGGAATTAACCAATCACGGTATGAGTTATGAATGCATTCTCTAGCAACCAATCATCGTTCTTTGAATTTTTGTGCTTCATTTTCAAAAGGATTTAACTGCATGAAACTATCTGGAACTTTTTCCAAAATACAAATGCAAGATGTTTCATCGATCCATTTCATTGTTAGCTTCAACTTAAGAAGAATTGTTTTTGTTTGAAATGAATGATCAGGATTTTTAGAAAAAAGCTCAATTTTTGAACTTTTATACTAGCATGTTGTAATTGCATGGTTTATTGTTTAATTTGTGCTGATGACTAATTTTTTCTTTACTTCATATAGTTTTTCAGGCTTCTCATTTTCTTATTTCTCTCCCTTCCCTTACCTCCCGCCTCCCAAAGGGTACCACAAGTTCACGCCATGAACGATTAGACTCTGAGGACAGCGTATCGTCAGCTCAGCCTCTACTAAGTCCAGGTAAAACAAAAGCCAGTTCACGGAATAAAAGATATATTTGTGCATGTTTATAATCAAAGTCGGCAACTTTTTGAATCCATTATCTACTAATTCTTGCTTCGTCTTGTTATCCCGAAATTGGCTTAATCAGCTGAAATGCTCTTGTTTTAATCATTTTTAATTTTTTGTGCGAACCTGCCCCTCAATGAGTACTTATCTTTTTATTTTTTATTTGTTTTCTATCCTTTTCAAAGAAAAGGAGTTTTATTCAAGGCAAAACAAGTAATATAAAAACGATCGAGACACCAAGCGTATTCGGATATTTTCTTGTAATTTTCCGTTAAAATTATACTTGATACAAGAGAAATTTCTTTAAAATTGCTATATCGCAATTACGTCCACTCACATTTGTAAGGTGGATAATAAGCGCCAGGCTTGATTGCAGGAGAACAAATCAATTAATTAATTTTCGCATTTCCTGTCCCTTTGATTGATCTATGAGCAAATATATCTTTTTCCCGTTTCCTATATCTTCATTGATATGCACACCACAAGAAATATTGATTTGCACCAAACAGAATATACACACAGCCACACATGCACGAATGAGACACTGAACTACTGGACTGAAACCTGCACATTTTATTTTTAGAGCTGAAGATGTTTAAGCGCACTGCACAAAAAAATGTGTTCGTTAAGTTTCATTTCATTTATTTTTTTCATTTTATAATTATTGAG
Source organism: Chiridota heheva (assembly GCA_020152595.1). NCBI lineage: Eukaryota > Metazoa > Echinodermata > Holothuroidea > Apodida > Chiridotidae > Chiridota > Chiridota heheva. The sequence continues at coordinate 2,074,351 of JAIGNY010003665.1, forward strand.
TATGATTGCTTGTCTAATAACCACTAGTTTTTCGTTTTTTTCATTTCTTACACAAAGTTTTGTTTTTTGTTTTTTTGTTTTTATTCATCAATTAATTCACAAATTATTTCCATCAAAGGCTACTCACGTAGGAGAATGTAATGTGAAGTTTTTTTGAGTATATTTAGTTTTCATTTAATTGTATGGTTGCGCATATGGATCCAGGGGACTCGGGAAAGGGGCACAAAATTTGAGAGTTATCATAGCAAAATATTGGAAGTGTTGCCATTCATGCATGAAGTTTAGTGGGTGGTGGCCTGGGGGATAGAGTTATACGGCCCATGGCTTCTATGTTAATTCAATAAAGAAAAAAGAAATACATTATAGATGAATCTGAGCATGCTCTGTTAATGTATTCATTTTGTTTTTCAAGCAGAGAAACTTGGCGACTTTGTAAACAGAAACAGTGAAGTATTAAACCATAAAATATTCAAGTTGTATAAAATGAGATATTATGTTGATGTATTTATGGATTTGCATATCTTAACATAAGTAAAATCTCTTTTCTAGATTATTTTCCCCTGTGTTTTAGTAACAGGTCGCACAACATTAATCCTACACGAATGAAGGCCTTGGTTGTAAAAATCGAATCATTTATCATTAGGTGCTGAAAAACTAAATAATCTGTGTTTAAAATATAAAGACATTGTTATTGAAAAGAAGCTGTATTTTATTTTCTTATTGCAAATGGAGGAGAAAATTTGATCCTGGAATATTTAAAGGCACTTACTTTTACCGAATATTCAAAAAAACATTGCAAGTTTGAGATGAATTAGAGTTCAGGGGTCAAGTGAGTTCATCTTATATGAAAGAGGACTCGAAAAGAAACAAAATGGTGAAGAGACATTCAAACATCTTATTCCGTTAAGGATTAGTACAGTGGTCAAGCATGTCCATCTTATACAAAAGAGGACTTTAAAAGAAACAAAATGGTGAAAAAAGTATTCAACAATTTTATTCCATTAAAGGATTAGTTCAGTGGTCAAGCAAGTTCATCTTATATGAAAGAGGACTTCAAAAGAAACAAAATGGTGAAGAAACTACTTCAATACCTTATTCTGTTAACAAGATATTTAAGTATGTAGTTGTCTAATTTGTGTAGCAATAACTGCATTGTTGAATTTTGTTTTTCTCCAGAATTTCTTCAGGTGGTAAAGTAAAGTTATTTTGTAGATTGTATTTTACTACTTTGATCCATTTCCCGTGCACATCATGATGGTACTCATAGCCTTTATGGTGAATAACTCTGGCTATAAATTTTCAAGTCTATTGCACCCAAACTCACCAGAGTTTATAACTCACTGATGAAAACATTCTTTTAAAAGTTCAAATGAATCCTCAGCCCTGCATTACACCGCATGGCTTGGCCCTGCAGTAACCAAATCCACAACACCTGGCTCTTCACAATAAGTTCCATTGTGTGCATATAGATGATTGGGAGTGTTACAATGATGTGTAAAATCACTGAACTATCTGTGGTGGGTTTCTTAATTGTGTCTAGCAGAGTCTAAAAGTTATACCTGCCAAAATTGTATTTTTATTAAAAGAATATTCCCATGGATTTTTTTTTTTTTTTATATATGATAGAGAAAATTTGTAGAAACAAAGTGGTAAAAAAACTATGTTAATATCTTATTCTGTTTAGAAGTTATGAAATTTTAAATTATTTTTGAATTCGAACAAAAGTGACTGATCGGCAACATCTGTGATGTCATTGAGTCAATTTCAACAAAACTTTTTTTGTATTTCTTTAAAAATGATTTGGATTTTTTTCTCATTGTAAATGTGATGTACACCAAGAAAAAACAAATGTTTTCTTGTAAATAATATATTTCACCTTATCTCTATAATGAACCAAAATGTTCGATAATATAAAAAAAAGTGATTAAATTGATAAGAAATACATAAGAACTGCTGGAATTGCCTTGATGACATCACCAAGCTGAAGGACATACTGTACGAGGTGCATTTAAAAACATTTTTCTACTCTTTACATTGTTATAACTTCTAACGGAATAAGGTATTAACATAGTTTTTTCACCACTTTGTTTCTACAAATTTTCTCTATCATATATCAAAAAATTAAAATCCATGGGAATATCCCTTTAAAGCCCTCTTTCATATAACATGAACTTCCTTGACCACTGAACTTAACCTTCTTTTGATATCAAACTTCAAATATGAAGGTGATTTAATACTGCCCTTTAAAAATATGAGATGCTTATAATCTTTATTTTGTGGATAATATTTTGCAATAGTTCCCATTTTGTACAATTTCACATTCAAGAACATTAATGATCCATAGAAAAGAGATTTACAGTGTTTGGGGTGTTGAGCACCCAGGGCACTGACGAAAATATCCATAGAAAAGAGGTTTACAGTGTTTGGGGTGTTGAGCACCCAGCGCACTGACGAAAATATCCATAGAAAAGAGGTTTACAGTGTTTGGGGTCCACTGACGAAAATATTAGAAAAGAGGTTTACAGTGTTTTTTCGAAAATATCCAAGGTTTACAGTGTTTGGGGTGTTGAGCACCCAGCGCACTGACGAAAATATCCATGTTTACAGTGTTTGGGGTGTTCCAGGCCATAGGCAGTTTTTTTCCCAGCCCATGTCCGGGGCCATTCCTATATCTGATTTGTGTAAATATACTAGCCACCACACCACACAACTGCATTGTGAGTGTCAGATGCAAAGTAAGCAAAATAATGTAACAAATTTGTATTTTGAGTCTTCAAATTAATAAAATAAATTACGTTATCAGTCAAAAATGTTGGGTGCATGCTGATTAAAGCAGGGATGCTAATACGTTGAATACAGTATATTACAAACAATTGTGTACTACTGCCCATCTGAAAATGAATCGGTCATCACAGACACTTGCTAAGTGGTTAGTGAAGTGAGGGTTCTAGAAAGAAAATATTAACATGGTTTTTGCAGCAATTTCATTGAAGAAGTCTTAACTTGTCTTTAATTTTTTTAAATGTTGTATATTTCTTGTGAAATTTTCAGCGCGATCGCCTTCCCCGTCTCGAAGAAGAGCCCTTCGGGATGTAGCAGCGCCGAGCCACCCATACCAAGCTCCGGAGTCACCAGTTAGTAGGAAGAGCCAAGATGATTCTCACCACCAATACGGCTCAGATTATGTTGCAGAACCCCACATTGATAGAGATAGATACCCATCACTAAGGGAGAGACGACCATCCCCCGCCCAGAGGGAAGCGATGGACGCTGCCAATTCACCGAACATTGAAACAAGATCCCCTGATGTGCTTACTGAAAGCGAATACGCACGTGTAAGTCCTCCCTTGAGGAAACCCACCGGAAGACGCTTGCCGGCAGTGCCAGGTGATTCGCGTCAATCAAATCGGGTACCCAGCACTACCCCACCATCTAACACCACCCCACGACAGAGACCCAGACCAAGTTCATCAAGGAGTAGAGAACAAAGTCCCTCACGGCTCCCACCCCCTCAAAGAATCCCTAAAGTGTCTCCACGTGCATCACCATCAGTCCCAATTGATGACAGGCCTCCTCAATATGATGTGGTGATGCGGACCCCTGAGCCAGTGGACCCATACGTGGATCCGAGAGTGCCTAATGGTTACAGACCGGGTGGTGTGGAAAAGGGGCGTGGCCATGGGATGCAAGCCCATCCCAGACGGTCCGCTCAAGGGACGCCTCGAGGGCCTGGCCGAGTACATGGTGGAGACAACGGTACCATTCATATAGCAGGGTTTTCAGACTCAGAAGGCGAGGAATGGGCTTAACAGGACTAATTTTTAATTTCAATTAACTCTCTTAAGAAAGAAATTGAGATGGTGAGAAAAAAAAACATTGTTGATATGTGCTTAAACGAAATTGGTGCAATTTACTTTCCCTATTGTATGATATATCTACAACATTTTATAACATGTGGAAATCTTACCTGGCCGTTTTAGTGCTATGTATTTATCAATTTACTGCAAAATTGCATTACTGTATTTAATATGTGCTGGAGTCCTTACAAATTATTATAAGGTACTTTGTGATTCAGGTTCTGCTGTTTGGTAAAAGGAAGGATCTGGTGTATTTATATCTGTGTTGCAAAACTTTCTTTTATTTTAGATTTTTGTATAATTCTTTTGTGCCTCAGGACGGAACAAAGTTCAGGATCAGAATTCAAAACCCTTCCCCTTATCTATCGGCAGCTACCTTTAGATTGCGGGAATTTTTGGTTTAACGTATTGAGAGTTTTGTTGGAACCTGATTTCTCTCCGACCAATCACCATTCCACGTGGTTTGAATAACTGTGCAATTGTTCTACAACAAAATATGCATTCCATAATTAAACCCAAAAAAAAAAAAAAAAAAAAAAAAAAAAGTGGACACCTATTTGGTCTGGAGTTTCATTTGAGAAAAAGACATTCCGTTGAATAAGAATTTCTACCTGAAAAAAAGTACACGGTATTTGACCTCGCTGTGCTTCCAAGCTATGATACTAACTATCTATCTAGACCCTTCAAATTTTCAACTTACAAAATGATGAGGATTTTTATTAAAAACAATCATTTCTTTCATTGAATTCTTGTCAAACTGTCCATTCCATCATTTTTGCCCAAAGTGTGTGAAAATAAATGGGGTAACGTTTGAAATTCCAAGTCAGTAAAATCATATTCTTATGTTGGGAGAGAGATGAATTTTGGGGCAAAATTAAAATCTTGTCCTCTCCCACTAAGAGGTGACCCTTCCTAAGCACCTGTCCCCTTAAATTTTCTCTTTTTAAATTCTCGCTAACTGTTTATTAATACTTTAAACAATGATCAAATCATGGCAAATTGGTAAACGTCGCATGGCATTACTTTGCAACAATATTTCATGGCGATCTTAGTTATCTTATCTTGGGCCAAAATTTACTGAGGATTTTGGTCATCTGGGATTTCTGAGCAATAATGATTCTAAGAGCAGAAACCAATCAAAGACCAGGGGCATAAATACTGCGGGGGGTGGGGTAAAATTGAAGACCTGTGGGTTAATCAAGGTCCACGTCAGTAAAACTTCCATCAGAGATGAATGAAAACTTTACAAAACAGATTAAAGAAATTAATATTACCGCACTCATTCTGCGATTTTGGACCAATAACCTTTTTTTTTTTTCGTTTTTAAAATTGTTGACGTTATAGCATAAGAACTCTTTCGTCGGTAAATTTGTAATTATACACCCCCACCCCCCCCCCCCCCTTCCAATAAAAAGGGTCTACTGACGCCACTGTCTAATACCCTAAATTAGTCAAGCTTTTGGAGCTGATGTATGCCTCCATTTATTATGTTGCATCACAGACAATACTATCCCATGCACAACAAAATGATCAGCTTATTACCATTATGTATATTTACATTTAACCACCTACCCCAGCCCCTGCCAATTTCTTTGTTCATTCCCTACATTCTTGTCATAACTAACTTCCAAAAGAACCTAACCCAAAACCAAAATAAAATTTTTATATGCTTATCTATAAATTACTGTTTTTTGTAAAAGAGAGTTTAGAACTTCAAAAATCTACTTCACGGAACTATTTTCACTTTTGAATATTAAATGAGACTGAGGAAAATGGAAACGTGATATCTTAAAGATATTTAGATTCAATCGTGTGATTTTACTGCAAAACCAATGCATTGAATTGATATAATCTGTAAAGTTTTTACAAAAGATAATCTCCTCCCTTCTCCGAAGAACAGTAAATCATGTTCATCAAATTTTCAAAACAGGGTTTGTATTGATAGTTGTACTGCTTTAGATGATTAATTAAGTGCCTGCATTAGTTTAATTAATTAATTGATTAATTAAGTTAATTATTCTTTATTTTAATCTGCATGTTTAGGCTTTGTTGAGGTTGAGAGGATTTGTCGTGCTTCCGTCAAACCTGTTTTGCTTGGGATGTGAAATTTGTGTCTTGTTCGAAACCTGAAAGGGTTGCGATGCTTTAGATTTGAACGGATATTCATGCTTAAAACCCTGAAGGGGTTTTTATGCTTGGGATTTAAAAAAAAATTCATGCTAAATTGAGACAAAGCTGTGTCATGTTTGAAACCGTAGAGGTTTTCCTTTGCTTGATATTTGAAATGTTTGTCATGCTTTAGACCTGAAGGTGTTGGCGTGCTTCAGACCTGAAGGTGTTGGCATGCTTCAGACCTTATATGTTTTTTCTAATCATGATTACAAATTTATTCCAGCAAATCATAGCTACTAACTTACTGTAGCAAATAATGAGCCACTTATCTTAATTACAATAAGCACACAATAAGGACTTCTTCCATTGCTAATATGATACTCAACACCAACTTCCACAACAATCCAGGACTAACAGAACAACTTGTACAATGGAGCCATTGATAAGGGAAAAATGATCTTAATTGCTTGTGGTTTTCAGAATAAAGAAAATAAAGAGGAAAAGTCTGACCCGATCTGCTTATATATCAGGTTGGGTCTGACTGTTTGAAATTGTTAGGAGTGTAACAATTAATGTGCTAACTTGAGATAAAGATGCCGCATGCTGTAAACAAGCCTTGGGGGTTGTTCTTCCTAAGAACCTGAAAGTTTTGGCCTGAAAGGTGTGTAGGGTTCAATTTTAGGACCAGTAATAAGGATGTGCCCATAATATGTGCTTGCTAAATTAACATGAATAAACAGTTCAGATTTATAATTAAAATGTTGATTATCAAAATTATTCTGCCAATTGTTAAAAGTAATTCTGAAAACATATTTTCAGGCTCATCCCTAAATAATCATTTTCACAGTGTCAATGTTGTAAAAGCTTGTCTGAAGGAAAGCTGCAATATTGGCATGAAATTGCATATTTTGTGCAGTAGCCAATTAACACATATTTTGTGCAGTAGCCAATTAACACAGCATAGCATCAAGTCTTGAATATTCATGAGCGCACAATGACTTATATTGTATGTGGTGTAAAGGAATAAGACTAAACTTGCTTAGTGTGGTCAGTTGTGGTATCAGAATTCTTTATTTAGTTATTTGACTACCTTATGGGAATCAAATTGAATCTTTGAAAAGAATGGGATGAAGCATTTAAATTGTACTGTATTGAACATTTCATGCAAGTTTACTGAAGTTTATTAATTTCTTCAGAATAAGGAGTATTGTGAAAGGTAGAAATTATTAAAAACCCTATCATTTTTAATCTGTTTAATCAATTAATTGAATTTGTAATTTGACAACTTTTTGAAAATCTTTTTGTGTCGACCATGGATTCCGAATGTAGTTATAATCATTTTGTATTCACTTATGGTAAACTGGGAAGTTGTTGAATATTCATGAATATTTTAACAATTAAGTACAAGTTGTAAGACGTGTATGTAATCTCTTTTAAATAATACCTTGTCGGAAGAGACACTTTTTCGACATTATATTTTCATGTCATTAACGTCTTGTGTCAATGTTACAAGCTTATCATGTATGTAAAGGCTATAAAGCTCGCATTATTGTCTCGCTTAAAATAACATTTGTTTTAAGAGACTTTACGTTTGTAAAGCAAACAATATTGAATTGTTTTTCTTAATTGCTTATTCTGTTTTAACTATGCAAATACGTTTTTTTTATTGATACCAAGAGTACTGTGTATATCATCAATTTGATCAGCCTTTTTCTTTTCTGCTTGATGCATATAAAGCACCTGTATGCAGGTTATATTTGAGCTATATTTTCACAATATATACAAATTTGAATATTGTTGACGTAAATATTCGATTGTTTGAATATTAATTAATTTGAGCCATTTTAATTGTTGAAATATTCATTAATTTTTCATTATTTCAATGCTTTGAATATTCATTAAAATGAACCATTTTCAAGTGTTTGAATATTCATTCATTTGAACCATTTTTAAGTGTGAATATTCATTAATTTGAACCAATTTCAAGTGTTTGAATATTCATTAATTTGAATCATTTTGAAAGATAATGATATTACGAAGTAACTGTGTAAAACGTCTGTTACAAAAAATGGCCATGGTTATTTGTGAAGGTTCTAAGCGACATTCCACGAGGTTGGAATTATTGTCAGTGGAATTATATCCACACATAGTGTTGCATATTTATTAATGTAATTTGCATATATTATGACTAATTGCTTAAGCAGAACAGGAAATGGTTCAAAGGACCTATGATCTTTCTTTTTATTGAAAGCAATTTTGTTGAAAATTGTTTTTTCTTTGTTTTTTATCATTTCTTTTATAATATTGTTTTCCGATTATCTCTAAAGAATGGTGTGTTGTGAATGAAGAATTCTTTGAGAAAAAGATAGAAAATTAAAAGGTGTGATTTTTTTGTTGTTGTAAATACGATGTTAAAAATTGCAAATATTCAAATCTTTTTTACTACTGTAATTTGTGACAAATTATGTGTATAGATGTATATCAATTATATCATAAAGCTGTAACCGAGTCGTAAGACTGTGTATCATATAGAAAATATCACTACTTGCACTAACTTAAGAACAATTAAGTAACATGCTTCTTTGAAAAAACATCTTTTAGTGTAATCTTCATTAATATAACTACATGTTTCTTTTTGAGGTAATTGAAAAGGTGCAATGGTCAACAAGTGTGTCATGGTGGTGTTACTAATGTAATCAAATGGGCAAATATTTAATGTTTTTCTTTAGGATTTCCATGGTACATCAATATCTTGATATGTAGCAAAAGACAGGATTAACCATATGTGTGTGTATGCATCAGGAAGTTTCATAAAAGCAACATAAAAGAAAAAATTGTATTCCTAAAATATAATGGAAAAAAAATGTCAACTTTACCACAAAATTCTGGATGTTGACGTACCAATGGTCATTTTCCATGAAATATGTCATTGAAATTTCAACAACTTCAGAACTTGAGCCTACATTTTCCTTCAAAACAACTGAAGTTATAAAGTTTTTTTACAGTAAATGTGGACTTAGCACCTGTTCCCATTTCTCGATGGAAAAGTTGCTGTTGTACGGAACAGGGGAACACATCCCTCAAATGCAAAATAATTGTTATATTACACAGATAAAAAGGGATATTGAAATATATGATTAGAGTAAGTATGACTTTGGATTCGAATAATATAATTTATTAAATATGTTGTCTTCTTTCTCAAAAGTTTTCCAACTTTTAGCAGCTGCAAAGTGGAAAAAGAGAGAATAAGAAATATTGAGGTAAAATATGATTGAAGAACGTTGATACAATCTGGGGCATAGAAAGGACTCGTTATGAAGTATTGATCTAATTAGAGTTTGAATGTATTAAAGTTCATTATACAGAAGAATTCGTTAATTTATGACCCATCACTGGTTTATTATAGGCTCATTTTGCTATTTTTATCATCACAGCTCATTGATATGATAAAAGAAATGACTGGAAAATAGAGTCTATCCCTCTTTAGATATAATCTAGATTTGAGGGAGAAAAAAAAAAAACTTTGACAATTGTTCTGATAACTCTTTCAAATCTTTTAATAAATTTTACAAAAGAAATATTACTTTCCCATCAACAAAACTTTTAAAAGAAAATATAATGGGCATAAAAGGAATGTTAATTTTGTTCTCTTTCTTGATATAAGAAAATAATCCTAAGCCAGTGACCTGATCTGTTAGTCTATGTAGTTTTTGTATGAATATCCATATAGTCTGGTATAGTCACATAGCTGTTACTGAGATACTTAATAGTCTTATATGATGCAATCATGACATTGGTACAAAGCAATTAAATAATAAGCTCATTCAAAAGTAATCTTTATCAATGACTCTCTGTAATCTTTGACTCTGTAATCATTATCTATGACTCTCTGTAATCTTTATCTATGACTCTGTAATGAGTATCTATGATTATCTGTAGTCATTATCTATGACTCTCTGTAATCATTATCTATGACTCTATAATGATTATCTATGATTATCTGTAATCATTATCTATGACTCTCTGTAATCTTTATCTATGACTCTGTAATGATTATCTGTAATCATTATCTATGACTCTGTAATCATTATCTATGACTCTCTATAATGATAATCTGTAATCATTATCTATGACTCTCTGTAATCATTATCTATGACTCTCTATAATGATAATCTGTAATCATTATATATGACTCTCTATAATGATTATCTATGATTATCTGTAATCATTATCTATGACTCTGTAATGATTATCTATGATTATCTGTAATCATTATCTATGACTCTGTAATGATTATCTATGATTATCTGTAATCATTATTTATGACTCGGAAATGATTATCTATGATCATCTGTAATCATTAGCTATGATTCTGTAATGATTATCTATGATTATATGTAATCATTCTCTATGACTCTGTCATCTTTATTTATGACTATTTCTGTAATCGTTATCTATGACTCTCTGTAATCTTTATCTATGACTATCTCTGTAATCTTTATCTATGACTCTCTGTAATCTTTATCTATGACTCTCTTTGAACTTGTTTTGAAGTAGGAATGTGAAGAAAAGACATCAGCTCTCAACCCATCTTTCCCACATTAATATTTTCTGAGGGTATGGAATGTGATGAAGGACAGGGACCAGCCCCCCCACCCCCTTATTTGTTCTGCCAAAAATTTAAATTTTATTTGGACAAAACAATCTTGCATGTTCTTCCACTGTAAGGTTTATGGTCCATTCTTATGTTTTATTCAAACTTTTGTTCAAATACAGACACCCTGTCCCCCTGTCATGTCTGTCTAAAGTAGACTTTCCACTGTCACATCCCAGCTTTGGGTCTAGGGGGATAAAGGGCACATACCCATGGGAAACACTCAATTTTACCAAAATATGAACAACTAGAATTAATCATAAACACCAAAATTTTAACAAAAATTCCAAAAACTTTTCCTAGAAATTGGCCAAACTTTACCAATAATTTGAAAATGAATTTGAATTTTTTCCTAAATATCGAAAAATTGCCCCAAAAGGAAGGAAAATTCCCAAAATTAGCCAAAAATTCATGATATTTAAAGAAAATTTACTTTAAAATTGAAAAAATCATCCAAATATTATGGAAATTGTTCTGAAAATTGATGAAAATTGCCCGGAAGTGTAGGAAGTTCCTGAAAATTTAAGGATATTTACCAAAAATTGGAGATTTCCTAATTAGGAGCAACTTGAAAATTGATAGACACTTTAATTTAGCAGTGCAATCCGAAAAGCCAAATTAGCATGAAAAAAGGCATATTAACAAAAGCCAAATTTACATTAAAAAGGAACCAAATTAGCATTAAGAAAAATCTAAATTAGCATAAAAGAGCCAAATTAACATTAACAAAAGTCAAAATAATATTAAAAAGCCAAAGCCTAATTAGCATTAAAAACCAAATTAACATTTAAAAAGCCAAATTAACATTTAAAAACAAATTAACATAAAAAGCTAAATTAACTTAAAAAGCAAAATTAACATTAAAAAGCAAAATTAATGAAAAGAGTCAAATTAGTATTTCAAAAAAGCCAAATTAACATTAAAAAGGCTGAATTAATATTAAAAAGCCAAATTAACATTTAGAAAAAGCCAAAATAACATTTAGAAAAAGCCAAATTAACATAGAAAAGCTAATTAACATTAATAAAGCACAAAATTAACATACAAAAAAAACCAAATTTACATTACAAAAAGCTAAATTAACATTAAAAAAACCAAATTTACATTAGAAAAACCAATTTGACATTAAAAAGCCAAATTAATATTATAAAAGTCAAATTAACATTAAAAAAGCCAATTTAACATTTAAAAAAACCTGCAAACTGCAATCTAGTCAACTGGTCAAGAAAATTCTAAATGTTAAAAGGGATCAGTCAACAGGGGCATAGGAACCGGGGGACCAGGGGTGTCAAAACCCCTCAATATTTTTACTGGGAGGGGCCAGTATATATTTCGGCTTCCCCAATAAATGAAGGTCTAACAAATCAATTTTGGCGAGTCAAGATTCTATGGCATCTTTTTTTCCAGAAATTTTTGTGAAGTTCCTTTCAATTTACTGGAAATTTCACTTTTCGTAAAACTGTCCTCATTTTTGTGAAATTTTATTCAAGCTTTGTGGAATTTCCTTAAATTTTCCTAAAAAAAATTTCATTTTTGTAAACATTTTGCTTCAATTTTTGTGCAATTTCTTTCATTTTCTTGAAATTTGCTTCAAATTTTCTGCAATTTCCCTAATTTTTCTTCACTTTTCGGGACATTCCTTTCTATTTCGAGAATTTGCTTTTAATTTTGGGGAAATGTTGTCAAATTTGACCTATAATTTTACGATCTCCGCCTTCCCCCACCCATTATGAATAGTTTTTGGAATGTGATGATACACTCACACATACATGTACTGAGGTTTGTTATGGCAAATGACAAAATCTGGCCCACACAACATCAAATCAGGGAGTTGCCACTTAGATACCAACTCCCTGATCAAATACTTTCCTACGCCGATGTTGGCCACTGGCGGGTCCAAGGGCGGTAAAATGTACTGAAAAGCAAAAAATGTTATTACATAATTTGTGCAACATGCAAAATATCATGTCATCTAAACATTTTTTACCTTCTTTTTGAATTCTCCATCAAAGCCCTTGAGAACAGGCCAGAATTAAACTAAATAAGATATTTTACAGCCAAAAAAAAGTCTCCAGAACACAACTTGACAACAAAAAAGTCAAATTTAACTATTCTATATCAAAGAAGCCAAATAATACAGTTAGGCCAAACAAATTTCAAAACATATTTTCAAAAAAAAATTAAATTTTTAGAAAAGTCAAATAATTTTTGTTTCCAAATTTGGTTTGTAACTTACCCTGTACTGAACTTGGTTCTGGTTGGAACTTCACGGATTCAATGAATTCCGACCTATAAGGGTGTTTCAACTAGCGTCATGAGGTCACGTGACTTTGTTTACATCGCCATTTTGTCTGAAAAGAACACTGTTGTCTGCTGTGCACTTAATTAGGCTAACAAATGTTTGCATGTTGTTATATAAGATAATTTCTGTAAGATAATTATGCCGGAATCTTGTTGTGCCGTTGGTTGCACTAATAGACGTGTGCCGGGGAATAAAAAGACGTTTTCTCTATTTCCATCTGATTCTGATCGACGTTTGAAGTTGGTTTCTGCTGTACGACACAACTTCTTTCAAGCTAGTTCTACTTCACACTAGGATTTGCAGCGAACACTTTATATCAGGTATATATATCAGGTATGTATACGCTTTGTCTGCGTATAACGAACAATCAGATGGCGTTCACGTAAAAGTTACTCTTCGTATACCCGTGGATTATATAAAACGTAAGGAAAATATGAAGTAAAATCGGAAGCGAACAAAAGAAAATGCAATCAGTAAAATTCGCTGAATTGGTAGGTAGGTTAGCATGCAGTATCTTTGTTGTACGTGTGATGTGACGCAGCTGTGTGAAGACTCGTAAAACGCAACCACGCTTTTCCGACGTGATGAAATTCCTGTAATTAGCTTTCTTTTGTTTCCATTTCTAAGCGTTCCAAATAATTACGCGCGGATCAGGAGCACAAATGATTACGCGCCTACCAGGAGCACAAATAATTACGCGCCTACCAGGTGCACAAATAATTACGCGCTGACCAGGAGCACACATAATTACGCGCTGACCAGGAGCACACATAATTACGCGCTGACCAGGAGCACAAATGATTACGCGCAGACCAGGTTGCGAGCCATTTAAAGATGTATAATAATTCAAACAGTGGATGAAATTGTCGAAGTCATGCAAAAAATCTAAAAAGAGCCCCGGCGATAAATGACCCTACACAAGCACTGCTTATGACAACTAAGGCATATTCCTCGTATTATTGTTCTACTATTCAATATTTTTTCGTTCGATTTTACCAGGGCACAGACTAGTATAAGCAAGGACTTTCCACATATTGGTATAGGCTACATAGATTTAAGCTAAAATTTGTATTTGCGTGTCCTCAAACTATCATTAATTCATTCTTAAAAGATCGTTTTTCCCGCTGTATCTCTTTTCAGCATATACATTTTGTTTTTGTTTGTTTATCGATGATTTGCTAACCTATATTATGTTAAAAACCATCAGGTGATCCCGAATGTTTTAAGGTCACTTACCCGATATTAAGCCATGTTCATGTCTGCAAACATTTAAGAGAATGGATAATCAGGAAGTACTCAATCACGTTACATCCTCTTTCTTGTTTTATTGTTTTCAGATTTGTCTAATTCTGGAATTTTAATAGTTTTTACCTTTTTTTTTTATATTATTTTTCTGAGTATGGCGTGCAAAAATGTTTAAAAAACCTGATTAATTTTTTCCCATGAAAATATTGAGAGAAAAAATGTCGAAAATCAACAATGCGAATATCTATATTATTATGTGGTTTTCGATCTACGATCTTCGTTTCGAACCCACAAATATATTACTCGGGACCCATATGCAGGCTTATCGGAAGAAAGGAAGCCACTCCTCCTTAACCTTTGAGTAAGGGGGTTGGACGGGGGCAGGAGGTGCCCTTCTAAAGTTATAAGAAACCTCATATTAGGGAACATTCTTCATAGTTTAGAGCTACCCATGCAGGCATGTAACACTTTACTGGAACCAGAGGTGGCGAAACCGATAGGCACAGTGGCTACGTCTTCCCCTTCCTCCTCCCTCCCCAAAAAAAAAAAAAAATCGGCCAAACGATTTTACATTAATGCCAAATGAAAGGATGTGCCTTAAATGTTTTCCCCGCTTGACAATTGTGTAACAAATCTTGAAATATAACCCTTGCTATGATATTCGTGCGAGTCACCCCTATTTTAATAAGTGGAGCATCTTTGAAATGGTGCCCAAGGCAAACTTATGATTTATACTCAGCCCCTTTGTCATAGACTGACGTGCCATCCTTCTACCTTCTTTGTAAAAATGCCCGTACAGCGATACAATATGTTAGTGTTCTTTCAACTATTTAAGACAAGTCCCCTTCTTATAACAGATTTTTTGTTGACAGATTGAAGATAGTAGCAAAAAAGGGTATGTTATGTGCAAGCTTTGTTATGTGCAAGCTTTGTTATGTGCAAGCTTTGTTGTGTGCAAGCTTTACCCACATTTCAACAGTAGGGCACCTTTAATTTGTACGGCAAAAACAATGGTTAAATGGTTGAAGGGGACCTTTTCCACTGTCTCGATGAAGACCATGTTTGTGAATTTGGATTCTGCAAACTTGATTTTGAACTGTTGAATCTTTTGTCTAATATATACTGATACACCGAATTCAGTTGGTTTTATGCAACTGAGAAAATTACGAAAACCCTCCAGAACCATTTAAGGACCTACTATTTGTTTTTCACATTGTTTGGGACAATAAATATTTCGAATCATGATTAAATCGTAATGTAAATATTTCCAAATTCTAGACTTATTTACCAGACTTTTGATCCTAATTATCTTTATCTCAAATTCACAAATTCTAGTGGCTGCAAATTTAGTTATAATGCGGTGCGTACATGCTTTCAAAATATGTCAGTCGAAAAAGTGCCTCTTCAATCCTGTGCCCCCAGATTCAAATATCCTTCGCCACCCCTGATATGGAACTAAAGACTTGTTTACAGGTTCAGATCCTCCTGATAAATCAAGTGCCCCGAGTTCCGTCCGACACCCTGCCCATATATGGTTTTCCACCCTAGTTTTGCTGCGTTCTTGTTCTTAATCCATTTTGACTGTTTGAGGGGATTTTCATCACTGTTCATCTGTTCGTGTTTTAAGTCGTATACACAAAGTCGATATATTTTAGCTAAAATTTGTATCTTGTGTCCTTAAACTTTTACAAAATCTCCAAAGATATTTCGTCTTTTCGGTACACAAATTTGTTTTGTTTGTTTACCGATGATTTGCCAACATATATTATGTTGAAAACGATCAGGTGATTCCGAGTGTTTTAAGGTCACTTACCCGATATAAACTCGCGTTCATGTCTGCAAACATTTAATAGAATGATAAGGGAAGTATTTAATCACGTCACATCCAGTTTCTTGTTTAATTGTTTGCAGATTTCTCCAATTCTGGAATTTTAATAGTTTTACCTTTTTTGTATATTCGTAGAATATATGATTTCCCCATTTCAAAAAATTAACAGATAGGCCCATGTAGGTTTAAGATATATATGGTTTATAAAGCGATTTCAATCAACGTTTGTTCGGAGAACGGCAGACAATGAGCGGGATTTGCCTACCGGAAGTGGGGTGGGAAAATGAAGGAAATTTCCTAAAATTTAAGGAAAGCTCCGAAATTGGCAAAAAAAAAAAAAAAGCCGAAAATCGAAAAACCTGCCCGAAAATGAAACAAATTTCCCGGAAATGAAGGCTATTTTCAGAAGGCTAAGGTCCCCCACCTCCTTCCCCCCCGTCCCCACCACCTGCCAAAGCCGCAAATGGTGAAACCATTACTCAAAAATAATTGTTTATTCACAAATTCATTGCGATTTTTTCCTTCGTAAAGCGCAAAGCGCTCGACTTGTCGGCGTGGGGTCGAGGGGCCCGCTTAAGGTCCCACCAGGGGCCGCTTAAGGGCATCTGGTGGGGTCCAAGGGCGAAGCTCACGGAAGCTCTCGCAAAATTGACATTTCAAGGGCAAAAACGTATGTCACAACCAGTCTGTCAAAATTCATGTCAAAGACAGCATATAATATAATATAATATGGTGTATAATACACCATATACAAAATCATGAAAACGCATAATGTAGAAATATAATGTTTTATTGTTTACGTTTGTACATAGTTAGGTTTATCGTCGCTATTTGAAAAATATGGGTTGTCTAAAGGAAAGTTTTTCAATAATTTACTACAAACTCTTGTAAATGTTGTCAAACTTTTGAAATGCTCTTTCTTTCTCTCTCTCTCTCTCTCTCATTCTCTCATTTATCTCTCTCTCTCTCTCCCTCTCATTATCTCTCTCTCCTTCTCTCTCTCTCTATCTAACGATTTTAAGGCCTTATTAAAACAAATTATATAACTTTGTATTTAGATTATTGTGACATCACGAAGGGAAAAACTATAATGAATTTCCTTACGCTAACTTATTGCTTTTCAGTTCCCACCAACTGACTAACAGAATGGCAGAATGGAACAGTTGAATACGGCCAATAGATTTCGACTCTCCATCATCTGATCATACCCTGAATTAAAATTTAGCGTTAGAGGACCATCAGATTAGTTTTAGCGACTGAAATATAGGACAGAAATTCCAAAAATGTACATAAAGATTGTGAGTTGTTTACTCTTCCATACGTCACAACTATTGCATACCCTAAAAATTCTTCAAATTTCATTATAGCCATAATTCGTTAAAGAAATATTCCCATGGAATTTTGTTTTAATATTTTTGATAGAGGACAATAAAAGAAACAGTTTGGTAAAAGTATAGAAAAAGTTCATATCTTATTTCTACAAGAAGTTATTAAGTTTAAAAAAATTCTTGTCTGCGTAAAAGAGATTTTTGGTCTGAGTCTAAGTCATCATTATGACGTCATCACATCACTTCTGTACTATTCTTTATGTATTTCTTTGAAAATTAATTTTGTATTTTCTAAATGATTGGGAACATTTTTTCTTGAAAATTTATTAAAAATAGTGTAATTTTTTTACATTAATGTTTTCCGATCTGTTCTTGAAACATATCTAAATTATGAAAAATTGGCGAATAATTTTCAAAGAAATACATAAAGATTAGTACAGGAAGTGCTGTGATGACATCATAATGATGACTTAGACTCAGTACAAAAGTCATTTTTATACGGGTAAGAATTTTTTGAAAGTTTTATAACTTCTTTGATAGGAATGAGATATCAACACGTTTTTCTTACCAATCTTTTTTTTTTCTCTATCAAATATGAATGGGGGGTCGTCCGGACCCCCACTACCCCCTCCCCCTTGGCTACGCCACTGCCTCGTACTGGGGTGAGTTTTATTTTCGTATAGGATTATGACTTGTTTTGATCCCTCCAGCCAATTCCTGGTGATCTGTAATAAATAATTTGATGTGTTGACTGATCGACTCAAAATAGCACGTTCAGATCACGTGTTTGATTATTGTAAGCTCCCTTCTGGTATAACTTAAGTTTGTGAAATTCAAAATTCCACACTGCGATATTCCTATAGGCTACGTTTATGCGCTGCTGCAGGCAGACAGGTAAATGATACACGGCGAGATTTACCCGATTCTTTTGTTGGAAGATCCACCCAATTTCAAGAGTGATAAAGAGAGATTAAAGTTGACAAATTGCATCCGTCCCACAGGATCCGTCCAGTCTTGTCAATTCATATGAACGATTTGCGCATGCTCAAGAAAAAATAAAGTAAATATTTCATTTTAATTTACTCGGACATTAGGCCACGCCAATGTGAATCTTAAAGGGATATGTACGAGTAGAGGTATAGTAGCTAAACTATATCATCTGATCATAGAAGCAACGTTTACATGAAGCGTTTTGAAATCTCGGCCACAATTTGCATATTTTATGCAAATTTTGTAATGTACTACATGTTAATTCTTTTAAAATATCTATCATGATTATCATAATAAGTGGTGAAGCAAATACTAACCAAACATTTGTGTGTCTTTGCCACCAATAAAACTCAGAAATAGACATTCTTCCATTTTCATTGACTAAGATTTAGGAAAGAAATTTAAAGAGTTACTTAGAGATTTGGATCTGTCTGCCCAGTCATACGTCACAAATTTTGCATAAATTAAAAACTGATCGAACTTTGATCAGCCATAACTCAAACACTAAAAGTGTTTTTGTTTTTTTCTTTCAAGATGATCATTCCAAAAATGATCTGCTTAGATTTTAGTACTCTTTCAACCGATATAGAAATTGTCATCCATCAACCTTTCAAGGTTTAAAAAACTGAAAATGATCAAAATTTAACCAAATTTTAGAAACTGCGGAGACAGGGGCGGGGGAGGGGGGTGGGGGTGGAGAAGGAGGTGGGATTGAAGGGAGCGTGGCTTGGGGGCTTTAGCACAATTTCCCGAAAATTAAATATTTCACAGAAATGAAGGTAAAATTTCAGAAAACTAGTCAACAATTTTTGCGAAAAATTGGCAAAAATTGCCTCAAAATCGATGAAAATTGCCTAAAATATAGGAAATTTCTCTAAAATTGGGAAATTGTTGGGGTTCTTGCCCCACCTTATTGAGATGTGACCCTTGCTACGCCCCTGCATAAGTTTAACACTATATGGTTGGGATTTAGTGTATAGGGTTAATATGAATGTGATGTCGCCTTTCATTTCCATCATTTACTTCTTCAAACCCCCTCCCCCTACCCCCTCCCCCCTCCTCCACACACACTTTAAAACTAATTTTAATTAACTATGATGGTTTTTAATAGATTTTTAAACAATTTCGCTCATTTTGCCTCAAATACATTTTCATATACCTTTAAACAGGTAAATATTATGAACTTCGCATTTCAACCCATAACACTGTGATAGCTGCGTTGGCGTTTAAAAACGTTTAATAATGATGAGCATGTGTTTTTCACATAATCACAATTTAACAATTGGCAATACCATTCCGAATCACATTGATACTTTTGTTCAATTTCCGGCGGAACCAGTACACGGTCCGGACAGCATACTGACATGAATTAGCAGAGGTGACAAACTGTTAAATATATATCATTTTCCACATAAACCTTTCTGTTGTTTCTTCAAGCTGGCAAGGTAGCACATTATTTAAAGGATTAGTGCAGTGGTCAGGCATGTTTAAAGTTTGGTATCATTTGTGTAGAAACGACTGAAATCAGACTAGTTGTGATGTCATAGCCTCAGATTCCTCAAAGTCTTTATGTATTCTATCATATTTTGTGGCTAAAAAACTATGGGATATGTCAAAAAAGTAGTAAAACTGAATCTTGGAAGGGTATTTATAATATACCACCTGAAGAAAGTTTGAGAAAAAATAATTTAAATAGTGAAAACATTACATAAACTTTCTTTTAAATACATGATGGCTTTGAGGAATCTGAGGCTGTGACATCATAACTAGTCTGATTTCAGTCGTTTCTACACAAATGATACCAAACTGTAAACTTTAAAATCTCCTTAACGGAATAAGATAAGTCCTCTTTTATATAAGATGGACATGCTTGACCTTTAAACTAATACTTCAATTGAAAACACGCCTGTTGGTACATGATTTCGTAAAACCTGCCTATACATTGGTACGTATTAAATTCGTCGGTCATCTGGTCATGGCATTTACTTTTGAAATATATAGCGAATAATTGCTTCACGGAAAAACGTTTCCACGAAATGTGAAGCAGGTCACTCTTAGTTTAATGGGAACGTAAACGTTTGACGGGAAATAAAAGGACGATTTCACGCGTGCACAGTGCACCTGTTCGTTACTTGCCGTTTGAACCATTTCTGTCTTAAGAATATAAAACTCAACAATTTACCGTTGAATTCGACATAAATTGCATTTTACAAGGATTTTTACAAAGAATGATACGATTTTTTTATGGTAAATAATTTGTCACGATTTTTAAGTTATTCACGCGAATTTTACTCCAATAAACTTAGCTATGATATAAAGATTATTGGTTTTTAACACGAAGTGAACCTTATGTTACTTTTACATTACCGGTATTCGGCAGTTCGGAAGCATATTATACCAGCCAAATGCTGGAAACATGATTTTATCAAAACATGATAAAGTGACCAAGATAAGGGCCCCATTCATCCCATTCAGTACACCGATGGCGGACCTGTTCCTTTCTATGTACCCTTTTTTCAACAAGATGCAAGACCTCCCCTACAAGCACCCTTTCCCGGGTGTATTACTAGACATTTTGCAGAGGGAAAGGCCGGGGGCTAAGAATCTAAAGAACATTTTCCTATTTTTGTCCGAATCATGAACAACAACTTTGATTTCCGAGTTTTCCGAATCAGGATTTTGTAAGCGGAAATTTAAAAAGAAATGTAAAAAGAATAATCATCACTTATTTTACTTATTCTCGGCTACTGTGTCCCTTGCCCTCTTCCCTGTAGCTATACGATGTAGGTTTTTCTATCTCATTGATCGTCTTTATGCGATATTTTATCGTTCGGACGTCGACAGGTCGACACGCGGTTACTGTTTCATTTACGTCATTCGAAACGGAAACTTTGGACCAAAAGGCAATCTTACGTCATACGGGGGGTAAATATAGGTAGGTGGAAACCGTGTTTGTCACAAAACTGCTGCAATAACGTCATAGCGAGAGGAAAATTTGGTCCAGTGTGGTGGACAAGGAAGTTGTTCTCCACGGTAGCACGCAACTAATAGTTCAATTTTACATCCTCGTCTGATCACCTGATGAATCGGCGTTGACAAGTAACCATTACAATAATAGGTAATTATGTTGGAACATATGGCTGTGAAGATCTTCTTTTTCCTCTTAGATCTATTAAACAGGAAATGATCACATGCAACACTTACACCGTAAAACCAAGAAGTTGTTATTTTAAATGACCCAATAAATGATATGTTGAAACTGTCAACAATAGCTGAATAGAGACAAATGACTTGTTTGGCTGCAAAACATCTTATTTGGGTTCATTTTGGCATTTCTCAAGGAATTTGTTGTGGAATAAAAACAAACTAAAAAAATGATCTACTGATCATATTTAGACCACGTGAATATTTTGCATGTTGTAGAAATTACATAATAACATTTCTTTTTCTATCCCTCTCCCCAAAAAAGCTATGCACCCGCCAGTGGTTGATCTCAAAAATTTGGAATGTTCTTGATTTAATTACAGTTTTATTTTTTTCAAAGGTTAAAGGAAAGGTATCGTTCCATAAATAAATTCAGAAGTGCACGCTGCCGTGCTGGTAACGTCACTTCCGGTTTTCAATTTTCCATATTGCGAGAAATCTGTGATGTTATCGATAATAAATGTAGGCCCCTATTTGCCTATGTTCGGTCTTGCGGACGTGTGATCAATAAGATCGCGGATTTCTCGCGATCAATAGGGAAATTGAAACCTGGAAGTGACGTTACAAGCACGGCGTCGTTGGCTTCTGAGTGTATTTATGGGACGAAACTTTTCATTTATCATTTAATTTGGCTATTTCTTAAATTTATTTGGCTTTTTGCCAGGGGCCACAAATACGGGGGCCCTCACAAACAAGTTCCTTCTGTGGGGATCCGGCGCACTTTCCAAAATTGGAAATGTGTATAGGACCCGCCCAACATTATGACAAAAACATAATGATTGCCTCAAGTTTTGGTGAGAAACCAAACTTCCTCACTAGGTGTGATTTTTCTTCCTCGCTGCCGCCGTCACATTTTAAATCATTATTTACTTTATTATTATCATTGTCTTTTGATGGGGTTGTCTTGCATTTTTCCTGTAGGTATGCTATGAAAATATGTTATACAGTGGCGCAACACTGGGGCCAGAGGCTATTCGGCGGTTGTTAAGATGGGCCCTTTTTCTGATCGCCTTCCCCGATGTGGGTGCCCCTTTCATGGACCTCGGCGGTTGCTAAGATGGGGCCTCTTTTCTGATCGCCTTCCCCGATGTGGGGGCCCCTTTCACGGACCTCGTCGGTTGCTTAGATATAGGGTCCCTTTTCTGACCGCCTTCCCCGATGTGGGGCCCTTTCATGGACCTTGGCTGTTGCTAAGATGGGGCCGTTTTTCTGATCAGAAATGATTGAAAATGTATTTTATTGTGTGAATGTGATTGATTATGTTGAAGTTATATTGTATTTTTACGGGTGAAAATGTTCTGAAAGGGGCCCACATCGGGATGTGCCCAGGGCCCCCGCATTTATAAATCCGGCCCTGTTTTTTGCGCTTGCGACGATACCAACCTGTCAACCTCAACCTTTGTACAAACATTTTGAAGAGAAAAAAGTGCACATTGCCTGGTAAGCCTTGTTCATGTTCTTAGCGCAGATTGTCTTAATGTGTGGTACGCGTAGTGATTCTCCACGTGAACTGAGTTTTAAGTCAACAAAAGTGAACATCCCAATAATCTTAAGGGCAACATGCGTAAGTGTCAAAAACAATATGTATTATCGGCTTTTCTTTTATGACTACTGGTCTTATTGTTTTCTTTTCTGGAATGGAGTGATCTTTAGCCTATTAGTATTTAAATTTTAATGTGAGAAGTATATACAAGAGTCCATGATTCATAGGTTTATCAAAATAAATGTCGGGGTCTTTGAACATCTCAAAAATAAAGATGTTGTGTATTCAAACTATTAAGAGAATAATATGTCAAAAACGCAAACACAAATGAGTAGGCATCATTATCTGCTTATTCGTCTACAGCAACTTATTGTAGCGTCAGTAGACGTAGGAACCCAATTTTGGCGTCGTTTGTTAGGATAGGTGGTGGTGGTTGTGGTAGTGATAGGTGGTGGTGGTGGTGATAGGTGGTGGTGATGGTGATAGGTGGTGGTGGTGGTGATAGGTGGTGGTGGTGGTGATAGGTGGTGGTGGTGGTGATAGGTGGTGGTGGTGGTGATAGGTGGTGGTGGTGGTGGTGGTGGTGATAGGTGGTGGTGGTGGTGATAGGTGG
Source organism: Chiridota heheva (assembly GCA_020152595.1). NCBI lineage: Eukaryota > Metazoa > Echinodermata > Holothuroidea > Apodida > Chiridotidae > Chiridota > Chiridota heheva. Next base: position 2,097,967 of record JAIGNY010003665.1, read on the forward strand.
TGGTGGTGATAGGTGGTGGTGGTGGTGATAGGTGGTGGTGGTGGTAATAGGTGGTGATAGGTGGTGGTGGTGATAGGTGATGGTGGTGGTGATAGGTGGTAGTGATAGGTGGTGGTGGTGATAGGTGGTGATGGTGATGGGTGGTGGTGATAGGTGGTGGTGATAGGTGGTGGTGATAGGTGGTGGTGGTGATAGGTGGTGGTGGGTTGGTGATAGGTGGTGGTGGTGGTGATAGGTGATGATGGTGGTGATAGGTGTTGGTGATAGGTGGTGGTGGTGGTGATGGTGGTGATAGGTGGTGGTGATAGGTGGTGGTGGTGGTGATAGGTGGTGGTGGTGGTGATAGGTGGTGGTGGTGATAGGTGGTGGTGATAGGTGGTGGTGGTGGTGATAGGTGTTGGTGATAGGTGGTGGTGGTGGTGATAGGTGATGGTGGTGATAGGTGGTGGTGATAGGTGGTGGTGGTGGTGATAGGTGGTGGTGGTGGTGATAGGTGGTGGTGATAGGTGGTGGTGATAGATGGTGGTGATAGGTGGTAATGGTGATAGGAGGTGGTGGTGGTGATAGGTGGTAATGGTGATAGGTGGTGGTGGTGATAGGTGGTGGTGGTGATAGGTGGTGGTGGTGATAGGTGGTGGTGATAGGTGGTGGTGGTGGTGATGGTGGTGGTGCTGCTGGTTGTGGTAATGGTGGTGGTGGTGGTGGAGGTGGTGGTGGTGTAATTAGTAAAGTAATTAGTTACTTTCTTATCGTACCCTACGGATTATACCCACCGGTGACACTCTGCCCAATTTGGATTGAACTTTTCATTACGTTAATGCACATCGAAATGAAATTGGACCGTCTAAACATAACCCACATTGCCCCAATAAGTTTGATTCTGGTTGCCCTTTGATTTCTCTTTCAAAATTTCTGGCTAGGCCTTCGTCTCGACGACGACGAGTGAACACACAATTACAATGACGGGGTCGTCGCCTGCGTATTCCGTTATGATAGTAACAATGCTATCACGAAACGCTTAATACGACCCGGACGAGAACACAGGTACGACGTACGGACAGACATAACATCGACAACCAAGTCAATGTCCACGGCCTTTGATAACCAGTTGTGGTGCACTGGCGTCTTATGTTAAGAGGTCTTTTAACCCAAGAATTGTTGGTTTAAGAAGATTACACTCCGATGTATTCCACTTGTGATGATAATCTTTATAAGTGTGAGGAGATTTACTAATGCGAACACGTGATGTTGCCGTTCATAAATAACTGAAAATGGGCTTTCATCATTTACACTATCTTCATAAATAAGGCGAACATCATTACGCTATCTTGTCCAGAGTTTATATTTCTGAAAGAAACTCTGCAAAAGTTCACCATGTACTTAGAAATTGAGGAGTCTGCCCAAAAGTGTCTCCATGACAACATGACATCTCTAATTTACATCTGTTAGTTAATGACCAATGAAATGGTTTGAATAATAAATAAACGTCCGTCTTGTGTAAATATTAGCGTTTGTATTATCATGATGAAAAACTTATACCTATAATTTATTATATAAATTGGCGATGTGTCCGGCACCTACAAACGTGAGAATTAAACTAAAAATACAACAAAACGTGGCTTATCGAAGATTTGTTGCCTGCAGGGGTGCATTTCAAAGATAACATACCTTCTATTAAAAACCACCCGTGAAAATCACTTGGAATAAAAAGATGCGTTCATTTTTTCTGCTAAGAACAGGTTTTCGAAATAAGGAACCTGGGGAGTATAAAAGCGTGATCACACGGAACAGTGGTTTTATATATAAAGTTATGGAAAATAGGAATAATTTTTATATTTTACCAAAATGGATATTTGTAAATAGTTTCGAATTTCCAATGAGGATCATACACTTTGTCAAATAATCAACTACAGCAGTAAATGTCATTTAGAAATATTCTGATATCATTGTTCAATGTTAAAAACTAACAAGTATGTACGGATTACTTGGCGCAGATAAACATCATTGCGTAATGGAAAAGTTAACCAAGAGAAAGTTCAAGATTTTGAGCTACCATCTATTTATTTCTACATTTTTATGTTTATTCTTACTTTCCGACGTCTTTCCACAAAATGCAACCTCCTTTAATCACACATTTGTAGACTTTCCAGATATTCCAATTTTCGATCTGGATTTAGGGGAGATTATCTCTCATGCAGATTTAGAGGAGGAGCCGGATTATCCACCGGAAGCGGTCTCTTTTACCATTGTGTTTGACAAAACAAATTCGATGTTGGATGACCTAGCAAAAGTGCATGCTGGGGCGAAAAGGATACTTCAAGCAGCTGTCCACATGTTAGATACACCGATTTATAATTACGTGCTAGTACCGTTTCATGACCCAAGTAAGTTGCCATTTTTTGTTTTGTGTATACATTTAACAAAGCTTCCTTTCTATATATGGCCAGGCAACATCTTGACCTTTATTGGAAGTAAACATGCTATGAACCATGAAAATAGCACACACAAAAAACCCTTCAAAATTGCCTAAAAATTGACAATTTTACATCATTTTAATTTTAGAGCCTTACTATAATAAATTATTCAAATTTTTGTTATTGTGTGACGTCACAACAAGAAAATCTATGAAATTTCTTATGTTAACCTATTGTTTTTTATTTCCTCACCACCGTTCTTGAATGGAAGTAGTTGAATATGACCAAGATATTTTGAATTTCTATCATACACAGTCCACAGTCCAGTCCACGCCCCTGATTGAGCACAGTCCACAGTCCAGTCCACGCCCCTGATTGAGCACAGTCCACAGTCCAATCCACGCCCCTGATTGAGAGATCTCCCGATCAGGAGCTTGAAACATGCTTAGTAACCATAATTTATACTCTTCAAAATTTTAGTCGTTAATTTTTTTTTTTTGCTTTTCAAATTCTATTATTCTAAAGTTGTATACTTTAAAAATGATATTGAAATTCATATTTCTGAATTTTGTTGTATATTTTGAGCTTTGCTGGTGACTTAAGTTTTCAAATCCACTCTTAGAGGAACTATTGATATCAATTTTTAAAGATTACTTTAAAATTCCCCGGTGAAAGTCAAAATTTGCGCTGGTGAAAATAATTTGATTGTTCTGTTGCACAAATAAAATTAGAATATTTCGAATGCATTTTTCGTACCTTTAACTTAAATTTATTTTACCGTAATGTATTTCTTTAAAGAGATTTGAATTTGGAAAATGCATTGTGGGTTATGATGACAAGAAATCTCCCGATTGGGAGATCTCTCGATCGGTATTGTAAATTGGACTGAGTATACCCTTTATCAAAATTTAGCAGGAGAAAAAAGTCTACTGATTTCATTGACTGAAATTTAGAACAGAATTTAAATAAAATTTTGAGCTGTCCTCTCTTTCGCACATCTCAAGTTTTACATTTTTACTAATTATTCAAACTTTAAAGTCATATCTGGGGAAACTACAGGTGATACTTTTGTCGTAATTTAAAGACTACTCAGTTCATAATTGAAAGTTCTTTCTACCTGTCCATGTACACAATCATAGAAATATAGAGATGACAGGACGACTGCCCATGACCAGATAACCGCTGTAATAGCGAATGAATCCAACACGCATTTGGCAGTTTGGTGATAGGCACCAAAATCGCGCATTCTTTTCACTGTTTTAAACTGTCAGATTGTCACTTTATATTATGTTGAGTCAAGTTTTTGTTTTACTTAGAGAAAATCAGTTTCAAAAAGTTGAAAATTGGGCCGATTTTATGACATTATAGGCCATGCAAATCGGCAAAAAGGCCGATATACAGATATACTGCTGTGTAAAGTCACGGCAACGAACATGACGTAAACCCTTAAACAGTTAAAATAACTTAACCAAAAAATATCATGTCACTAAAAAATCATAATGATAAACAGATAAATGTGTATCAGAAAGCCGTGCGTTTTAGTCGCTCAAAAATATGACATCTTAGGCCGTGCATATCTTGCCGATTTCCATGGCCTAATGTTATAAAAATCGGCCCAAAACTCGACGTTTCGTGTTAAGACAGCATAGGTTTTTCCAGATGTCTTAATATGTGATTATAAAAATAAAAGAATATTTCAATTAACAAAAATTGAAAACAAGTAAGAAATAAAGTGACTTTTATCTCTTTATAATTCCTTGTCATATGAGTTGACAGGCAGAATCGCGATATTGGTGACTTGCAGAAGTTTCACTCACCGACCGAGCTGCCGACAGGCCGAACTCAGTCTTTTTTTTTTTCTTTTTATGATTATATCTTAAAGAGCGAATCTCGTTTCAAAAAAATTGCTTGATCCGTTACAAATTAATCTGTTACATAGTACACGTCACTTTCGCACGGCGGTAATTGATTGGCTTGTTGGTGATTAGTAAATGTTTCGACCAATCAGAAACGATTGGATTGTATTTTCATCGCCATATTAGCACGATATCTGGCCTTTAAATGCGCTGTTCATATCAACCGTAAACGCATCTATAAAGTATATGCGCTGACGTCATGTACGCGCAATGCATAAAATTAGCCAATCACCGATCAAGGATCAGAACAAAACAACGAGCTCATAAAAACTACACTCTTGGTTTGCATACACGTGTATAGACAATGAATCATACGATTGAGCGTATTGCTAAGTCACGTCACAATGACGGGGTGGGTCGTCGCTTCACGGACGCTGAAGTCAAATTTCAATTTTGATGGGCACAGGTTGTTCGCGAATAACATCAACAACCAAGTCAATGTCCACGGCCTTTGTTGTTTGCTGATCGAATTTTAATGGGCAGTTTGCTCTGAACTTTGCTCTTATATGTTTGTCGTGTATTTCGAAAAACTTTCCTTGTTTTCTTTACAATCGATCGAGTAACTATACTTTTGGTTATATCTGCGTGTTGGTTTGCCATGATTCGCCCGTCAAAACAAAAATGTCACGTGATTGGTGAAATATACCTCTATACATTAAAAATGTTTTTTTGCGTTAAAGATGGAATCTCGTCTGAAGAAAATTGCTAGAACTTCATAAATACTGCCATTACTAGTATAACGTCACTTCCGCGGCGGTTAATTGGTTTGTCGGTGCATAGTCGGTGATTGTGTAAACATTTCGACCAATCAGAAACTTCGGATTGTATTGTATTTTTGGTCTCCATGGTATCCACTTTAAATTAAGATAACACAACACGATATCTGGTCTTCGTTTTTAACAGTTGAAGATAAATTGTGATTTTTGTTTCCGCGATATGTACTGTGTAGATGAAAAGTGACAGGGTAATGTGCGTGGGTAGGAGGGGGGGTGATCCACACTTCAGGTAAATTCGGCAAACTTCATAGACAGTATTAGGCAGATCCGTCGAAATCCCACGAAAAGCACTAGGCTGGGGTTGGGAGTCCGGGTTCCGGATCCGCCATTTTTACGGTCGTTCGGGCCCATCCACTCTTTGGATAATGATAATCGAAAGTCACATACAGAATTAGGTCAAGGTCATCCATGTGGAAACTCATTCAATGTTCCGATGAAATGAACTTTACCATGTTAATTTAATGAGTGTAATAATAAGTTTCAGAACTGATTGCTTTGAGGTCACGGTCGGAAAAGCGCATATTGCCCATCATACAGGGAGTTTTGGAACCGAACTATTTTGATTTTAACAGGTTAGGATTAGGGTGATGTTTAGGGTGAGGCTTCATAACCTCCCCTGTATGTTGGAAGATATATCACTTTCCGTCAAGGTCTTACATTTTAAAACTCATCGATGATCTTTTATAGGTAACACAAACTAATTAGTTATTTTTGCGCCAGCTAACAATGAGGACACCCATAAAAAGTCTAATAAAAAATAGTTTCCATTTTATTGGACAGAGAGCGCAGACGTTGAAAATTCCAGAAATGGTATAAAGAGGATAGATCTTGCATGTCCAAATTGTTCGAGAAATAAAGAATTGTAAAGATGTCACATACGTTTGTTTAAAGGAATATTCCCATGGATTTTTTTTTTTCACATATGATAGAGATTTTTTTTAAAAACAAAGTGGTGTAAAAAATATGTTAATATCTTATTCCGTTTAGAAGTTACAAAATTTTAAAGTATTTTGAATTTGACAAAAGTGACTGATTGGCAACATATGTGATGATGTCATAGAAACAATTTCAACAAAACGTCTTTTGTATTTCTTTTAAAATGATTTAGATTTTTTTATCATTGTAAATGCGATGTACACCAAGAAAGAAACAAACTGCTTTCTTGTAAATTATATATACTACCCTATCTCCATAATGAACCATTAATGCTGTCCGACCATGTAAAAATGTGTGATTAAATTGATAAGAAATACATAAGAACTGTGCTGGAATTGCCTTGATGACATCACCAAGCTGAAGGACACTGTACGAGGTGTTTTTAGAACATTTTTCTACTCTTTAAATTGTTATAACTTCTAAACGGAATAAGATATTTACATAGTTTTTTTACCACTTTGTTTCTACAAAGTTTCTCTATCAATATATGAACAAATCCATGGAAATATTCCTGTAAAAATAGATTGTCGATAAATTATAAAGAAGAAGAGTGAGTTCGGCTCTCGCTCCCAATCGAGAGATCTCCCAATCGAGAGATTTCTTGTCATCATAACCCACAATGCACCTTTCCAAATTCAAATCTCTCTAAAGAAATACATTACGGTAAAATAGATTTAAGCCAAAGGTTGGAAAATTGCAGTCGAAATATTCTAATTTTATTGGTGCAACGGAACAGTCAAATTATTTTCTCCATTTTCACCAGCGCAAATTTTTACTTTTACCGGGGAATTTAAAAGTAATCTTTAAAAAATCATTCGATAGTTCCTGAAGAGTGGATTTAAAAACTTTTAGTCCCCAGCAAAAGCTCAAATTATACCAAAAAGTTCAAGAAATATCAATTTCAGTATTAAATTCAAAGTATACGTCTTTAAAATAACAGAATCTGAAAAGCAAAAAAAAATCAAAATTAGTAACGACTGAAATTTTGAAGAGTATAAATCATAGTTACTTGTGCATGTCTCAATCTGCCGATCGGGAGATGTGCCGATTGGGAGATGTGCCGATCGGGAGATGTGCCGATCGGGAGATGTGCCGATCGGGAGATGTGCCGATCGGGAGATGTGCCGATCGGGAGATGTGCCGATCGGGAGATGTGCCGATCGGGAGATGTGCCGATCGGGAGATGTGCCGATCGGGAGATGTGCCGATCGGGATATGTGCCGATCGGAAGATGTGCCGGTCGGGAGATGTGCCGATCGGGAAATGTGCCGGTCGGGAGATGTGCCGATCAGGAAATGTGCCGATCGGGAGATGTGCCGATCGAGAGATCTGCCGATCGGGAGATCTGCCGATCGGGAGATCTGCCGATCGGGAGATCTGCCGATCGGGAGATCTGCCGATCGGGAGATCTGCCGATCGAGAGATTTGCCGATCGGGAGATGTGCCGATCGGGAGATTTGCCGATCGGCAGATCTGCCGATTGGGAGATTTGCCGATCGGGAGATCTGCCGATCGGGAGATCTGCTGATCGGGGCGTGGACTGGACTGTTTAAAGGATTAGTTTAGGGGTCAAGCAAGTCTATCTTATATTAAGAAGAACTTCAAAAGAAACAAAATAGTGGAGAAAACATTTAAAAATCTTAATCCGTTAAGGAGATATCTAAGTTGATTAAAATTTGGTATCTAGTTGTGATGTTATAGCCTCAGATTTTTCAAAGTCTTTATGTATTCTAGTATATTTTGTTCTGCGATTTTGTGGTTTAAAACCATGCGATATGTCAAAAAGTAGAAAAACTGAATCTAGGAAGGGTATCTTTATTATAACTAAGTTTGTGGAAAAATTATTTAAATAGTGAACAAAATAAATAAACTTTCTTTAAAATGCATTAACAATTGTTAAGAAGGTGAGGATGAAGACGCCAATTTTCTATAGTAGACTAACTACACCAGTCATTTATACACAGATAAAACAAAGCTTTTCAAAATCTCTTTAACGGAATAAGATTTTGAATGCTTTCTTCACCATTTTGTTTCTTTTCTCTCTTTGATATAAGATGAATATGCTTGATCACTAAACTCCTTTAAACAAGTGTTATTGTATATGACGTAAAATTATTATAACTTTTCATTGGGTAATTAAAATCAATTTTCAAAAGCACAAGTTGAAGACCACATGTGGCCACTAAATTTATATTTTAACTTTTATCATAATTATCATTCCGCCCACCCTTGAATTTTCAACCATGACAAAATTCCCATAGTAACTGTTTTTTAAAGGCCATCTATTGTGATTAAAATGTGGCGTCGTACATTTTATTCCAAAACGATACTGATTATCCTATCAATGTAAGTGCACGCTGTACAATTGTGTTTCGACCAATCAAAATACAGGATTTCAATTGCATTGACCTTGTACGTTAGGGACGACAACTGGCCTTTAAACCCAAGCAATTCACCAAGGGTTTAATAACCGACCGATTTCTTGGTAAACCGAATCAAAAATTGTAAACATATATTCAAGATGTTGAGATCCGAACATTAAGTCGTCATTATAAGATTGGTTTGACATCAACCGTGAAAACAAACACTTCATGGTTCGTCCAATAACTGTTTCCTTTATGGAAAAAAAAAAAAACTCATCATTTTCAGGGACCCGAAAAGCTTATTTAGTTGTCTTCATAGCCATGTTATTAAATAATGAATCTGTTATTTCATGTATTTAAGACAGATTTATGATTAAATCATTCTGTCTTACGGTTTAAGAATTGAAAAGTTAATCTTTAATAACATCATTTCGGAAATTCCCGAAGTTGTTTGAATATTAACCGTGCAGTTAATCTTTCACCGAGCAGCCCAATCACGAGGAAGCGTTCAATAGATTAACTGAACTTTAATAACTGTACTTTTGCGCCACCATATTGTGATACAATGCCTATATTTTGGCCTAAATACTTATACTTCTGTATGTGTTGTTATCTTTAATAAGTACCAGTCTTTGAATGTAACTGATCCAATCTTAAGAGTGGAATGGTTTGAACAGGACATATTTGTCACCGTTTAAAAAGAGATTTTAGATAAAATACGAAAGACGTGTCAGATTAAAACTGACTATTTATGAAAAATTGTTGAATGTGTAAATAAACAAGTTGTTAAGAAGTTAACGAATCTCGTACGGAGGGGTGAAGAACTTGTGGTGAACGCGTTGTAGCGTGTCTGTCGTCAATTCATCGGGCTAAACTGCTAAAGAGGTTTTCTCTTCTAATGCATGGGCCATGTTTTTCTCAACTTACGCTTCCGCTACAGCTTGTGTCTTTCAACATATGGCTTAAATTGCTACCTTTTTGAACTGCAAGTAAATCCAGGCTGCCAGGAAGGACCTGGTTGCACTCTACTCACAAACAGTTCTTTAGGATTTTGAGGAGGGATTTGTAAAATTGTAATCCTGTTTTGATGTACTATATGATTCGCAACAATTAAGATTTATCACTGATATCAGAAGTATAGCTATATGCACATAAACAAAATATGGCTCGATTAGTATGGAACATGGAATCTACCTCTATTTCGTTTTTAGTTCTGAGTATTTTATATATTTCAATCCTGAGTCTTTCTTCAAAAATCATCAGAATTTTATCGATTTCCCCGATGTACCAGATTCACTCGTGGATAGTGACGATTCGTATGAGGAAGGATACCCTCCGGGTTCAATATCCCTAGCCATTGTTTTTGATACCACTGATTCAATGTACGATGATTTGACTCAAGTAATAGCAGGGGCGAAGTATATTATCGAAGCTGTGTTACTAAGAAGAACAACGCCCATTCATAAGTTCATCCTAGTTCCTTTTCATGATCCTAGTAAGTATATATTAAAGCGTCATACTTTTCATACGGTCGCGGAGCAGGGGGCCACGTGCCCCTACCATTTTCAATATCACCACCGTTTTTACCAAACCATAATTATTTCTTTCACGGCAGCACGGCAAAATGACCAATGAATGTTGCCCTTTATATTTAAAGACGCTCCGTGGTACCTAAAATAATATATAAGAAGCATGCGTATATTGTATAATAACGTGGCCTGTCATCTTTAACTGTTTAAAATCAATTTCATTTGAGAATTTCCAAAGTAAAATGTAATCCGTCTGTTACAACACCTTGTTGGAAATTGAAGAAATATAAGTTTGTATCCTCATTTGTCCATTTTCATGGTTAATTTGACAAATTCGGCTAAACCCCAAAAGAAACGATTAAATGCGGTTTGAAAGGTGTTTTGTAGCTTTCTGTTATAGTGTTATCTGGTTTCCAGGTAAGGTAGCAGTTTCTTTGCAGAATTGTTTACTCCCGATTACTAAACAGCTAAAGCAAGCATTTAACAACTTATTTCGATCTGCATACATGAATAGGGTCGCCGAGAGGGGAATATATATGTCGGGTCGTCGACCTGGGAAAGGGAGGGGTGGGGGTGCAGCTTATCATATAATTCTACAATGTTGCCCCCTACTTTCGGTAGGCAAACTTTGTTCTGTGCCGCCCCAACTTTCGGTGGGAAAACTTTCGGTGGGAAAATCCCGCCCATCAACGAGCAGACAAAAGCGAATGAGAAGGGTGAGGCCCGGGCTCTACCATTACCGACGCGCACAAATTGGGTTGTCAGGTCTGCCACGCGTTTACCGGCCAAATATCCATTGAAAATCGGCCAAATCTGGAAGAAAAAAAAACAAAAACAACGGCCGAATCAGTTTCTAATGGACTGAAACATTGAAAGAAGTACTAAACGATGTAAAATACAAGATTAGATATGTATTTGTTTTCGCTTCACACAAAACTTATCACGAAGTCAAATGGAAACAAGTATTATTTAACTGTAGGCCTATAATATTAGGAGTTTCAACGTCGGATATCACAAATGCTAAAAATAGATGTAGGCCTATGTGAGTAATTTTCTTTTGAGTTAACTGTTAAAAGTTTATCTACGGAAAGAATAAGTTTAGTTCAGCTAAATATTCAAAACGGTCAAAATCGGCCAAATGAATTTACCGGCCAAGCATGTCTCAAAACGGCCAAATTTGCCATATTTAGACGGTAATAGGCCAATATGGCATTCCTGCGCACAAGTCCTTACAATAATGGCTTACGTTGAAGAAGCAAAACTCGACAAAAATTTACATAACAATAATACCGCCTGGCATTGCATATATAGTACCGCGCGTAATTGGAATGTGACAAAGAAAGCTGAATAGGTCGGAATTCAATCAATCCGTTAAAATTCCAGTCTTTACTATTTTATTAGGCAGAATGCAAATCATACTTTGTATACAGTAAAAAAATTAAAACCTTCCTTTCAACGGCTGATTGCAATGGTTTATATGCATGCACGGTGCAGAGTGTGTTCAAAATAAAACTTAATTGTCAAGGCCCATCGAAGATGTTTTGGCCCAAACTGCCAACGATCTGTAGTCTGGTAGTTGTGCCACTTTGAAAGAATTTGCCTTACATCTGTACATGTGTAGTACCTGTAAGTGTTTTTTTGTTTACATTTTGTGTTATATAATTTGGAAAACACCTCTGCTCAAAAGTGTGTCTCACGTACATGTTGAAATGTGGGTGAAATGGAGACATCAAAATATAAAAGAGTCGGAAAACTTTGTTGTTATAAATATGGCATGTTCGCTAGCAGCATTATGAAGGTAGGGACGGCATTAACTGATCACAGTCGCAGAACTGGGCGGTAATGTATTATATTCTAAAAGATAATGTAATTCCGTTTAAAGGACTAGGCCTATGGACATGCAGCGGGTTTAAGATATATATATGAAAGTGCATGAATTCTGAGCAAAACTAGTCTTTACAACTTGTAAAAACTAATTTAATTTTCAAATTATAATTAAACAAAGTTTCGAGATTGGTTGATTTGTGCTTCAAATTCAGCTACTTGTGAATTTCAGAATGTCTGTTCTAGATACAGGATGATTCGGGGTATGAAGTTCTGAAAACATTTGCCTGTAGTCCAATTCTATATTTCAAACAACATTGACATTGGCAACTATGGATAGAGGAATAAAAAAATATACATATAAATGTTTTCCAAAAGATGATGCAGGATCCTTCCCCCTTTGATGTCTGTCACATACTATTGCGCAATAACAGCTGAAAAGTAAAAATGCTGTCAATTGATAAATTTTAAACGAATTTTGATGTAATTTTTTGCTGTTTTAATGGTTTAAATCATATTTTAACCCAATTAAGCCCATGCATGTTGCCTCTAGCTGTCCATAGTCCTTTACAAATCGCGTCATGTTTTACCCGTTGTTCTTTTGAGAGGGGATTCTATCCAGGGTTTACCCGTAACTGAACAGTTCTCTGAAAAAAGATTGTGACGACTCGGAATTCAAACTCTTCTTGCACCCATTAATCCAAGCCCAACCTCTGAAAAGTCTAACTACATCAGGATGTCAGAGGTCAGGGCAACATGCATCTGAAAATTCACATGACATATGTCATTTCTTAAGCATTTCTTAAAGGAATATTCCCATGTTTTTTCGTAACCTTTCATAAGAAAGAGAAAATAATTAGAAACAATTTAGTACAAAAATCATGTTGATATGTTATTCCTACCAGGAGATATTTAAATTTTAAGGTTTACAAAAAATGACAATACACGAATAGGAAAAGGCTCAGTATGACATCACAGCAACACATTCTCCCACAAAATGTATGTATTTCATTAAAATCTATCATCCTTTTTTATTAGTAAAGCCTGCTAGAAAAATAAATTGATGAAAGTTAGGTATTTATATATACGCCAAATATACCCTACTTCAATAACTTTAAAAATTTGTTTCTAATCACACAGAAACAACCAATTAACGTCCAAAGAAATACATAAACATTTGCAATGGAAATGTCTCTATGACATCATCAAACACAAATTCATCAAATTGTACAATAAGTTTAAAATGCAATTGGGAAATCTTTAAAAATCCATATCTCCTGAACGGAATATGATATCAACCTGATTTTTGTACCAAAATGGCTCTAAAATTATACTCTTGCAAATAGAATTTGACAAAAAACCATGGGAATATTCCTTTAGAAATATGCCTCACATTGGGAATCATTAGGCTATAATTAATTTGAAAAAGGGTTGTTTAAATTCACGGGGCATTCATTTGCTCTTTTGTATGTGTATTTTAGTGAACTTTGACATTGAACGCTCACCAATCTCTTAACACATCTTTATTCGCATATGGATTTAATTGTATTACTGTAATAATAACGTCCCCCTCAGGAACGCGGTGTATGTCACATGTATGGCAGGCCCGTAGCCTGCAGGAATTTGAAAGGGGGATTTGTTTTTTTGTATAAAAGGGAAAACAATCTTGAAATTCCGAGTGTTTATTATCAGATTATTTTTCCAGATTTAAAAGGAAATGTTCTCAACAAAAGAGGGGGTTCAGGAATTTAAAAGCGTGTTCGTTTTTTGTATAAAAGGGCAACAAACCTTGAAATTCCGGCTGCTTATTATATTTTTAGATCTCAAAAGGGCACTTTCTCAACAAAAGGGAGTTCGTTCGCTCGGACGCATCCCCCCCCCCCCTCCCCCCTCTCCTATGGCTACAGGCCTGTATGGGACGAGGTATATTTGGTGGAAATTAAAAGAAAATAATCTGGCATGAAATGATGGGTACGGGTTGGAGCAATTGGGGCAAGGGTGATAAGTTGTCAAGTGGTATTCTTTTATGATATAAACCTACATACTTTACAGAAAATTAAATTTGGTGTTGCCCTATTTAGAATATTAACCCCTATTCAAAATAGGTCGCATCGATCAGTAGATATCAAAGAATACAAAAATGAACCGTGAGAGGGAAGGTATCGTCCCCTAAATACATTCAGAAGTGAGCGCCGCCGTGCTGGAAACGTCACTTCCGGTTTTAAATTTCCTTATTGATTCCGAGAAATCTATGGTGTTATTTATAACACAAGTAGGCACTGGGCCCCTGTATTCGGTTCGCCGGATGTGTGATCGATAACATCGCAGATTTCTCGCTATTAATAAGGAAAATTGTAAACCGGAAGTGACGTTACCTGCACGGCAGCGTTCACTTCTGAATTCATTTATGGAAGGATGCCTTTCCTTTAAAAACTATACTGATGTTTCGTGATCATCGCATGATTATGGTTGCATCTAATATTCTTGTTAACTTACAGCTGTCAAAGGTAGGCTATATGGACAGTTTCAAGCAACATTGGTCAAAATGGTTTAGAATCCACTTAAAATCCATGAGGAAAGCAACAAATTCTATTAAAATCGGTTAATAATTGGCTCTTTTACAGCTTTTTGAAAAACATTGTGCAAATATGCAATTTTTTGCGTTACTCATGTGATGTAGAAACAAGACATAGTCTCTATTCTCTCATGTATATAATTCCATTGTTCTTAACCCATTTCTGTGTAAGAAATCAAAGACAATTCTTGATCTTTCCTATACCCCCAATCAACTTCAAGCTGGAGAAGGCATGTTGAACATTTTCAAGGTCTGAAAGTAAAGGAAGATATGTAAAGAAAAACAAAATCATTTTGAGGTGTCCTCCTGTTCATGCATTACATTTTATCATATTTACAAAAATAATCAAATTTCGAATACTCATAGGCCTAACTTGAAAACTGCACATGTTATTTTCAAAATTCAAAGATTATTATAAGCTCAGAATTTAATACTCTCTTCGGTCGGTGGTTGATCAAAACCTTTTTGTGCCGTTCCATGCATTAAACCTTTAAGACGGAAGCCTCATATTTCAGATTTGAGAAGAGACAAACTTTCAAATTTTGCCAAATTTGTTCAATGCCATAGTTCCGTTGCTTTTTTCATAAGAGTATTCTGCAAGAATACCTACCGGAAGTAACTTCACCGGACATGGAAAAGTATAAATAACACTGCAGTCAGTGTCTAGAAGCGTAGGCTACGTTTCTTGATCAAAACATTGTTTTCAAGCAATCCAATGATCCTTTCAGAAAATATCGGTTAGACCTGGATTTATATTGTTCTGCTTTGGTTAGTTCAGGTCAAGCAAGTCTATCTTATATGAAAGAGGACTTCAAAAGAAACAAAATAATGAAAAAGCATTCGAACAATTCTTATTCCGTTAAAGAGGTGTCTAAATTTGAAGTTTGGTATCATTTGTGTAGAAACAAATGAAATCAAAATAGGTGTGATGTCATAGCCTCATATTTCTCAAATTCTTTATGTATTCTATCTTATTTTGTTATGCGAATTTGTGGTTCAAATAATATGGGATATGTTATAAAAAAAAAGTAGTAAAACTGAATATAAAGAAAGTTTGAGGAAAAATATTTAAATAGTGAATAAATTAATTAAACTTTCCTAAAATAAATCAACAATTGTTAAAGATGAAGAGGCCAACTTTCTACAGTACAGTAGTAGACTTACTAACACCAGTTATTTCAACACAAATAAGACAGAGCTTTAAACTCAATATCTCCTTAACGGAATAAGATTTTTGAACTCTTTCTTCACCATTTTGTTTCTTTTAAGTGTTTAAAGACCTCTTTCATATAAGATGGACATGCTTGACCACTGAAATAATCCTTTAACAAATGCATTAACGAGCAAAACAATGTGACGTCATTTTAGCACCCTCGGTCATCTGCGATAAATGACAGATCGTCACCATTTTCGTTTTATTATAAGGATGACTAATGGAGATGTAAAATTAGGCCTACAATTATATCAGCCTATATACATAGTTGACTTTTCTGTTTCACACACATATGCTACTTTAGAATCATTATCAGAAAGCAACCCACGCCTGGCCTGCCGCGCCTAACACCTGATAATCCTCAAATATTAGGATGGACTGACATTGGCGCCGCCAGGGTTTGATTTTGGGGAAACAAACCTTCTTGACATAGGGTCAAGGGGCCTGCCTTAGGGCAAAGCCCTAGTAGGGGTTCAGGGGGAAAAACCCCAGGAAACCTTGCATTTTCAAGTTTTAGACACCTCAAAAAGACTCTGAATGTAAAATACACGGCTTTAAAATAAAAAATAAATTAGGATGATTACGAACGATTTAACAGTCTAATACAGCAGCATATAATTTTGCAATGATACAGATTTGGACATTTCGGACATGCAAGAGGGGAAGGGGGTGCCCTCATGATCCCACCCCCATGTGACGGCGCCACTGTGGACTGAAGGACCGGAGTGCAGTTTTGGCAAACGGCCCAAAAAGCTGTCAATAGTCCCCACAAATATAAGTAAAATTGCTAATTTTTGTAATAAACTTTAATAGGTCATGCAGTTATCGTGATACCGTAGGCAGAAATATATAATACAGTTGAACGCTTTTGATTGGCCTAAATATTTGCACATATACCGACAAGCAAATCAATAGCCGTCGCGGAAGTGACGTCATAGGTATATAGTATAATTACCAGTGGGGTCAAGCAATTTTCTTGATGAGATGAGATTTCCTCTCAAATTCGGCAAAAAAATTTTTCAAATATTCGGGCAAAATTAATCTTACGCTCATAATTTAATAAATCACGGATGTCCTATCTGATGACCACAAATTTGATGTTTTTTTATTTTGTTATTTTGTGACTTTGTAGGAATTTTGTGTCTATGTAGAAGACCATCAAAAACAAAGAAAAGTAGGTCTAGACACGTTCTTATATGTCAGAGAACAATTGGTAATGTTCATTCCTATTTCGATCATGAAGAAGAATCAAAGATCAGTATGTTATTCTATTGAACAGTTGAAGAAAGATAATAAGGTTAAATAATGATCACAAATTATACATAAATGAAAATAAGATTGAATATACGTCGTTATCAATTTTAAACCACATCGGCCCTCTTTCACGCGAGAATGTTTGTATCGTTCGTGTTTTGGAATATAACATTTTATTTGACCTTCTATTAAAATGTGATTTATTTAATTTATTGAATCAATTATCAATGTAAAAACAAAGTCGACGTCTTGTTGTAATTGTTTATTTGATGCGACTAGTAGAAACTAGATTTTCACCTAAAAATGTCACTTGCTTGAAGTGAACATGTAGAAGACAGTCTGATATAAGACACAGCATGGTGTATGAATAAACAACATGTAGTTATTATTAAGTAACTTATAGTTATTATTAAGTTGTCAAGTTACGATGACGCGGAGCAAGTAATGTTAATAATTTGAATATCCCAAGAAAATGATTCTCAGTAGGAGCTGAAATATAAGGAGATATTCAATAGCAAATTTCAAATTTAGAAAGTGGCCATTGCGGAGGATGTTGAGGTGAATTTAAGTTTAAAAATTCTGAGTTTTATCTCGAATTTCAGTCTAGAAATGATTCAAACATTTAACATACGGATACAATTGATATCCGGGTATATAGGGCGCATTGTGAGGTCAATAAATCGATCTATCGATTTATGTGTATATTCAATATGGGCGTGAAAAGGGTAAACAGAGTCGTGCTTAGGGTCGGACTGGCCAGTCAGTCTATCGATTAATGACCAATGCACCCCTGGTGCCGCCCCTATTTTCCAAAAATGGAAAAAATTCTCGAAAATGACGAAAATTTCACGAATATTGAAGAAAATTTCGAAAATTAAAGGAAAATCCCAACATGCAGTTTTCCCAGCCCCGTTTTAACGCCCCTCTGAATCGCTTCGACCAATGGAGTTTTAATCCACAGTCCGCTTATTGTCGTGGTTGTATACTAATATATAGGCAGTGCCAGGTTAAGCATTTTGAATAGGCCGGGTGAGAAAACGTTTGGGACGACTTCAACAACAACACGAGAGACTCCCGGGATCTAGGGACATCCCGGGATCTGGGGACACCCCGGGATCTGGGGACACCCCGGGATCTGGGGACACCCCGGGATCTGGGGACACCCGGGATCTGGGGACACCCCGGGATCTGGGGGCACCCCGGGATCTGGGAACACTCCGGGATCTAGAGACACCCCGGGATCTGGGGACACCCCGGGATCTGGGGGCACCCCGGGATTTGGGAACACCCCGGGATGGGACACCCGGGATCTGGGAACACCCCGAGATCTAGGGACACTCCGGGATATGGGGGAAACCCCGGGATCTGGGGGCACCCCGGGATCTGGGGACATGGGACTTCCCCTTCATCTGATTTATGGTATGATATTTTGTTGGTATATAAAAGTGTTGCTAAAAGGGGGGAAGGAGGGGGAAGGAGTTAAATGTCAACACTTGGCACGTCATAATGACATGCCATAATGTCATGAAGATAAAACATGTAAGAAATGCTATAAGGCCTAAGTGTAAAAGGTGGCAAATAGAGCTAAACAAAGCATGAATATATAATTTCTTTGGCACATTCGAGACGGAAACATTTGAGTAATTTGTATATATTTTTCTGACCTTTTTGTATATAACGCTGGCGTACCTATATATCTTCAGAACGTTGTTCGCGTTACAAAACACGTTCATTATGATTATAGGCTTATTACAAAAATAATCAATCTCTCAGCTCTCTCTATCATATCAAAACATTCATTGTATTTTGAAATGAATAGTCCAATCACAATTGTGTGAAATCAACAATGGAACGTAGTAGGTATCCCAGGTAACAGTTTCAAAGCAGAACCAAATATGATATGTTTCTGTGGGTAACTAACATGACTAAGTGCTCATGTTTGTGTAGGTAGGATTAGCATGTACAAAATGCATATGATTATACTATCGGTGTTGGAGTCGAATCCATCCTGTCCGAACTCGAATTCATGATTCCCGATTCTGAGGTTATTTTACCCAAGACCGAGGCTGCAGGTACAGGAGTTCGAGTCCTTGGTATCCGAGCCAGGGTACCAAGTTCCTGGCACCCGAGGTCAGAGTCAGAGTCCCTGACACCCGAATCCGAGTTTATGGTACCCATATCCGAGTTCCTGGTACCCAAGTCCGGAAGTGACAGTTCCTTGTACCAAAAAGCGAGTCACTGCAATATTACAGTCCAAGTCTCTGGTATCCGAGAAACAGTCTCTTGGACCCAAGACAGAGACAGAGTCACGTACCCTGGTAAACGAGTCTATTACGAGTCCCTGGTACCCGAGTTCGAGCCCCTGATAACCAAGTTCGCGTACCACTGAGCTGGTACCAGAGCCAGAGTTCCTGGTACCCGAATCCGAGTACCAATTAAGAGCCCGAGTTCCTGTAACCCGGGTCCGAGATTTGCCAAAAAGGGAGTCAGGCTTCTCTCGTCAGGTCAACCCCTCTGAAAAGCGGAAGTCGAATTCTAAAATACTATTTTATGCCCGATGACAGCGACCCATGGTATTCCCCCTTACGACCGGATTCTTAGGAAGGGCTGATATATACAACAGTTACCATGGTTACACTGTTTAGAAAATGTAAATGATAACAAGTACAATTAGGTTGACAAACTTTTCATGAAAACAACGGGTAATTATTCATGGATTTCTGCAGGCTATTTATTTACACGAAAGCTGAGGTTTTGCATACGCTCCCCACAATTGATCAGAATTATGATTCGAATGCATCATTTCACACAAATTGTGTGGCTCTGTAGTATTTTTACCATATAAGGTAATGTCGTATTATATTGATAACATTCAAGTGATGATGACATGGATGAGAGCGCGCTCGCTTTCCACTGAAAAATAGAACCAAAACTAATCACACAGTGCGGCGGGGGCGTAGAACACTGCGTGTCATTCAATATACATCAATGCATACAAAATAACCTTTTAAATCAGAAACTGTATATAAGAGCAAATAAACAAAAAATAGAATTCTCGTATCGTTTGGCTAAGGGCCCAAACTCCAGGTAAGCATAAAAGCATAATAATACAAGTCAGCCAAAAGTTTTTCTGATAACAAATTAAATTGGGAGAAGTGGGATCCAATGGACTTTGTATCTCCTGTTGAGGAATAGAAGAAGAAGGGAGGAGGGGAAGGGGGTCTTCACATTCTTCAATATTTGGTGTCCAGGTCATGTAAACCTACCTCTACAAATGTCTCGTCTTTTCATATTCTCCCTTGAAGTTACACTTCTTTTTTTATCTTTTATCTATCAAAAAAAAAAAAAGCATCAATATATTAAAGGTATATATGATATTTACAGATACAAAAGAGCAATAGTTATGTGCAGAATAGTCTATAAACAGTCACAATAGCACCTATTTTTCACAAGTTATAAAAAATCATATTTTTGTAAACAATTTTATCACGTGCAAAAGTCTTTAATTCTTTATATTTCTTTCCCAAATTTCAAATTGCCAAGGCTCTTAAAAGTGTTCTACTGCTAAATCTGGGTCAAGGTTTTAATAATTTCCAATGTCCTATTCTCTATAGTCAACTTCTCTCATTCAAAATATTTGGGGCAATGACCGTAAAACATGAGCAATTTTCTAGTTGTCCAATTCTGAGGTCACAAAATATTGCGCAATTTATGCTAATCAGGTATCTTGGTGTAAAAATGATGTAAAATGGTCAATTAAGCGATTTTGATGATTTTTTTTTTTTTGCGGCTATTTTCGTGGTTTATAATTTATTTTCTTCAAATTGAGATTAAGCTGTTCCGACCTGTGCACATATGTATTGTAACAACAATAAGAAGAACGAAGAGGGGGAGGGGTAAAACATGAAGAGGTCAAATTTGCTTATCTTTTAGTAGATAATCACGGCAGATACACTAAATAATGAAATAAAGATATGAAGGACATTTTCTTTAGAAAAATGGTGGTTTGATACATAATACCCGGTGGCCACGCCATTGCGCCCGACCTTTTTACTATTTATGATGTTTAGTGTCTTCTTCAATTAATACGGTGCAGGTCAGGTGTATAACTAATATGAGAACATGTAGGCTATTTACAAAAGGGTTGGGGAATCCCCAACCCTCCATAGTAATGCCGCTGGCCTGGATGTTTGGGCCTTTTCTGATAATCTTGCACGAGAATATGCCAAAACCCAGCTATACGGACAAAGGAAGGGGGAGGGAAAGTGTGTAAATCCCACGAACACTCACAAGCAGGACTGTAATTTCAGGGGGACAGGGAGACACGCCCCTCTCATTTTCAGTTGAATAAAAAAAAATCATTACATTTTGGAAAACATTTGCCTCCATAGTGCCCCCACTTTTTTGGATAAGAGACAATATTCCTCCTGCCCCAATTTTTGGATGAAAGTTACGGTCCTGCCCGAGTAATAACACCGTGTTTTTATAGATCCCTAACGCCAGATTTTCCATGTGCCCCAAAGTCCCTATTTGTCTCACTGTCTATAGATCTTTTCAAATCGGATAATCGGAAATTTCCAGAAAACTAATTTAAATATTGTCACTTGGCCGAATGCACGTGTCCATAATAGATCAATCGTATACTGCTGGAATCTTATTCACCA
Organism: Chiridota heheva; assembly: GCA_020152595.1. NCBI lineage: Eukaryota > Metazoa > Echinodermata > Holothuroidea > Apodida > Chiridotidae > Chiridota > Chiridota heheva. Next base: position 2,119,431 of record JAIGNY010003665.1, read on the forward strand.
ATCAAATACTGGGGTAATCATGACCGTCTGCACAATTCAGGCACGGCGTGGGAACAAGGCTGAGTCACAAACGTATGAAAAAGTGCCTTCAAACCCACGTATCACACGTGCATTATTTGTAAAAATAATACGCGCGAGTATTAATGCTGACAGCTTTTCCTCGACCCACTGCAGCTGATTGGTTGGATACGGTAATAATTCTCCCAGTAATTGATTGGTCCAAGTACTGAAGAAATCACGTTATCAGCTAATTTTAAACTTCCCAGCTTCCTGTCCCATGAAATGGGACTTCTCGAAAATATTTTTATTAACCTTTTCTCTAAGGGTTCTCATTTTTGGATGGCGGAGTGATATCTTATTTATTCCGTGCTACCGAGATCGTGAATTCGTGATGCGTGAATTTGATGCGCGTGATGAAAAACACGCGGTCACTTAGAAACAATACACTTATTGAAACTCTTAAGTTGTGAACTCGTGCCGAAAAACTTGGGAATTTGTGATGAAAAAGTCGTGAACTTAAATTTGTGACGAAAATCTCGTAAACTCGTGAATTCGTGTTGAAAAACTCGTGAATTCGAGATGAAAAACTCGGGAATTCGTGATGAAAAACTCGTGAAGTCGTGATGAAAAACTCGTGAAGTCGTAAACTCGTGACGAAAATCTTGTGAATTCGTGAACTCGAAATGTCCCTGTAGGGTCACGGTAAATATAGCCTTTAAACATGTCAAATGTCAAAAGATTTCGTAGCCTTACAATAAACCATAAAGGAAGGATTATCATTAATATTAGGTGTTGGCGTATTGTAAAGAAAACAACAACACCAAAATGCATTGAAGATGCAGACCAGTGACGCAACCAGAATTACGGGGCCCCGTGGGAAATATAGAGGACGAACCCCACAACAAACATGTCGCAGTGTCATTGTTCGGGACCCCATATCTCGATTTTTCTTCGGGGGCCCGTGGGGTTTACCCACCCTTCCCACCCTATTGTTGCGCCACTGATGCAGACCATTCCTATTCTGAAACAAATACCAGTTACACAAGCCCAAAAAATTTCGAGAAAAATGTGTATTCACATCGCTTGACATATAGGTCAAAAGGAACGGCAAAAGTCATTGTAAATCATTCCAGAGCTAATTGTTTTTATTGGAAGGTGAAATAGGCTCAATGGATTTACAAATGTGGAAGCAACGCCCACTCAATAAGCATTCGTTCATGTGTTTACGAAACTCACAAGTTGGGGGTACGAAAAGGGATTGATCCGCGTCGCTATGTCTGTCGGCGTCACTCTTTCTGACCAGGAAATAGTCACTGTGGTTTGACGTCATCACTCCGCTTGTCCACATCACTTATGGTCAACCCCAACTTAGTCAAAAAGATTGTTTTCATCCCACAATTTCATTTATTTTCATTCGCGCATCTCTTGAGGCTAAGGGCTAAATTGACGATCCCTGGCTCTGGCTTTTGCCCTTAACCTCCTCCCTTCCCTTTTCCCAAATCCCTCATATATAGCCTATATACTACTCCCAAAACCCCTCTGGCTCTTCATTTCAGTCTAACATATTCGACATGGGGTACACGGCACAATTTGAGCGGAAGGGAAATTAAGGAAAGGAAAGAAGAAAGGGTGACGTATACGGAAAACGGTCAAAGAAAGAAAAGGACAGCATGGGTGGGGGAAGTCACAACATCACATTTGCCTAGTGGGGAAATGCCCCTCCCCTTCCCCGTAATGCCGCCTACGCCCCATAAGAATCCAATTGTTACCTTTTGGAAATGAGTAAGAACCATTGGCAGGTTGGTCAGCAGTGTTAGGATGGCTGTAGATTTTCTAAATTAGCAAGGAGCCCGGGCGCTTAAGTTTGAATTTGCCCGAGCCTTCGCCTTTCTCTCGGCTTGAAGTTTCTGAATTAATCACCGTCAAATTTGTTCGAATGAGTTGAACTTCAACCAAAATATCTTCGTATCGGGGCCGTTCATATACTTATATATCAACGTACCTGCATACATTGAGACAAAGTATCAGTCAGTAACACCAAACAGAACCTGCATACATTGAGACAAAGTATCAGTCAGTAACACCAAACAGAACCTGCATACATTGATACAAAGTATCAGTCAGCAACACCAAACAGAACCTGCATACATTGAGACAAAGTATCAGTCAGTAACACCAAACAGAACCTGCATACATTGAGACAAAGTATCAGTCAGTAACACCATACAGAACCTGCATACATTGAGACAAAGTATCAGTCAGTAACACCAAACAGAACCTGCATACATTGAGACAAAGAATCGGTCAGTAAAACCCCCAAAAACAAAACAAAACGTTACAAGTGTATTACAATCTAGCGCCCACAGTTTGATAACTTTTTCCAGTGACTGAGTTTGCTAATGTATTATAGCATAGCATAGCAGGGTTTAACGTCCCGAAAGCATCCAGTGCTGGACACTATATCAAGACGGCCTTTGACAACCAGTTGTGAACCCACTGGTTGCAGACCCACCGGGATGTATTATGGAGCGCGTCGAAGGCAAAAATAAAATTGGGCCCCGGACCTTATTGGGATGGGGGGGGGAGGGGAGGGGGAATTTCACTTCTACACCGGTCACAACAATCAAACATTATTATCGGTCCGGTCTATTAAGACACCACTGACTGTTGTTTTTTTTGCCTTTGACCCGCCCCAATAGGTAGCTCCATGATGTGATTAAATCTTGTTTTTGATGCTTTGTTCATTGGGCCATGTGGAATAATAATGATAGGTGCTAGTTATATAGTGCTCACTTCTGCCGTACCAACTATAATCAGTGGCACTTTACAATCAAAATAAAAAGCAAAAAGTCAAGCCGAGTACGGGTCAGAGTAATTATTTAAATGCTAAGTGAAAAAGGTAAGTTTTAAGTTTCTTCTTGAAAAGGGGAAAGAGGTTATACATTTTATCTCAGACGCCAATCTATTCCATTTTTTTGGCCCAGCGACAGAAAATGCACGATCCTCAAAGATTTTTCTGTAAGTTTCTGGAATTTCGAATGTGCAAGAATGAGTTGATTTCAGGGAATAATTGCTTCGTTTTACATGAAAATAACTTGTAAAGTAGGTTGGAGCTAATCCAATTATACACTTGAAAGACATTTGAATACTATTTTACGTATGAGGTAAAGTAGGGGTTGTGCTATCGTGTAAGCAGTGGAGAAACAACAGTGGGGAAGGGTGGGTAAACCACGGACCCCAAGCGATATTTTTGGGCCCCTGAGCAATGACACTGTGATATGTTTGATCATGTTATGGGGCCCGAGCTCTAAATTTCCAACGGGTCCCAGAACTTTAGTTGCACTCACTTTGTTGTGGGAGACATTTAAGAATTAACGCATTACAGTGAGAAATAAATTAAATGAACAATAGCTGTCTCCAAATGTAACGCTGGTCACAGTCATGTCTTGCCGAACATTGTACTGACTCGACCTGATAGGTCTCCAATTAACGTGTTCTAATGCATCGGTCAAACGGCAGACCCTCTCAAGAACGTTAAAGATTCGGCATCGTTACGATGTTGAATCTTCAGGTCAAAAATTTGAAGTTTGGGTGAATCTTGACCTAAAACTATTTTTTTTTTTTAAGGTGAATCTTCGCCTAAAAACTATTGCAGATGGGTGAATAATTGTACAAAAAATTCAATCTAAACAACAGAAATGCGTCAAATTCAAATCATTAACGTCGAATCAGCGTCGAACTGAAAAATATTAATACACTATTTCCGAAAGATTTTATTCTATCGTACAAAATAACGGGGAATAACAAAACGGTACATAATGACACTATACTGACTGATTAAACAATACGAAATAACCAGAAATCATTTCTTTTCTTTTTTCTCTATGGTGAATCCAAGTTCACCTAAAAAATTGACCGAGATGAATCTTGACCCATTTGTTTTCCCCATGGTGAATTTTAATCCGAAAATATTTTGGCCAAGGCCAAGGTGAATCTTTGCTCAAGAAATATTGCGGATATGTGAATCTTGACCGAAAAAGGAGAAAAGAAAAAAATTATGAAAAAAAGTGAAAAAAGTGAACATTTGAGGGTGGTATGTGGAGATGCCGTTGATCTCAGTAAAGGACTGTTAAAGAAGGGGTGCGAAGCAAAATATCAAAGAGAAAATGAGGGCAAATGTGTTTTTTTTTTAATAACAGAATATTTACCCACGAAAACTAAACAAACCATTCTGTATTTGAGACCTAACTATATCCCTTTGTGTAGCAGCCTCTTTCAGAAAATAGGAACAAAATTGTCCCCATGCTGTGGCGCCATGGGGATGGAAAGGCAAAACTCGAGATTTGGGATCCCAAGTAAAAAATGAAAATAATCAAGATTTGGGTGGTGGGAATAGGAGAGAGGAAGGGGGGGGGGAGCAAAAATTGAGATTTCCTGTATTTCCGGGCAATTTGCTTCCATTTTCAGAACGTTTTTTCAATTTCGGGATAATTTCCTTTTATCATTGGAAAATGTTGGTCCATTTTCGGAAATTGTTTCTCATTTAGGGGAACTTTGCTCATTTTCGGGATCTTTTTGGCCAATTTGAGGGAAATTTCTTTTATTTCCGGACAATTTTCTTCGATTTTGGGAACATGTTCTTCTATTATTTTATTATTTATTTCCTTAAAAAAAATGTGCAGTTAAATTTGCTTAGTTATATATAATAGGAGCCAAACTGGGGCGCCAAAATGTTCAAACTGGGGCCACTTTGTTGAGTGGGGACTGTGGCCCCCAGTCAGTGTGAAAAAAAAGGCCCTGTTTTAAAGGGCTTTTGTGGTTGTGTTCCATCTCAGAAAACGGCTTAACAAAGATTGCTGCTTTGTAAACAGTGAGCTAATTCTGACAGCTTGGCGCTGTCTATGGTTTGTTTGTCGATTAAATCATTTCTTCAAAACGGTGAGTCAGACAATGATTGAAATGTTAAACTACCGTGTTTTTCCCCTATCACGAATCTAACTGTGAAAAAAAGATGGGAGGTAGAATCCTTTCATCGTACTTACAGCTCAGACACACCGTCTCGAACTTTATTTGTAATTATTATTTGTGGTCAGTAGAAACCTTTTTAACAAGTCACAGATTTCGATTTGTGGGCCTTCCCATTCACGCCAACCCACACCAATCGTAACTGCACCATACTGTTTCCTATTACAATTACGAGAAAACCACAACACTGCACTGTACATTGTTGTTGTGACTGTTCCAACTTAACAAAATTGCCTCGCATTTGGAAACTTTTTGTCCAATGAGAACAATCATAATAGTGACGTTTCCTACTTTATATGCAAATTAGTACCAACAAACCAATGATGATTTAGCTGAGAGCGATGTATGCAAAGAAGCGGCATAAACTTTGATAAATAAGCACGGGCTTTAACGCAACTTACACATATCGAATTTCACTGTAAAGTTGGAGCGTGGGGTCAGTCGTGATTGTGAAACATCTGACGGTAATGACTACTGTACTTCAAGTGATCGGGACTTAAAAAGGCTTTTATCTTGTCGTTGGTTCGCACCTGCTGTAATTTGTCTTTTGGATTAGCATTTAGACACAGTTAAGTTTCTGGAAATTAAAGAAAGAGATTTTGAGCCGTATTTAAGCCCACCCACCATACATAAAATAGAAATAAAAAAACACCAGCAAATGTTACTTGGTTTTTCGAGTAAATTTGATCATGTAATTTTAGAAGAAGGATATTTTTACAGACTATTTAATTCAAGTTAACCATGGATTGGAGAGAGGGACCAGGAAGTCGTATTTTTCGTATGGTTTGAACTTGAAGTTTAATTGTGCATCGTATATTGGCAAGAACGTTCGAGGATTTTTAAAGTTAAGACAGGAAAGTATTCGACACACGGTTCAACCGTTCATCAAAAGTATAATTTTTTTTTGAAACAATGGCGATAGAAAAGTCCAGAAGGAGTCCAGTCAGGACTAATAAGATCTACCTTCTTCTAAGTATTCTTTCCCTCTATATCCCCAAAGTCTTTCCCCAGTTTGAATATATTGTCAACAATAATAACACAGACTTTATAGATTTTCCAGATATACCGACAGGAATTTTACTTTTTGATGAGGAAGGGGAGAATGTCGGTGTACAAATCCCCACATATCCCCCCGGTTCAACATCTTTAACTTTTGTATTCGATAAGACAGGTTCCATGTACGATGACCTTGTGCAAGTTAGAGAAGGGGCAAGGAGAATAATGGAGACTATGATGGAAACGGCTGAAACACCTCTATACAATTATGTATTAGTACCTTTCCACGATCCACGTAAGTACGACATGTTTTGGTGCGAGTGAGATTAAAGATCATACTTTTTAATTTTGAAATGGTGGGATTTATGAAGTGCATCTTGGTAACATTATTGAGCTTTATGGGTTTGTGAAAGGGGTGGGGGAGGGGGGAGCAGGAAGTAATACTCTTCCAGGAACTCTCTTGGCCACCAGTCCCCTCACACTTTGTTAAATCAATTATAAGCCAATTTGATTTGTGGAAATTGTATTTTAAGAAACCCTTGTCACTTAATTGAATGTTTTAGACACTGGCAGACTCGCACTATTGCTTCTGTTGATACTCTGAATCTGAAAAGGTTATTTTGGCAAAAATCCTTCTAGAGGACATGAACGCCAACCGAGCGTAGCAAAAGTACGAGGGGAAAAAAAAATCAATCAACAAGCTTAGCAAGTTTAGCTTTGAAACAGTTTAGGCTTGGTGCATGTACAATGTCTGATGGTAAAGCATTCCAATCTTTTAGTGTTTGAGGAAAGAAGGAGTATTTATAAACATTCTTTTTAGCATAAGGAAGTGGAAATTCAGATTTACTGCACAGAACTGTTTGAAATTATGCACTTGTGCAGTTGTATGACTCGCCCCCTACAACCCCTGGCAATGTCAGTCAAAGGTGAGTCACTGACATATAAAACTGACTCACATGTGTATCATTGTACAAAATTGTCAGTCACCAGAGTGACTCTGGGGTGAGTCAATTTACTTCAGACCCAATGACTGTACAGAGGTGAGTGATTTTGGGTAAGTCAATTGCACAAGAAATGTCAGTCACCTAAGTGACAGAGTAGTGCGTCAGTGTACATGTTTTAACCACCCTCCTTTGTGCAATGACTCACCCTGTCCGGGGGTGTAGGGGTGAGTCACACAATTGACTGGAAGATCATACTTCACCATATCAAAGGATTAGTTTAAGGGTCAAGCAAGTCTTATCTTATATGAAAGGATTTTAAAAGAAACAAAATAGTGGAGAAAGCATTACAAAATCATATTCCATTAAGGAGATATCTAAGTTTAAAAGTTTTGTATCATTTGTGAAGAAACGACTGAAATCAGACTAGTTGTGATGTCACAGCCCCAGATTCCTCAAAGGCTTTATGTATTGTATCATTTTTTTGTCCTGTGATTTTGTGACCTAAAAACCATGGGATATGTCAGAAAAGTAGTAAAACTGAATCATTTCTACACAGATAAGACAAGAGGTTTAAACTTGAACACTCCTCAAGGTTTTTGAAAACTCTTCACTATTTTGTTTATTTTGAAGTCTTCTTTTACTTGAGATGGGCTTGCTTGACCACTGAACTAATTCTTTAAAGGAATAAGGTTTTTGAATGCTTTCTTTACTATTTGTTTGTTTTGAAGTCCTCTTTCACTTGAGATGGGTTTGCTTGACCACTGAACTAATCCTTTAATGGAATAAGGTTTTTGAATGCTTTCTTTACCATTTTGTTCCTTTTGAAGTCCTCTTTCACTTGAAATCGATTTGCTTGACCACTGAACTAATCCTTTAACTGTCACAATTTTAGAGGTTGGCAGTGGCTTATCTGTATACAGAAAACTGCAGTGTGTCCACAGTATCCTGGAGTGTAGTCGTACTCGCATCATACTTTCAAAGTTTGATAGACGTTGTTTTTGTTTTTAATTGCTGTCGTTAACTAAAGCCTGACCGTAGGACAGTCCCAATAGTTAATCCTTACATTAGGGATCTTGTGTGTGATAAGTTAAACAGGAAGCTAGCAACAATTGTGAATTTGCCATATGGGAACCTTGCATGCATTATGTTGTACAATTCAGTTGTCTTCGTTATACTTCACCACATGTAATTTTTTGATTGAAAATAAAGTTCATTTGATTTTTACCCATTTTATGTGCTTGCATATCACAAGTTCAGTGACTTTGTTGATCTTTGTGGAGATATATCGATATTTTATCAATTAAAACGGTTAAACTTATAAAAGTTTGATGAATATGTGTAGCAATATGTATGTTAAAATCAATCTGATTGGACAATGTTTGCAATATGTGAATTTGCCAATAAACTCCAACGGTCTTCTAAGCCCAAGCTCATTAAAACCTTATGATTATTAGGTTACGCCATTAATGTGTCACTCTAACAGAACTTTCATAACATAAAAAGATTGTAAAATTGAGGTGATTTGTAAATTGCAGAATATGGAGGAGCATGCCCTTATGATGTACTAAAGCTAAATCCATCCGAGCCATTAGGCTCATTAAGCCGGTGCTTATCTTCGGTTTCCATGGCGCAAGGGGATGAGAGTACATTACTCCCCCTGGACGGGACGCCAGTCCATCGCAGATTAACTCCCCAGCAGTGCTGGTACTCATTTTACAGCTGAGTGGACTGAAGCAAGTAGAGTAAAGTGTCTTGCTGAAGGACGCAATGCAGCGCTCACAACTGGAATCGAGCTCGGTACCTCTCGAAGACGAGCATGACTCCTTAACTACTGAGCCACAGCACCATGTGATGTACGTCCTTCCAATATTGTAGAGGAAAATTTTGGTGACATATTTCACAATCTGTTATACTTAAAATCCTTGTGAAGGAAAAGCATGCATTCGCTAAATTGTCAAAGATTTATGGACAGGTAGCAACAATGTGAGCTTAATTGACAGAACATAAGCTATGAAAAGAGCAAAATGTTGATCACACAATATATTATTTTAGAGTATTTTGAATTTCAAAGCTTTATCATAATCAAATTACACAAATATTTATTGAATTTCATAACATCACATCAAAAAAATGAATTCCCTTATGTTACTACTATTTTTAATTCCTTCCCCAAGTTTCTCTTCCACATCACAACTTTTCTATACATAAATTCTTCAAACTTTGATTACTCGGAAACTATGGGTGCTTTTGAGGTAATTTAAAGACTAATCTGTTCAGTCTATTAAATACTCTTTGTGAAATAAATAAATTCTCCAGTGGCGCTGTCATGGGTTTGATATTTGGTGGGGGGGCACAAACCTTTTCGGGATGGTGTCAAGGTGCCGAGGTCTGGGGTTCCTTGTGGAAAACCTTGCATTTTTTAAGGTTTAAATGCCCCAAAAAGACTCTGAATGTGTGCAATACACAGCTCTTTAGCCACCAAATTAAAATGATTATGAACGTTTTTCAGTGGATTTAGTACTCCCCCCCTCCTCCCCTACTAAAAAGGTCAAAAATAGCCATTTAAACAAAATAATTTTGTGACATTTTAAAAATTGGGGAGCATGTGCCCCCATTCTCTTCTTCCCATGACAGCGCCATTGTAAATCTATACCTGTTTGCTTAGGTGGTATTTGGGGATCAAGGGCAGCATTTTCCCCCACACTTTTTTGTATCTTGGCATGATTTTGTGGTTTTGCATCCCCCCCATGCCAATTCGCATATCTTTTATTGAGATTCAAAGAGCCTAAATTTTTATTGAACTATGAAAATATCATTGCAACTTTGTGAAAACTTACCAAAGTATGAAGATTTATCAATGTGAATATAGATCAAATTTATGGTGAATACGAACGGGACAAAAAATAGGAAGGAAAGGGCACTTCTTGCTAGCTTCTGCCCTGAAATGGAGGGTAAATTATTTATCCTGTTTCCCTAATGCAGTGAAGGGTAGGGGAGTCATTCTTGTCACCCCGGGTCCTTGATTTCTGACATTTTCTTATTGACCATTTACTTCTATTAATCAGAACTTTGATGGTTTTGACATATTTGAAAGACTTCTGTTCATTTCTTCTCTTCTCTCCTTACCCACCTCAATCTCGCATCTATTCAAAAACAATCTTTCCTCCAACATTATGACTTCCTCCGTAACAATAATCTATTCCATCATATCGAATCTTCCTTTCTTTTCCTACTACACCTAACCTTACACATCCCTCTTTTCGCCTTAATTTTTCTCCCAAATTTACCCTATTTTCCCCCTTTTCTCCCTCTCAATCCTCCCATCTCCTCTCTGTCCTAATTGTTACTCCTTAATTATTTAACACCCTCTTGGCTCATTTGACTCTGACTGTCGCGGTACCGTTAAACATCAACAACCCAAACCAAACCTGTTAATTTCTGGTTTTACAAAATCTGTATTTAAGGAAATGTAAATGCAACAAAATATATTATACAGATAGTTATTTTTCAGCCTTGAGAGATTTACTGCAGATAAGGAATCCCTATTGAAGGAGGATATGTAAAGATAATCTATAGCATATGCATAGCAGACTACCACCAAGGTCATACATTGCACAGACCCCTAGCTTGATTTACAAAGGGGCATGGTGCTAGACTTGTTGAGGGGCACATTAATTAATACGCCCGTGAAACACTGCGTCTTTTTGGCATGGAGTTCATGGGCACCCTTCAGGCTCAATCCCTAGAGAAGAAGCTTTGGGATTTTAGCTATAATCATACATTTGAGAATAAAGCTATTCTGACTGATAAGGAACAGTCTATCATTTTGGGTTTTGTATTCGTGTAAAGTATTTCATTTATGAGGCTAATTCAGATTATTAAGTAAAATACAAAATAAAATCTATGAAAATATATATATATATATATATATATATATATATATATATATATATATATATATATATATAGGTATATATATATATAAACAAAAATCATGAGGGGCATGGCGGACCCCAAAGGGGCAGGACATATACTGTACAAGGTGTTTTTAGGAACATTTAGCTACTTTTTTAAATTGTTACAGCTTTTAAACGGAATAAGATATTAACATAGTTTTTGCACCACTTTGATTTTATAAATTTTCTTTTTCATATATGAAAAAATGAAAATCCATGGGAATATTCCTTTAAACATGCTGTGCCAATCATATCTTTCGAATTAGTACATTAGAGGAGTAGCCACCTTCCAATCAGCTTACGACCTTCATATATTACAGAATTGGAGCCGGTGCAAATAAAAAACAATCCAAAATCTATCAGGAAGTTATTTTGTGTTTGTAATGAATATATTAAGTCACGTAAAAATAATAATAATCCATTGTTTTGACAAGAATATTTCATGCCTGTAGGAGTAAATTGTGACATTGTGAGATTTGGTGATAAAAAAATAATATAAAGTTCCTAGGCTTGTCCACATTTGAAGAAATGAAGTCATGCTGGGGGGCATGCTATTATGATGGTTACAGTATATATCATTGGTACAGTAAATTCAGTTATGAATGAGCAGACAAATATAGAATACGTCAGGTTTGGAATAGATCGTATGGGCAGATACAGATTTTTTTTTAAAGATACGTTAGAAAATCTAAGGATGCCTAAAATTCGCAAATACTAAGAAGAAATTCTTTGAATTTCAAAAATATATATTTTCTGCATTATGGCTGATTAGAGTTAACTTAAATGCTGAACAGAAAAGTAGTGAATTGAAAAAAAAATGTTATGGTTGATAATAGGTTAAGAGGCAGGGGCGGCGAATTCAGCCCCCAATAATTTTAGGTAAACATGTGTTATCATGTTACCCGACCTCATTAACCTCCCCCAATTTTGTTGCCACATGTCACCTGACCCCAATATTTTGAATGCTCCGCCACCCTTGAGGCGTATATGATGGGTATATGATGGGTTCAAATGAGTTACAATTTAAAGTGCTGTCTGAAAAAAGACTGGTGGGAGGGGGACATTGCCCCAATATTTTTCTAAACATTAATTTTTAAAAGCAGGCCTTTACCTATCCGCATGATGGGCAATTGCCAACAATGGTCCTGGCTCCCCAATCTCTAACCCACAGCCAGGATTTGTATACCAAAAGTTGGGAGAAAAGTCAAAAGTGTGAGGGATCTCAAAACCACGATACCAAGATACAAAACATCTCCATTACAAAGTATGTATTTGGAAGAAAGTGGAGGTAGGGTAAGTGCCCCCTTGCTACCTCAATTCCTGCCTATTCTCAAACCATATGTGTAGGAACCGAGGGGCACGTATCTCCAATTCTTAGAAAATTGACCAAAGTACCCCTTTTTGAAAATGAAAAGTGCCCCCCAATTACTGTCAAAAAAGTGCCCCTCAAATACTGTTAAAAGAGTGCCCCTCAATTATTGTTAAAAAAGTGCCCTCACTTGATTTTCTGCCTCCTTGCCCTGAGTTTCTTCCAACACCCCTGCTACCAGTTCTTCTACATTTGACAGTAATTGAGAGCTCTTTGGATTTTCAAAAGGGGCACTTATGTCATTTTTCGGAGAAAGTGACCCACTGGTTCCTACACCTATGCTGACACTGAACAGCATTAAAACAAGTCTCATGATCTAATGATTTGAGTTGACAACCAAGCAGAAAAGAATCTCAAAGTGAGTGAGTTGCAGGGCCAGGTTTAAATGTGTGGGGAGGGGGCCTGGGCACATGCTGATGTGGGGGCCCCTTTCAGAAAATTTTCACCTGTAAAATACAATATAAGTTAACATTGCCTTCCCCAATGTGAGGGTCCATTTCACTGCCCCCAAATCAGAGAAGATGATCAGAAAAGGGGCCTTATCTTAGCAACAACCAAGGTCAATGGAAGGGGCACCCACATCAGGGAAGGTGATCAGAAAAATGGCCCATCTTAGCAATCGCCAGAAAACCTCTGGACCCAGTGTTACGCCACTGCATAGCATAATTTCATAGTATAGCTACAGGAAAATGCAAGACAACCCCATCAAGACAATGCTAATGATAAAGTAAACTAGAAAATGTGGTTACGAAAATCATAATTACTACCATGCTATGTGCTTCCAGTACATAATGTGAAAAAAGCATTCAAACATATAATTATTGAGGAGATATCTGATTTTAAAGTTTGGGTGTCATTTGTGTAGAACCGACTGAAATTTAATTTTAAAGTGATATCATTTGTGTAGAAACGACTGAAATCAGACTATTTGTGACTTCTCACGGGCTCAGATCCCTTAAAGTCTTTATGTATTCTATCATATTTTGTCCTGCGATTTTGGTTTAATAACCATTCGATATATCAGGAAAGTAATAAAACAGAATCTTGTAAGAGTGATAATTTACCACCTGAAGAAAGTTAGAGGGAAAATAATTCAAATAGTAAAAAATTGAAAAAAGTTTCTTTATAATATTTTAACAATTGTTAAGACTGTGAGAATGAAGGGGCCAACTTTCCATAGTAGACTTACTACACCAGTCATTTTTACATAGATCAGACAGATTTAAACTTGAATATTTCCTCAATAGAATAAGATTTTTAAATGCTTTCTTCACCATTTTGTTTTTTTGAAGTCCTCTCAGATAAGACAGACCAGGGAGCTGTCTAACGACAGATCTCTGCTTCTAATGACAGATACCTGGATGGACATGTTTGACCACTGAACTAATCCTTTAATGCTCTTTCATCCATACCCATATACCTTTAAGAAATGAAAGCACATAGCATGGTTGGTAAGGTGGGACCAGCTGTTATCATACTTAACATGTGACCCCTTATGACCTCCCAACCTCAAGATGGAGCTATTTTTGTCCTATCAGGTGGAGGACGGGAGTGGCATCATAAATTTCACAGAAATCAAGACCGATGGGAAGTCAAAGATTATCTTCCCAGTTTTCTTTGATTCCAGCGCTGCCATTCAAACTGGAATCTTCACTTAGTTACCCCAGCGACTGACTTTATTTCATGTCAGAAGAAGTATGTGAGACAGAGTGCATTAAGTTGTGGTGATTTGGTTATAAAAGATGGTTGGTCTGAAGAGGATAAAGTTTGGGGAAGAGTATGAATTGGGCAAAAATGTGGGGTTGGGTAATTATGTGGGGTTGGGAAATTATGTGAGGTATGGCAATTATGTTGAGGTAGGGCAATTATGTTGGGTAGGGCAATTAGGTGGGGTTAGGCAATTTTGTGGGGTTGTGCAATTATGTGGGGTTGGGAAATGCTTGGGTTAGGGAAATATGTTGGGTGGGGAAATATGTGTCATAGCCTGATAGGGAAATGCATGGGGAAGAGAAATGTGTAGGTATGGGGAAATGTGTGGGTTAGGGGAAATGTGTGGGTTAGGGGAAATTTGTGGGTTAGGGGAAATGTGTGGGGAAAAGGAAATGTGTGGGAAGGGGAATGTGTGGTTAGGGGAAATGTGTTCTGGTATGAGAAAATGTGTGTGTATGTAAGGGAAAAGTGTTTGGATATAGAGAAAAATAAAACATTTAACGGGGGCGAATTAAATGGATTATGATGATTATGTAACCGAAGAAATATATATATACCACCCAGCATGAGCCTAATGGCATAGGGTCCAGGGGCCCGCTTAAGTGCTCCTGGTGGGTCCAGGGGAGCAGAAGCTCTGAAAATTCTGTATTTTAGATGCCTCCAAGTGGCTTAAAATGATACACAGTATTTCAGTGATAATCCATACTAAATGAAAGCATACGTGGTTTCATTTGAAGAAAAATGAAATCAGTCAAGGAAATAAACTTTTGGAAAAATACTGAGTAATATGTGTATTGAATATAATTCCCTACCGGTTCCGATTTGAAGTTCGGACACATCTGAGCTGATTAAATTATAACTGTATAGTGTCTTGTGAAATCATTCTTCTTAGTTATACTTTCAATGACTATTCAATAATATTTTGTGGCGAGCACTGCAGGCTGCAACCAGCATTGCAGCCATAATTTAGTAATCTATTCAAGTTTTTCTTGCAGAAATCCACAAATTGTCATCAGTCGGCAATTTTCCTGACTTTCCACTACAGGCATGATCATGCACCAGCACCCTAATCTACTATAGGCTGTGAGGCATATGGGTTGAATAATGTTAAAACCTATTTCTGGTTTACACGATTGTAATTAGTGGTAAGTATTGGGAGAGTCAGAGGTCAGCCTGATTTCAAGAGCACTTCCAAGATTGCAAAAAAAGCAAAAAAATGAAAAATATATATATATAAAAATCAATAGATTTTAAGGGGGTTGTCGCCCCACCCTCCCCTGGGTTCGCCTTTGCTTGTAATTACCCTTTATTGCACTAAGTAAATAATTATCATGTGCATGTGAATCTAGCCTTAGAAAGTGGGGGAATGGAATAGGGAAATTTCCCACAGAATTGTGACACTTTTTTTGTCACTTTACAGCTGTAGAATAGGCACAATTTGACCTGATAGACATGTATCACTTTTATCACATCCCCCCTCCCCCTACTAATTTTCCCATTTTACACCTTTCGTGCAAAGAAATAGTGAACAACCTGAGCTTGTGGCAATCATATATCAACACAATTGTCTTCTCTTGATATTGTTTTCTCACAACCTATTGTGAGTTATTCATTGTCTCTTGTCTCTGCAATAGTCAAAATTAAAGAAATATAAGGTTGATTAAAGTTGTTTCGTTCCCAAAATATTGTAAAACAATTTGTGTACAGAAATGTAGTCTTTTCTGAAGTTTGTACAAAGACATGTGCATGCATTCAATTAAGTGACAAGAGGATTGTATCACATACAGGGGTGTAGCCAGCCTTTCGGATTGGGAGGAGTCGCCAAGGGAAATATTTAGACCTTTAAGCATATTTTCTGGACCTTTTTATCATTGCCATTTAACTCCCTCTCGCTCCCTCCCTCCCTCTCGCTCGCTCCCTCCCTCTCGCTCCCTCCCTCTCGCTCCCTCCCTTTCTCTCTCTCCCTCCCTCCCTCTCGCTCCCTCCCTCCCTCTCGCTCCCTCCCTCCCCTCTTGCTCCCTCCCTCTCGCTCCCTCCCTTTTCTCTCTCCCTCCCTCCCTCTCGCTCCCTCCCCTCCCTCTCCCTTCCTCTCCCTCCCTCTCCCTCCCTCCCTCCTTCCCCTCGCTCCCCTCCCTCTCGCTCCCTCCCCCCCTCTCCTCCCTCCCCCTCCCTCCCCCTCCCTCTCCCTTCCCTCCTCCCTCTTCCTTCCTCCCTCCCTCCCTCTCCCTCCCTTCCTCCCTCTCCCTCCCTCCCCTCTCCCTCCCTCCCGCTCCTCCCTCCCTCCCGCTCTTTCCCTCCAACTCCCTCCCTCCCGCTCCCTCCTCCCTCCCGCTCCCTCCTTCCCTCCCGCTCCCTCCTTCCCTCCCGCTCCCTACCTCCTGCTCCCTCCCTCCCGGTCCTCCCTCTCGCTCCCTCCCGCTCCCTCCTTGCTCCATTCCGCTCCCTCCTTCTTGC
Source organism: Chiridota heheva (assembly GCA_020152595.1). Taxonomy (NCBI): domain Eukaryota; kingdom Metazoa; phylum Echinodermata; class Holothuroidea; order Apodida; family Chiridotidae; genus Chiridota; species Chiridota heheva. Next base: position 2,135,885 of record JAIGNY010003665.1, read on the forward strand.
TCCCTCACTCTCGCTCCCTCCCTCACTCTCGCTCCCTCATGCTTGCTCCCTAACTCCCTCCTGCTCCCTCCCTCTAGCTCTCTTTTGCTCCCTCCCTCCCTCTCGCTCCCTCCCTCCCCCTCCCTCTCACTTTCTCCCTCCCTCTCGCTCCCTCCCTCCCTCCCTCTCACTTTCTCCCTCCCTCTTGCTCCCTCCCTTCCTCCCTCCCTATCGCTCCCTCCCTCTTGCTCCCTCCCTCCCTCCCTCTTGCTCCCTCCCTCCCTCTTGCTCCCTCCCTCCCTCTTGCTCCCTCCCTCCCTCTTGCTCCCTCCCTCTCGCTCCCTCTCTCCCTCTTGCTCCCTCCCTCTCGCTCCCCCCCTCCCCTCTCGCTCCCTCCCTCCCTCCCTCTCGCTCCCTCCCTCCCTCTTGCTCCCTTCCTCCCTCTTGCTCCCTCCTCCCTCTCCCTCCCTCCCATCCTCTCGCTCTTTCCCATACTATGCTAATGAATAGCAAGGCACCCTGCCTATTTGTATATTTAACCAAAATTTTTTACTACGTCTAAAATGAATGATTATATCACTTTAAAGAGACACTTAAACAATAGATCAATACTAGTGAGTTACTTCCTTTTTGTGGTCATAAGGTCATATTAGACTGCCACAATATCTCTGATTCTGCAACAAGTGGTTAGTGTTTTGGGGAAATCATGTTTATCTGGATCCAAAAACTATACATTACTCTCAAAAAGTAAAGAATTAGTCAGATTTCATGTTTAAGTTCCAAAAATGGCACCAGCGATTTAGTCAGCCTTTTAAATTTGGGAGGCGGGTAGGGAGGGGGGGGGGGGAGGGGGTTTGGTAAGTGGTTGGAGAGGGTTTTTGCGGAGGGACAAAGATAGCTGATGGCCTTAGATATTTTTGCATTTGAAAGAAAAAGGAAAATTGCAGTCTATTACACTGCTCGTAGGCTAAATTTAATTGAATAGCGATAAAAATGTTATGGCCTTAAAATTGTGACTTTTTAGTGTCTCTTTATTAATAGTCCCAGCCAGAGACGCAACAATAGGGTGGGAAGGGTGGTAAACGGGAAGGGGTCAAAGAGGGTTCTTGCGGAGGGACAAAAATAGCTGATGGAAAAGCGTAGAGTACAATTGTGTGAAAATCTGTTGCGATTATAGGGTGGGAATATGCAGGATTTGAGGGGGTAAAGGAAAGAACTTGCCACCACCCTCTCCACTTTTTTCCAAATTGCTATCTTTTGTAGGGTGATTTTTTGCATCTAAGTGTGATTTTGCCCACCTCCAACGCCCCCCCTGTCCCCCTCCCCCCCACCTCCACTTTTGGTCAGCAAATCCCGCGCATGGACCTTCCAACCCGTAGACCCAAGGTAATCTAAGAAGTGAAGCTCGGGAGTCCAGAGGCGCAACAATCACATGGGAAGGGTGGGTAAACTCCACGGGTCCGAGCAAAAACCAAGATTCAATGGGCCTGAGCAATAATTACACTGTAATATTTTTGTTATGTTGGCCCCGAACGCTAAATTTCCCACAGGCCACCAGACCATAGTTTTCCCACTGGTCCTGGCTATGGGCCTTTAGCCAGTCATCTCCAGTATATACCCCTTAAGAGCGCCCCTTGTTATTACATATGGAAATTGAGATCCTGAAAAGTCAAGTCACAGTCCTGTTTTCCCTATTTTCATCGGTACAGTACCTCCTTGAAAAATCTCAGATGTCACAAAGTCACATCTGTTGTACTGTGTATGGTTTATTTGTATTGTTACTATGATCGGATAAGTTATAGGCTATGTGTATTCAAGCTCTTCAACTAAACGAAAAACTGATATTTGTACAGAATTTTTTTATGTCAAATATTTTTGTCATTCTTCTTAAGAAAATAAACAATTTTTTTCTGCAAAAATATAACCTTCACCTTACTGGAAGTCTTTTGTCTTTTGAGTCATTTAAAGGAACATCACCTTGAATTTTCATTTTGATAGATAGGGTGGAGGACTAACAGACCCCTAGCATGATTAAAAGTCCAACATACCCCTAGCATGATTAGAAGTCTAACAGACCCCTAGCATGATTAGAGGACTAACAGACCCCTAGCATGATTAGAGGACTAACAGACCCCTAGCATGATTAGAGGACTTATAGGCCCCTAGCATGATTAGAGGACTAACAGACCCCTAGCATGAGTAGAGGACTAACAGACCCCTAGCATGATTAGAGGACTTATAGGCCCCTAGCATGATTAGAGGACTAAAAGACCCCTAGCATGATTAGAGGACTAACAGACCCCTAGCATGATTAGAGGACTAACAGACCCCTAGCGTGATTAGAGGACTAAAAGACCCCTAGCATGATTTTAAAAGGGGTGCTAGACTTGTAGAGGGGCACATTAATGTGCCCGAAGCGCTGCGTCTTTTCGGCTTGGAGTTCAGAGGCCCTTAAGGCTTAATCCCCTTGTGAAGAAGCTTTGGGATTTTAGCTATAATCATGCATCTCAGAATGAAGCTACTCTGACAGATAAGGACCAGTCATTAGCCAAACAGGACATTTGCTTACTATGCTATCATTCTGTGTTTTGTATCCATGTAAGGGTATTTCATTTATGAGGCTAATTAAAATTATTAAGTACAAAAATATTTTAAAATATCATTTTTTTTCTCATGAGGGGCAGAGCGGACCCCCCATGGGGCAGAGCAGACCCCATGGGGCAGGGCAGACCCCTAGAGGGCAGGGCGGACCCCCAAGGGGCAGGGCAGGGCAGGTCCACGATGAGGCAGGGCGGGCCGCCCCTGTGAAACAGCAAAACTATGGGTCTGTGTAAAGAAACAAGTTGGTGCAAAAAGCATTATTCCGTTGAGGTAGTGCATGAGATAATGCATGAGGTAGTCATAACTACAGATTCAAGACAATTGTTATGTATTTCTTTGAAAATTAATTGCCTCATTTATAAGGGTATTTCAGTTGACATCATGAGGTCACGTGACTTTGTTTACATCGCCATTTTGTTGGGTGAGAACGTACGATCGTCTGCTGTACACTTATTAAGACTTACAAACGCTTGCATGTTGTTATATAAGAATCTGAATCCAGAATCTTGCTGTGCCATTGGTTGCACTAATAGACGTGTGCCGGGGAATGAAAAGACGTTTTCTCTATTTCCATATGATCCTGATCAATGTTCGAAGTGGGTTTCTGCTGTTTGGTTCACACTAGGATTTGCAGTGAGCACTTAATGCCAGGTATGTAAGCTTTGTCTGCGTATAACGAACAATCAGATGGCGTTCACGTAAAAGTTACTCTTCGAATACCCGTTGAATATATAAAACATTAGAAATAGAAGGAAACAAAATCGTTGCCGCGAACAAAAACAATAAAATTCGCTGAACTGGTATTGGCAGGTTAGCAGGTAGTTTGTTTGTTGTACGTGTGATGTGACTGAGCAGTGTGAAGACGCGTGAAACGCAACGATGCTTGCCCGGCAAAATGGCTTCCAGATGAGTTAAGATCACGTGATGAAATCCCTCTATTGGAAACAGTTTTTGTTTAATTATTTAGGTAAGGAATGACAAGCTCTTACAAGAACATGTTTTGCCCATGCTCTCTTAATGAGAGAAAAATGATTATTTTATAGAAATACATAAATAATGATCTTGGATCTGCAAGTATGACATCACACATTACACTGCAGTGGTCACTTTTCAACACTGTTGTTTGAAGTGTCATAACTCCTAAATGATACAAGATATCAACATAGTGCTTTTGTAGTCTGCTATCATTCATATGAAAATGGAAATCCATGGGAATATTCCTTTAAAACCATTGTTTATCAAAAAAAAACACATGGTGTCTCCGCAGCTTCACCATTTCTATAGTTTTAAGTGACAGCTCCTTACTCACGAAAAGAACTTAATAGCGGCATATAATCTGACCCAAAGATTGTTTTATATTTCCATTTATTTGTGGATATTTTGGTGATATTTTCTGGGGAGTCTATAGCTCATGTGGCGGCATATGGTTTTGATAAGATAACAGTTCCATATTTTTTTTTAAATCTCATGAAGTTTTGTGGTAAACCATTATTAGTTGCAGGAGAGAGAAGGTTAATACCCAAGTCTTTTTTATATTAACCCTCTCCCCTTGCTAGAAGCTGGTTTATCACGGAAACTCACTGTGCCAGCTGGCAATGGAATGTCCCTAGTCGTCAAAGAATGCAGAATGTTGATAATTGTGGGAGTCTGGTGTGCCATAAGTCCTAGAATTGGTATTGTATTAATCAAAGTTTGTTGATTTAATCACCAACGTATGAAGGTTTTTCTATCTGTGCTTGTGAGAAATTGACTGGTTTATTTTGCATGAAATCGTAACATCTTTCGTTTAATTCTACGCTGATTTCAGGAGAGATATGACAATTTCCTCCAATTACAGAGTGAGAAACTTGCATGTGGAGAGTTAAACCTGCATATGTTATTAAAATCGACGTACAGTATTCTAAATTCAGGACAATCCATTCCTTACAAATAAAAAAAAATTAAACGCAATTAAATATTATTGTCTTTTTTTATGACAGAGTGAACTATGTAAAGCTGCCACAAGTTTGCAGCAAGCTTGCCCAAGCTACAATTTTTAGCTTATAGCAAGCTAGTTTTTCTGTAAGGGTATTGTTGCAGAAAAATGCTCAATCTTAGTCTTGAGGATATTTTCTTCAGTTCTTAAATTTTGTTTTGCTTCTGTGTCAGTTTGGAATGTAGAAAATTCAGTTTGTGGTAAATATCTTGCCATTTTCTCTGAAAAGATCTCCTGTATCCGCAACTGAGCTTAAATTTATTTCAGTGCCACCAGATTGATGGGGGGATTGAGCTTTTTTTTATATTTAAAACAACAGCTGGCTCAGTCGGGTCTTTACAGTTTAATTGTTCTTCAGTTACTAAATCAGGTCATTACAGTTTAATTGTTCTTCAGTTACTAGTGTGACACCTCCCAGTGCCCTTATCTGGGTTTGTTAGTATTGAATTAGGTCATAAATCAGCACTAGGGGATGAAAAATGGGTTACACAGTGCACTTTGTGATCCCATTCATAAAATTACTACCATCCTGTCATAACATGCAGACAGGCACTTTTGTAAATTGTAATTTCTCCATTGATCTGAATTCTAGATTATGTAGTGTGGAATGTATTACAATATATTACATGCAGAAGCGTAAAATGTGAGGTGGAGGGGGGAAAAAGCTGCCCCTGAGTGGATTTCACTTTGCGTGCTCTCTGCACAGTTGGGAGGTGAAACTGGTAGCATAAGATTGGAAAACGTGAAAATTGGCCAAATTTTTCCTAAAATTTGTCATAATTTCCAGAGAACTTCCAGAAATTTAAGATAATTTTCTAAAAATGAAGGACATTTTCTGAAATGAGGGAAATTTTCTGAAATGAAGGAAATCTTCCGAAAATTAAAGGGGATTTCTCGATTAGCAGCTACTTTTGATGGAATCTTAATTAACCAGTGCAATTATATTCCACTCTGTCATTGGTAATTTTTTTAGATTTTCCCCCTAAGAGGTGACCCTTCCTACGCCCCTGATTACATGGGTGTAGCCAGGGGGAGGGGGATCAACCAGCTCTTTAACAGGTAAAAAGGTCCAGAAATGAAGGTCGAGATTTTGAGCTAATAACTTTTTTTTTTTTTTTTTTTTTTTTTTTACCCTTCTGTAAAGTTTACCCTCTGAACAGTTTATTTCGAAACAATTTTTAATTCGACAACCTCCTGAGAAAAAAAATCCCTAAAAGGCGGGCTTCACCCCTGTCTATTAAATATGAGGGTTGGCAGGGAATTATCAGTCAGTTATGTGTTCTAATCATGTGTCCCTTCTGTGGTTCTTCACAACATTTTTTATCATGTTTGGAAGAAGGACATTATATACAACAAAACACAGAGTAATTTCATAGTCATAGATGAATATAATTTTATCCTAATGATAAATTATTTACAGAAAATACTGGTTAGGGAACGGAGGAAAGACCCACTTGAAGTATAAAGTGAGAACAATTTGATGCATTTTGGGGGCCTTGTGTAACCCTTTACTAAAAAGCATTAGTTTAACTGCTGCTTCAAATCTTGTCATTTTATTTTATACATTCAGCAGTACTTGTGATTCTTTGGGTTGAAAAATATACAAAAAAAGACCATGAAGGAAATTGAGCTGGATCTGAAGCTGAGAAAGGAAGCTAGGTGATGAATTACTTGTCTAAACATTCATGGAAGATTCTGAATCAAAGGGAACTACTTTGTGAGAGGACTTATTTTGTATTCTAAGACTATTTGTGCAGGATAAATAAAGCACTAGTAAGAATTACAAATTGAATTTAAAAGCTGAAGTGGTAGCACTCCATTGTTTCGTGCCAGTTCCTTTAGATTGATGATGTAAAGGACTGAGAGACTTCGTATTCATGGCAAATTTTTTCAAGCCTTAGCAGGTAAGTGAGAAATGTAAGTGCAGGATGGTTTAGTGAGAGGGCATTGTCCGCGAAATGAATGGGTACTTTAAATGCACCAAAGGAAACTCTAAAAGTAATTAGCATTCTGTCTTTGATAAAGGACATGCTTTTCTGAATTAGTGTCAAAACAGGAGAATTTGTTTGTCCACAGGGATTTGCACTGTTAGTGAATTTATGCTACTTGCATAGAAGTCTTTTTTATTCCATTCTTTAAGAAATTTCAGATTGCCTTGCTGATGTCTTGTATCACTGAATTCAATAATTTTCATATTATTGCTGGAATTTGAACAATTCTGCTGACACATTATCTGTTGTTTAGATGATGGCGTTGTTTACATGTGTGCTGTCAGCACCAAGGGTTTTAGTGTTTACTCTTAAAGGATAAGTTCAGAGGTCAAACATGTCCATCTTATATAAAAGAGGACTTTAAAAGAAACAATATGGTGAAGAAAGCATTTAAAAATCTTATTCCGTTAAAGGATAAGTTCAGTGGTCAAACATGTCCATCTTATATAAAAGAGGACTTCAAAAGAAACAAAATGGTGAAAAAAGCATTTAAATTTTTTATTCTGTTAAAGGACAAGTTCAGTGGTCAAACATGTCCATCTTATATGTAAGAGGACTTCAAAAGAAATAAAATAGTGAAAAAAGCATTCAAAAATCTTATTCCGTTAAAGGATTAGTTTATGGGTCAAGCAAGTCCATCGTATATGAAAGAGGACTTCAAAAGAAACAAAATGTTGAAGAAAGCATTTAAAAATATTATTCCATTAAAGGATAAGTTTAGTGGTCAAACATGTCCATCTTATATGAAAGAGGACTTCAAAAGAAACAAAATGGTGAAGAAAGCATTCGAAAATCTTATTCCGTTAAGGTAAGTAGATATTTAAGTTTCAAGTTTGGTATCATTTGTGTCGAAACGACTGAAATCAGACTAGTTGTGATGTCATAGCCTCAGATTCCTCAAAGTTTTTATGTATTCTATTATATTTTGTTCTGTGATTTTGTGGCTTAAAAACCATGGGATATGTCAAAAAAGTAGTAAAACTGAAGCTAGGAAGGGTATTTATAATATACGACCTAAAGAAAGTTTAAGTAAAATAATTTAATTAGTTTCATATACGATGGACATGCTTGACCATTAAACTAATCCTTTCAAACCAAGGAGGTGGGTAGCTTAGTTGGTAGAGCGCACAACTGAGATGCTGGAGGTACCTGGTTCAAGCCTCGGACACGTCTAACCAGTTTTTTCACATCTATACAGATGCGCCGATCATCAAAGCATTTATGAAACAACATTTTACCTTAGGAAGAATGGTCCATCAAACATTCACAGTTAATGCACATTATTACCTCAGATACACAGCTATTCTTATCACCACTTTGAAAACAAACTTTCTCCCACTAAGACACCTAACATGGATGAGTGATTTCAATTACAAAAGTGCCATGATTATGCAGCTCTGGCTTTGTGTAATCTTATACACACAAATAGCCTTGGGATACTTGGCTGTGGTGTGCATGTTTGGCAAATAAACAATCATTGTTTGGAGTGGAAACACAATACACTGAACAGGAAGTCGGTTGGTAATTGTCATACCTGAGTTTTCAGAAAAAAACTCAGGTGTTGGGTGCTGGTAGCTTAAAGAGAAACTTTTTGGCATGTTCAGCTGTTGAGAGAAGTGGCAATGGCTGAATGGTGCTCATAGTCCTTCGGAGGGGACGTTATGCCATCAACCTTGATGGTAGGACAGTCACACTGGTTCTCTGAACACTTCTCGAAAAGAATAAAGGTGGTCATCCACTTTCATCCTGGTCACACGAGACTGGCATCTGCTATTGCTTGGCATCTATGCTCCATATAGGAGTGTTTCCTTAAGGGAGGATCATGTACAAAAAAACAAAACGAACAAGACCCTACGGTAGGTTGAAATTTGATTGAGAAACCAAACCAACCGGAATTTCATAGTGAAGTGCGAAGGTGAGGCGGACCTGGAACAGATGTATACTTCCGGTGGTTAAAACCGCAGGAAAATTGCAAAATCACGGGAAGAAAAAAAAGAAGAAAAATCTTCTTTTTTTTAAATAACAAATATTTTTTGAGTAAACAACAGTATATGTGGCAGCGGCGTAGGAAAGTATTTGACAGTGGGGGGGCCAGTTTTTGTTATTTATTTCAACAAACCTCGGTAGAAAAATTGTATGAGTATGTTCATGGCCAAGAACTATTTGCTGGACAATGACGTTAGAAAGTACATGGCTTGTACTTACTAACGCCATCAAAAATTGACTACGTATTACAATCATTCAGAGATTCAGAGAAGCGTATACACTGTGTGTATAAGGATTAGACACATACACGTACTTATATATGCATGGTAACATACCATGGCTGAGTATCTACCTACTGTGGTGTAGCGGTTATTATACCTGTCTACAGACCACGAGGCCCTGCGTTCAATCCTGGGGTGGGTAGACACGCCAGTGCACCACAACTGGTTATCAAAGGCCGTGGACATTGACTTGGTTGTCGATGTTATGTCTGTCCGTACGTCGTACCTCTGTTCTCGTCTGGGTCGTATTAAGCGTTTCGTGATAGCATTTGTACTATCATAACCGAATACGCAGGCGACGACCCCGTCATTGTAATTGTGTGTTCAACTCTCTCTCTCATGGCTGAGTTGAACAGAGCTGTACAAATTCGTTGTTAGTTAATCATGGAGCTATTAACTGAATAACTCGGTTATTAGCTTCATGTTTTAATTTAAATGAGGGGAAAAGACCAAGAAAAAAATATTGCCGTGACGAGATTGAAACTTGGTACGTTTGGCACAACAGCAAATCTGAAACCCATCGCCTTATCCATTTGGCCTCGGCAATGCTTTATAAGAACAATTGCCATGTTATTAATATAGTGCGAAATATTATCGAAAGATGTGCGTATAGATTGCCATTGGTTGAAATTTAAACCAATTAAAAGATTAGATCTGTGAATGTCCTTTTGCCGAGATGGCACCTTTAACATAATTTCCTCTTCTGATGTCACAAGGCCTTGAAATTGTAAATGCTGTAAAATGGCCAATTTTGATCTATTATTTTGCTGTTTTCATAGCTTATTTTCTGTCAATGTTCCCATGGTTTTTGTAATATTCCTGTTTTTTTAGGTAATATTCTCATGGTTATTTGTAATTCTCCATGGTTTTTGTAATATTCCATGGTTTTTTGTAATATTCCTATGGTTTTTGTAATATTCCCATGGTTTTTGTAATATTCCTATGGTTTTTTTGTAATATTCCCATGGTTTTTAGTAATATTCTCATGGTTTTTGTAATATTCCCATGATTTTTCGTAATATTCTCATGGTTTTTTGTAATATTACTATGGTTTTTTGTAATATTCCCATGTTTTTTTGTAATATTCCCATGGTTTTTTGTAATATTCACATGTTTTTTTGTAATATTCACATGGGTTTTTTTTTTTATTTTTTAATCTCATGGTTTTTGTAATATTCCCATGGTTGTTTGTAATATTCCCAGTTTCTTTTGTAAAATTTTATCTGAAAGAGTGTATTTTAAGAGCCAATTTGGTACAACAATCAAGTTGATATCATATTCTGTTCAGGTGATATAGATTTTTAAAGATTTCCCAATTGCATTTTGAAGTTTTCGTACAGTATGATGAATTAGTGTTTGATGATGACATAGAGACAATTCCATTGCAAATGTTTATGTATTTTTTGAATGTTAATTGGTTGTTTCTGTATGATTAGAAACAATTTTCCAAAAGTTATTGAAGTATGGTATATTTGGCAATGTATATGAATACCCAACTTACATCAAATTATTTTTCTAGCAGGTTTTATTAATAAAAAGTAATGATAGATTTGAATGAAATACATACATTTTGTGGGAGAATGTGTTGCTGTGATGTCATACTGAGCCTTTTCCTATTCGTGTATTGTCATTTTTTGTAAACCTTAAAATTTGAATATCTCCTGGTAGGAATAATATATTAACATGATTTTTGTACTATATTGTTTCTAAACTTTTCTTTTTCTTATGAAAGGTTACAAAAAAACATGGGAATATTCCTTTTTGCTCTTTTTATAAGTTATTTTCTGTCAATTAAGCTCAAGTTGTTGCTACCTGGGTTGTGCGACATTGCTCTCTAAGTTATGTCGATATAATGCCGATTCTAATGTCAGGATTATCGATAATGTCGCCGTGACTTTGGGCCCCTGAGAAAATACCACCCAGTAAGTGGTGTTGATATGCAAATCAAGAACACTTTTTTAAATCTTTTGTGATTTTTGACTGTGCTTTTTAATATTTTTTGTGTGAGTGATTTGGTTGGGTGATTTCACAGCAGTGTACACTGCTCATATGCTACTTTCAACATTGCCATGAATCAATACACCCAATGTTGATATCAGGACATGAAGGTCATTGTTGTGTTATATAGATATTACCGACATGTCGCACAACCCTACCATATATCTCTGACAATTTAGGGAATGCATGCTTTCCCTCCCAGCCCAAGGACTGCTAAATAAACAGATTGTGGAATAAGTAACCAAAATTTTCCATCATAATTCTGGAAGGGTTAGGTGCCATATTTTGCAATTACAAATTTAATCAGAATTTTCCCATAGGGGTTTTTTAGCAGTACTTAAACATTACTTTCTTTTTATGTTATGAAAGTTCTGTTAAAGTGACACATTAATGGGAATCACCTAAGGGAATCAGAAAATGTACTTAATCATTTTTTCAGTTCACATTTGAAAAAATAATATAAAAATTTCACATTCTTAACATATGTAAGTATCTTACTACTGGTTAAATATTTTCCATAAATTTGTTGAATCTATAGTAGTATTTTTTGTAGTGCATTATTGGGCATCATCTTAGAATTATTCCCAAAAGGGACAAATAAAAATAACTTTGAAAGTTTATGATTGGTCTAAATATTCGCACATATACTGACCAGCCAATGAATAACATGTATTGGTGATAAACTGATTTTTTCCCATCATGTGTCCAAAAAATTTCAGTAAAGTTTACTATACTGTTTTAAGTTTATCATACATTTTATTTTTTTGTAATCTTAATGCTAGAGTTAATCTTTTTAAATCAGTTATTTTATCGCAGCTTCTTTATGCTGTACCCATTTGGTATCATTTAATTTTACAGAAAGACAAAGAGAATCGGGAATTTTTTTAAATATACCTCAAAGATTCTTAACTTACATTATCCCATGCTTATTGATATTTTAAATGACAGGTTGAAAACAGAATTCATTGCAATGAGGACAAAATTAACACAGAACAAAACCATCCTTTACACAATATATTATGCACTTGTTAATTGTGTGACTCACCCCTACACCCCCGGACAAGGGGAGTCATTGCACCAAAGTGGGTTGACAAAACGTGTACATTGATGCACCCCTCAGTCATTTAGGTGACAGACATTTTTTGTGAAATGACTTACCCCAAATCAATCACCTCTGTACAAAGTCAATGGATCTGAAGTAAATTGACCCACCCTACAGTCACTCTGGTGACTGACAATTTGGTACAATGACACACATGTGAGTCACTATTTCATATGTCAATGACTCACCTTTGACTGACATTGCCAGCCAGGGGTAGTAGGGGTGAGTCATACAACGGACAAGTGCATTCGAGTCATTTAGCATGTTCAAACAGAAATTTACCATTTTGTTCATTTTACAGTCCTCTTTCATATAAGATGGACTTGCTTTATCCCTGAACTAATCCTTTATAAGTAAAATGGGAGGTAGAAGTATATGGCAGAGACTTGAGGATATTACATGTTTAATCAAATGTGTTTATAGAAGCATATGCATTCTCTCAGGAACTAAAAGGTAGCAGACAACTAAGTCAACATTCCTTCAAAGGGTGAAATGTTACTGGTGCTTACATTACAATGAACGCAATCCAAATAAATCCAGAGTGGTCCTCTCTGACTGATTTATCATGTGTGCTTGGGATGAACAGACAATTGTATATTTAAGCTCCCATTTTTATGAAGTTGTAAATTCCACAGAGAAAAATTGTAATATAATATTTTATGAAGTCACAAATTGGAAAGCAGTATGCATAAAAATATCAACTGAATCTTGTAATGGAACCGCTGTGGCAAAAAGCCAATGAAAATATATATTTTTTCCAGCCATTGGTGTTCAATGTTAATACTTTTTTATATATTTTATTTTATCATTCAGTGTTTTCATCTTAAAGCACAGCATTTCTTTAAGTAGGAGAAGGGGGAGGAGGGGGGGGGGGGCTTAAAATGTTGATAGTGAACATGATATTGGTGAAATCACAAGCACAGGGCCTGCATAGGCAGCTGTGGGGTGCATAGGGTGAAGCCCCCTGGCAGCCCTGTGATTTCCTGCATTTTGTAGGTACAAAATCTTCAATTTTTATATTAATTTAAAACAATTTTTTTTGGGGGGCCGGCACAAGTGGGGGAGGCTAAAGCTTCCCCTCCCAATTGACAGTTGACCCTGTCTGTGCTTCTACTGCAAAAGAATAATCTAACCTGAAATTTATTTTGTTTGAATGATTTTGACAAGTTTTCTAAATGAGGGATCACCGGACAAAATAAGATAATTTATGTTTGTTCTCATTCAAGGTAGAGACATGTCTGACCACTGAAGTAATTTAAAAAAAGATATTACTTAAAGAAGCAGAATCAGGAATATTATATGCACTTACCATGCGCGTGGTGATGCTGAAAACCTTTGATGCATATGTTCAAAGTAATCATATTTATTCCTTATGAATATTGAAAAAATTAGCTCAGGGGTCAAGCACGGGGTCAAGCTTGTTTATCGTGTTGTGAAGAGGACTTTAATAGAAACAAAATGGTGAAGAAACTACTTTAATATCTTATTCCGTTAAGGAGATATTCAAGTTCAAAGCTCTGTCTTATCTGTGTAGAAGTGACTGGTGTAGTAAGTCTAATGTGCAAGGTTGGCACCCTCCTCACATTCTTAAAGGATTAGCTCAGTGGTCAAGCATGTCTGCCAGTGCAACCACAACTAGTTATCAAAGGCTGTGGACATTGACTTGGTTGTCGATGTTATGTCTGTCCATACGTCATACCTGTGTTCTCGTCCGGGTCGTATTAAGTGTTCGAGATAGCATTGTTACTATCATAACCGAATACGCAGGCGACAACCCGGTCATTGTAATTGTGTGTTCACTCGTCGTCATCGGCGGTCAAGCATGTAAATCTTTTTTAAAAGAGGACTTCAAAAAAAACAAAATGGTGAAGAAAGCATTAAAAAATCTTATTTCATTAAGGGGATATTATTAAAGTTTAAAGTTTGTTATCATTTCTGTACAAATGACTGAAATCAGACTAGTTTCTACAACTTCAGATTCCTCAAAGTCTTTATGTATTTTAAAGAAAATTTATTTAATTTTTTTACCAAAATTAATTGTCTTCAAACCAAGTTTCTTCAGGTGGTATATTATAAACACTCTTCCTAGATCCAATTCTACTACTTTTTTGACATCCCATGGTTTATAAGCCACAAAATTGCAGGAAAAACTATGATGGAATACATAAAAGACTGAGAAATCTGAGGCTATGACATCACAAGTACTGTAGTCTGATTTCAGTCGTTGCTATACAAATGGTACCAAAATCTAAACTTAAATATCTCCTTAATGGGAAAAGATATCTTGAATGCTTTCTTCACCATTTTGTTTCATTTAAAGTCCTCTTTTGTATAAGATAGACTTGCTTGGCTACTGAAGTAATCCTTTAAACAATTTTTCAGTGACCTGTGTTATTTGAAAAATCCCTTGACCACGCTCACGCTCCCGAACGAGATTTTTTGTCATTATAACCCACAATGCATCTTTCCAAATTCAAATCGTTCTAAAGAAATACATAACACTTAAGTTAAATAGGTTTAAGCAAAAGGTAGGAAAAATGCATGCAAATTATTAACATTTCACTGGTGTAACTGAACAATTAAATTATTTTCTCCCAAGCAGGAGATTTCCCAATCGGGAGCTTTCCCGATCGGAAGCTCTCCCAATCGTGAGCATGGACTGGACTAATAGCTCCTGTAACATCTGCAAGAGATATGGATTTAGGAAATGTGGCTCAAATAAAAGTACAAATTATAACTCTGTGCAAAGGCTACTGTGTACACATATCAAACACATGGTCTTTTTGCTCTATGAAAACATACTATGGATAAGTACAAAAACTTCTGTTTAACCACGAACCAAAAGAGCATTAAAAACAGTCTTTGAATTTTGTAAAATAGCATTTGTAGTTTTCAAGTTATTAGTAATGAAAGTAAAAATTTGTTTAAAAAAAAAATGTGATGTATGAACAGGAAAACACCTCACTACAGCTTCTATTTTGAAAATGGATTTATATTGTTAAAATGGACTGGAATAAAGCCTTTACATTGCCATTATACTTCTTTTTTGTTAGTTAATACACTCTGTACTAGAATAGCAAACAAAATATTAGTTAGCTTTTCCTGTTACAAAGTTTTTTAACTACCAAAAAATGGAGTATAATGACAATGTGAAGGCTTTATTCCAGTCCATTTTGACAATAGAAACCCATTTTGACAATAGAAGTTGTATCAAAATGCTTTTTTTTTTTTTTATGTTTTAATTTCTTCCCTCGATTTCAGATGTTGATAATGTTCAGAATGTTTTTTCCTGCTTGAGGTTGGTTAAGGGGGGGGGGGGGAGGAGGGGGGGGTATGGTAAAGATCAAATTGCTCTTTGTTATAATTATCTTCGCTTTTCTAAAGAGAATTAGCAGAGGGTTAAAAAACATTATTTTCATCATTTAAACATTATTTTCTGATTTACATCAGAAAATAAAGACTCCTGTTTATACATCACAAGAGTAACACAACAATTTGCATAATTTGTCCATATTTGCTCAAAAAGCTGTAAAATGGCATATTTCAAACCAATTTTGATGACATTTTTTGCACTCTTCATGTTTTGCAGTGGATTTGAAATCAATTTAGCTAATGTTGCGGCTACCTGTCCATATGTGTCTGGTTGATCTTTGTGAGGAAGTAACCTTTTGAAAGTGTAAATTCACTGTCCAGGAGTAAAGATTATCCTGTAGTACAGCTGACCACAACCAGACAAAAGGAAGTCTGCCAAGGATATAGCTTGGTCATTCATTCAAACCTGGTAACATTTTGGGTTCTGAACATTCCTCTTATATAAATAATGACAACATTTTCCCCCCTTTTTTTTCAGAATGAATTTATGAAAAGAAAAAGGGTTGAATCAGTAAAATTATAACATAAAGGTATACAGAGAATCAGTGTAAGTTTCCCCCTCTTGAAGTGCTTGTACTACCCCCTTCCCCCTTTCCTCTTCTCCCTCCCCATGCAAGAAAATCCTTATGCTATATGGGCGTGCATGAGTTGATGAATCTTTATATAAAAATAACTACATTTTTTAATCTGTAAGCAATTGTCGGGTCAGCATAGCTAAAAGCTAAACTGGGGATTAGGGCTATCAGTGGCTTTACCCATACCCCAACAAAAAGCATGGACCCTAGAAATAAGTGAAATGATTTTCACCACTGAATTTACCAGACCCTGAAATATAGCTATTGTTTATTCTATCCAGTTCTGACACGATTTTGTATTCAAGTGTAGTTAGAGATCTGACTACAAGCAGACAAGAAATTTGAAGTTATAAGCACTTAATAATTAGACCTGATAGTTGATTTGTACAATGAAATTAAAGACAGCCACATAGCCAGGGTGGGAGGAGCCATGGCTCCACACCCCACCCCCTTGCAAAATGTTGATTTTTGGGGGACATTTTTATCATTGTAAGGGTTATGCTTTTGTTCTGCTTTATATATAGTTCACTCAGGTGGAAACTGTTTTTCATAGAGGTCGGCTCCCCACCTGTATGATTTATGTTTTCGAGCCTGATTAGAGATAACATGTCATGGGTATTTGACTAACTTCTGTAGCCAATTGGATGTTGTAGAAATACAAACATTTCAAGTTCCGCTTATATTTAATGGGTAATACACATGTGCTCCCTTGTGAGGTGAAAAAAAAGATGAGTTTGTGAGAAAAGATACCTGATGTTATTCTTGTTGAAGATACCCTACAGCTGGTCACCTATGTGGTGTGCCATACCCTACAGCTGGTCACCTATGTGGTGTACCATACCCTACAGCTGGTCACCTATGTGGTGTACCATACCCTACAGCTGGTCACCTATGTGGTGTACCATACCCTACAGCTGGTCACCTATGTGGTGTACCATACCATACAGCTGGTCACCTATGTGGTGTGCCATACCCTACAGCTGGTCACCTATGTGGTGTGCCATACCCTACAGCTGGTCACCCATGTGGTGTGCCATACCCTACAGCTGGTCACCTATGCGGTGTGCCATACCCTACAGCTGGTCACCTATGCGGTGTGCCATACCCTACAGCTGGTCACCTATGTGGTGTGTCATACCCTACAGCTGGTCACCCATGTGGTGTGCCATACCCTACAGCTGGTCACCTATGTGGTGTGCCATACCCTACAGCTGGTCACCTATGTGGTGTGCCATACCCTACAGCTGGTCACCTATGTGGTGTGCCCTACCCTACAGCTGGTCACCTGTGTGGTGTGCCCTACCCTACAGCTGGTCACCTATGTGGTGTGCCATACCCTACAGCTAGTCACCTATGTGGTGTGCCATACCCTACAGCTGGTCACCTATGTGGTGTACCATACCATACAGCTGGTCACCTATGTGGTGTACCATACCATACAGCTGGTCACCTATGTGGTGTACCATACCATACAGCTGGTCACCTATGTGGTGTGCCATACCCTACAGCTGGTCACCTATGTGGTGCGCCATACCCTACAGCTGGTCACCTATGTAGTGTGCCATACCCTACAGCTGGTCACCTATGTGGTGTGCCATACCCTACAGCTGGTCACCTATGTGGTGTGCCATACCCTACAGCTGGTCACCTATGTGGTGTGCCATACCCTACAGCTGGTCACCTATGTGGTGTGCCATACCCTACAGCTGGTCACCTATGTGGTGTGCCATACCCTACAGCTGGTTACCTATGTGGTGTGCCATACCCTACAACTGGTCACCCATGTGGTGTGCCATACCCTACAGCTGGTCACCTATGTGGTGTGCCATACCCTACAGCTGGTCACCTATGTGGTGTGCCATACCCTACAGCTGGTCACCTATGTGGTGTGCCATACCCTACAGCTGGTCACCTATGTGGTGTGCCATACTCTACAGCTGGTCACCTATGTGGTGTGCCCTACCCTACAGCTGGTTACCTATGTGGTGTGCCATACCCTACAGCTGGTCACCTGTGTGGTGTGCCATACCCTACAGCTGGTCACCTATGTGGTGTACCATACCCTACAGCTGGTCACCTATGTGGTGTGCCATACCCTACAGCTGGTCACCTATGTGGTGGGCCCTAAAGCTGGTCACCTATGTGGTGTGCCATACCCTACAGCTGGTCACCTATGTGGTGTACCATACCATACAGCTGGTCACCTATGTGGTGTGCCATACCCTACAGCTGGTCACCTATGTGGTGTGCCATACCATACAGCTGGTCACCTATGTGGTGTGCCATACCCTACAGCTGGTCACCTATGTGGTGTGCCCTCCCCTACAGCTGGTTACCTATGTGGTGTGCCATACCCTACAGCTGGTCACCCATGTGGTGTGCCATACCCTACAGCTGGTCACCTATGTGGTGTGCCATACCCTACAGCTGGTCACCTATGTGGTGTGCCATACCCTACAGCTGGTCACCTATGTGGTGTGCCATACCATACAGCTGGTCACCTATGTGGTGTGCCATACCCTACAGCTGGTCACCTATGTGGTGTGCCATACCCTACAGCTGGTCACCTATGTGGTGTGCCATACCCTACAGCTGGTCACCTATGTGGTGTGCCATACACTATAGCTGGTCACCTATGTGGTGTACCATACCCTACAGCTGGTCACCTATGTGGTGTGCCATACCCTACAGCTGGTCACCTATGTGGTGTGCCATACCCTACAGCTGGTCACCTATGTGGTGTGCCATACCCTACAGCTGGTCACCTATGTGGTGTGCCATACCCTACAGCTGGTCACCTATGTGGTGTGCCATACCCTACAGCTGTTCACCTATGTGGTGTGCCATACCCTACAGCTGGTCACCTATGTGGTGTACCATACCATACAGCTGGTCACCTATGTGGTGTGCCATACCCTACAGCTGGTCACCTATGTGGTGTGCCATACCCTACAGCTGGTCACCTATGTGGTGTGCCATACCCTACAGCTGGTCACCTATGTGGTGTGCCATACCCTACAGCTGGTCACCTATGTGGTGTGCCACATGCATGGGTTGTGCACTCATTTATCATCATGGCTAGTTGGGGGTAGAAAAGTTGATTTGTTAATAATGTTTGTGAAAGATAAGTACAGGAGGACAAAATATATGAGCACTGGGTATGGATTGCTGTTTAAGAATTGTTGAGGACAAAGATATGAGTGTTGGGTAAGTAATGTACCATTTGATCAAGGTGTTGGGTCATTCCAGAAGATATGTGTACAGGGGAGTCAGTGACATCTCTCATTCACTTGTCCTCACAGAAATTTTCGTAAAGACACATTTTGTCCGATTTATCATAGGCATTTTCCCCCACCCATGAGGCAAGATTACCACATTTTTCTCCCCACCCATGAGGCAAGATTGCCCCTCTCTTTTCTCCAACATCAAAATCCTGGCACTGACCTTGAATGAATTGGGGGTCAGACCAGCCACATTTTTGAGGAAATTTTTAAAAATTGGGATAATCTTTGTTTTTTTATATCTTTCTTACCTTTAAAAAACAAAACTGCTCTCAGAAGTGGGCTAACTTGAACACTTTGTCTTGGGAGGGGGGGTCTAGGACCTTCTAGGACCCCTCACGTTTTTAATACTGGCAATGCCACTGAACCTGACCCTTCCATGAACTGTCTTACACCTGTCACTGCAAAGTTAATAACCCTAATTTTGCTTATAAAACATTTAATGTAGAAAGAAAGTTGTCATTTCCTATGTGAGGTTACAGGCTAACTGCCAGCCTTGCTAGCCAGCCTTGCTAGCCTTAGGGTACCATTTGCTTAATAAGAAAAATGTTTTATTTCTCATTTGTGGCATATCAAACTCAAAGTTCATATTTAACCAAATTGTTGTATTTTCCTCAAAACATTGGTTGCCAAGGAGTTCAAAAGTGTGACCAGGTGGTGTATAAGATCCAAGATGTAACTCTACAGAGGTATTTGCTCTATGATAGGCCAATGAAAATCATGTTTATGGACTATAAAGTCCAAATCCAACAATTCAAGGTCACTTACGAACATAAGTTCTCAATTTTATAGTTAAGTAAATTTTTACTTCAGAAACTTTGAACTTTCTTCAGAACGTGATGAAAGTTTTTATATCATTTCTTTATGAAAGTAATAATAGCAAAATATATATTATGTGAGACCTTTTTTGACATGTTACAAAACTAGCTTGGCTTCTTAAAATATTAGTTCAGGGGTGAAGCATGTCTATCTTGTATGAAAGAGGACTTCAAGAGAAACAAAATGGTGAAGATAGCATTCAAAAATCTTATTCCGTTAAGGAGATATTTAAGTTTCAAGTTTACTATTGAATTATATTTCCTCGAATTTTCTTTATTTGGTATATTATAAATACCCTTCCTATATTCAGTTTTACTACTTTTTTGACATATTCCATTGTTTTTGGGCTACAAAATAGCAGGACAAAATATGATAGAATACATAAAGACTTTGAGGATTCACAACTATACTGATTTCAGTCGTTTCTATACAAATGATACCAAACTTTAAACTTAAATATTTCCTTTATGGAATAAGATATTTGAATACTTTCTGCACCATTTTGTTTTGACGACGACGAGTGAACACACAATTATAATGACGGGGTTGTCGCCTGCGTATTCGATTATGATAGTAACAATGCTATCACGAAATGCTTAATACAACCCAGACGAGAACACATGTATGACATATGGACAGATATAACATTGACAACCAAGTGTCCATGGCCTTTGATAACCATTTTGTTTCTTTTAAAATCCTCCTTAATATACATGCAAGATGGACTTGCTTGACCATGAAATAATCCTTTAAATTTTATGTACCATGGAGAATTAATTTAGGATGCAAAGTATATATTTAGTGGTTTTTTTTCTTTTTTTGTCATTGACCTTTAGCAGGTGTCTTTTTAACATGGGTAGAAAATCTCCAGAGCATAGAATTTCAACAAATTATATTTAGGAAATCATAAGTGATGAAAAAAGATCCTAAGACCATGTTCTCACTTGAGTGTGAGCTTACTTTCATGTCCACCAATTTTTTACCGTAAGAACGCTAACCTAATCTGATCGCAGCCACTTGATTTGAATCCTAATCGGGGTAGGATATCCTACTCCATGTAGGATCATTATCCAGAGAAGGCGATCAGATCCATAGATGAAATTCTCAAAAAAACCGAATCTGAACGTAGATTAGTAACTCGCGATCTAATTAGTTACGCTGTTAGGGACCTGTAAAAGTGTTTAAAATGTTTGTTTTTCTAAATATTTTTGATTACCATGACCCGTACTCAGATCATCTACAGAGGGTCTGATCGCAAGCTGGGACTCAAGTGAGAACACATAAGAAAGTTTTTTTTTTTTTACTTCCTCAAGCAGGGTCATTGTCAGGGGGATCATGATCCGGAGATAATGAGAACGTGTCCTAGATTTGCTCTGAACTAACTGGTTCCCCCCAATGAAAACATTTGTCTGGCGCTGAATTATTTGGGGAGCTGCTAATACATTGCTGTGGTGTTAGGCTTAATAGGGGAGTTGATAAATAGGGCTGCAACTGAAAGAAGTTGTTGTCATGGTAACGCTTTTATGTCAATAAACTTGAGCCTTGTCATTTCCAGGTCACTTTGTTAAGGGGTGAAGATCTGATATAATTGACAAGTGGTTTTTTGACAAATGTTATAAAAGGAAATGTATTATCATTGTTTCAAGATTCACTAATTTTAATGGATAATTTATCACAGGATATGGGTGGGTCAGATTTGAAATCCGGTACAAAGAGCTATAAATTCTTGACACAATAGTCTTTGAATTATGCAAAATGCAGTTGTAGTTTTTAAGTTGTGAGCTAATCAAAGTGTTAAGAATTTTCAAGTTGCTTTCGAACCTGATAGCATCAGGATCCTATGCGGTCATGATGGTATGTGTGTGTGTGTTTGTGTGTGTATGTATGTGTGTGTGTGTGACGCTAGCTCGTAAACACGATATCTCAAGAATGGTATACCGGATTCATTACTTATGCCAATGAAGTTGGAAGGAGGTTCTGTTTTCGCCTGTGTTTGTTTGTTTGTTATATTTGTCATCAAGATATCTCAATTACAGATTATTGGATTTAAATTAAATTTGGTGTGTGGTCTTGTTATTGCTTAAGGAAGAAGTGATTACAATTTGTGACATATTGGAATAGGGGAAGGGTGCAAATGGGGGACATTTAAAGGTGAGTTTGTCTGTCATCAAGATATCTCTGGAACTCAGATGATTGGATTTTGATTGAATCTGGTGTGTGGTTTTGTTACAGTTTCGTGAAGAAGTGATTACAATTTGGGACTAATTGAAACAACGGAAGGGCAGAAATTGAGGGGTTGGATGTTTTAGGATGAGATCTGTCAAGACTAAGTTGTCAAGACTAAGTTGAAACTTTTCAATGAAATGTACTGAACAATGACTTTGTGCTCTGAATGAAGATCCAAACAATCAATTTTCTGGACTCAAAGAGATTTATATCAAGTGTTCTCTGGAATCAATGAAAATTAAACAATTGGTTTCTGCTATGAATGGAAAATGATGGAATGTGAATCCTGGCTGAATAGAGCTCAAACAATGATGCTTCACTTGAATAAAACTGTAAACAATGGTATGGCCTTGGCAGAAATCCAGTCAGAAGATAATTTGTTAAGTGTTTAGATTGCAAATGTTTATTACAGATCAAAACATAGGGATGAATCTTGGTGGGCCTAGGATTTCTGAGGTAGATTATATTTGGTATGGGGACCTCTAGGATTATTGTAGGCATGTTGGAATTGCAACGGGTCAGAGGTATGTGCTCTAGAAAGTGCTAATATTCTAGTTTCATATGTGGCATACTGATAGCCTGTGGTCCTTAAATGTGCCCTATTATTTTTTGGTGGTGATGTTATGCACATTAATAAGTAGGCGGAGCTTAATGTCAAAATGTTCAAATGTTCAAATTTTAACAATCGCATATCTGTATCGTTCATATTTGGTGTAATTATGTTGTTAGCTAGTGTCTACATTTTCATTTTACAAAAATGTTCAATTCATTAATATGCATAGTGGGCGGGGCTTGACATGATATTGTTGAAAAGAGCTTGTAAACACAGTATCTCAAGAACGATCTGGTACACAGATTGCCTATGGACTGCAGATGTGCCCTATGTCATATTAATCAGTATTAGGCAGCGCTAAATGTTAAAATGCTCATATTCTAACAAAAGCATGTCATTTTTGTTGTTAGAAGTGTGTACCTGTTAATGGATATAAATGGTTGAATTCAATTCATTTAGATTCCATTCTTGTGAGAAGAGTCATTTTGTTGTTGTTGTTATTTGAGCCCATTGCATAATCAAATTTAAAATACACAATTAGTTCAAACTTAAAAATCTATATTGCATGTCGGAACCTCAAAACCTTTGGTTTTCTGGTTACTGTATGCAAAAGTGATGTATGAAAGAGAAGAGAGCTCAAAACCTAATAGCATAATTAATCTTTAAGTTTTTGCCCTAAATTGTAGTAACTCAAAATCATCAGACTAATAATTTGCGTGATGAATTTTGGTAGAGGGTATGATGAAGATTTAAATTCGAAATTCGAAGAATATGCTTCTAAACACACATTTTTCCTATCAATATCCGACAAACCTGACAAATTTTAAAATATCCCCGACGAGAATTACATTGGCGCAAGGGGTTTGAGAAAATGGGTATAGTTTTGATCAAATATAGCCAGATATAAAGAGAATTTTGCTTACATCAATAAGTTACATCCACATATGCAGTGGTGTAGGAACCAGGGACAATATCTTTATCTGAGGGCCAAGTACCACTTTCACCCCCCCCCTCCCCCTCCTCCAAAATGATGAAGGTTTATTTGTTTTTAAAGAGTCAGATACCATGCATGGCTTCCTTTCTTTCAAAAATTTTCAAATTTCAGGAATTCTAACCTTCAATTATCATACGATTTCCTTCATTTTCTTGAAAGTTGCTTCAATTTTCGTGCAATTTCCTTTATTTCTGAGAAATGCTTGAAAAGTTTATATCAATTTTCGGGAAATTTCCTTCATTATTTGGGATTTTTTTTTCATTTTTGTGAAGTTTTCTCCAAGTTTCCGAAATTTCCTTAATCTTTTGGGAAGTTTGTCAACTTTCAAAATGATTTTACGATAGTTTTTGGACGGTGATAAGAGATATATTTTTGTAGGTTTGTTGGACAATTGATAAAATCCCCCAATGTGAAATATCTTCCTTAATGCCGCTGATATGCAGTTGAACTTCAACCATCTCTTGTATTAAAGATGGGTAGCTTTTTCTACAAAGAAAACTCAAGAACGAACATTCTATGCTAATTCTGATCAAAATTTAACCTTCTAAATACCTAAAATCGCAGCTCTTAGGCAGGGCCCTAGAACCACATGCCACGAAGCTTTGCGCTATGTGCTCGCACTGGCGCCAGCTAACATACATACAATTTGTCATGAGTTTTTACCTTCCCACCCCCGCCCCCTCTCCCTTCCATTCCAACCACAGTACCCAAGCTACACCGCTGGAGGAAAGAAAACAATCCTCATGGAAAGAAACTAATCTTCAAAATAAATCAAATAATCTTGCAAATCAAAATTTAATTGAGCTTCTAAAGCACGTGAAAACCGTGAAATCATTCGCACTTAAATCCTAATCGTCATTGTTCAGCGTTGTCTTTTTGTGAAATATCATGGAAACAAAATACTGGAACTGATTCTAAAACGTCACTTCCGGACCTAAAAACTAGCAGTTTCAAAATATATACAACAATATCAAATTTTGAATAATATCTGGAAAGTGGTTTATTTTTGCGGTGATGATTTTTGGAATCTTCATACATTTTTACCCAAATAGAATCCAAATTATTCTGTGGGTTAGTGTCTCCTTTAACATTAGGAATCTGATGTCACAAATCTATTTAAGAATTCATATTTGCATGTTTTATAAGTCCCTAAAAGTGCCACAAAATGGACAATTTTTAGCATACTTTGAGGAAATGTTTTGCTCATTTCATTTATTACATATTTTCATCCAACTTAAGGATCTAGTTTTTTTCTATCTGCCTCTATAGATCTGTAAAAACTTTGGTACTGTTTATTTTGCATTCATGTTTTTTTTCTTCAAGTTTATAAACATGCTGTGGTCAGTGCATTTCTAAAAAGAAGCCCCATTTCTATTTTTCCCGATACAGCTGTCATAATGTTTTTCCCGATACAGCTGCCATAATGTTTTTCCCGATGCAGCTGCCCCAATGTTTTTCCCGATACAGCTGCCATGATATTTTTCCAGATACAGCTGCCATAATGTTTTTCCCGATACAGCTGCCATATTGTTTTTCCCCGATACAGCTGCCATAATGTTTTTCCCAATACAGCTGCCATAATGTTTTTCCTGATACAGCTGCCGTAATGTTTTTCCCGATACAGCTGCCATAATGTTTTTCCCGATACAGCTGCCATAATATTTTTCCAGATACAGCTGCCATAATGTTTTTTCCGATACAGTTGCCATAATGTTTTTCCCGATACTGCTGCCATAATGTTTTTCCTGATACAGCTGCCATAATCAGGTTAGATAAAATCTGATAAATATTCAAAACGGAAATTGAGGTATCCCATCACAAGAATCATAGCACGAAAAATGTGTGAATGTCAAAACATATCAAACAGTATTAATATTTTTAGATTCTAAAAAAGGAAAATATATAAATCTGTCAATTAATTGGGGATCTAAAATGGATACATGACCAAACATTTTGAATTTGGATCAAATTGGATGATTAGGAAGTATGATACCATCGAAGGAAATGCTTGAAGCTTTAAAGGGGCCTTAAAAGTGACGTGACATTTTAGTGTTTTCCTTAGCCTATTTCATCATCAAACGAGTGAAAGTTAAACCATATATACACATTGATTTCTTTGCCCAATCTCTCCCCACTCCATCTCCTCAATTTAAATTAGAGCTACAAGTTTGGGCAATTAAAATGCTTAACTGCAGGAGTATGCAGCCAACAATATGCCCTCCCCTGCTCCCATTGGATGTTGAGGGGTAGACCACTGGGGATGGAGTGAAGGAGATAATTAGAAAGTGGAAACTTTCCTTTTGAGAAGGGCTGGACAATACCTAGAAATAACATATACTTCACATGTTTGCAATTGTAACAGATATTGTAGTAGAAAGAATAAAAGTTCCTACAAATTCATTGTAATTGCAATTTTATAAATTGTTTGCATGAATTGTGAACCATAATGATCATCATGCAAAAAACATATTCAACCAATCACGCCACGCAAAACAGTAAAAAGGTATTTTTGTAGGACTCCCATTTATTCCGCCGATTAATTCTCACCGATTTTGATTCTCTGCCCCTTTAAACCTGGTTTATAACTTATCCTGGTTCTTCTTCACAAGGCATTTACTGTGAACATTATACCATGGAGCTATCCTCAGTTAATAGCTCCATGATTAGATATTCAAGGTTTTGCTCTGATCATGGAGCTATTTGCTCTGATATATTGATTACATTTCTTCTTTCAAAATTTGTCAGGATTGACAGAAACTCCCAAGGTTACCAATGTTATCACTACAAGATGGCAGATTTCTCATGAAGGACACTCATAGTTTTCTGATTTTCTTTGGTTTGATTTGTGTTTTGTTTGAACTTATTGTTCATATCATCCACTTTTACTGATCTTCGGATGAAACTCAGTACTACCTTATCAACATGTACCAAAAAGGAGAGGATCCTGTTAGGGTTTAGGTGTCAGGAAAGTGCGTTCAACCACAGAGGGCTCCCTGATTCAACTCTTGCAGATATTGCATATCTCACCTTTTACATATGCCCTCTGAGCTGACTGATTTCTAAACTTTTTTTCAAAAAATTTGAGTGGGTGGAGGGAGGAGGAGGGGGGAGGGGGAGCAATATACAAAAGGACCCTTTCGATAAAAGTTTGACTCATTATATGCCTCCTCCTGCCCCCGAGAAAACTCTTTTTTGGAAATTTTTACTTTCCGGGAACTTTTGCTAATTTCCAGACAATGTTCTTTGATTATAGGAACATTTTCTTCCATTTTCGGAAAAATTTAGGGAAAAAATGTGCAGTTGATTTAATTTGGTGAGACCAAAAAGGACCCAAGTGGGAATGGGGAAGAGGGCAAAATGCTTAATTAGGATGGGGGGGGTAGGGGAAATGGCCTCCAGTTAGTGTGTTGAAAAGGTCCTGTTTATAGCTATTTATTCATTTTTTATTCTTGTTCTATTTCCAGGATAATTTTCTTTAATTGTCAGAAAATTTTGCTCATTTCCGGATGATTTTCTTTGATTATAGGAACATTTTCGGAAATTTTTACCTCTAAAAAAGGTCATATTTGGTATAATCATGATGTTAGCTAGTGTGCACATGTCATGTTATTAAAACATTAAATTTGATTTATATGCAAAGTAGGTAGGGGTGGGTGGGGCTTTATATGATTTTGCTGAAAAGAGCATGTAAGCACTATCAGTCCACTACAAAACCTTTTGGTTACTGGTTGATGCAATCATTGATATTGTTTGTTTGTTTATTTGTTTTTTTGCACCATTCTACTCTCATTCCAATGGGGGCTATTAAATTGTTAGAACATGAAGATAAAACATATAAATTACAATACAACATTTTTGATTGGTGGAGATATTTATACAAAAACTGACAAACCAATCAATAACCAGCACATATTTGATGCCAAAAAATTTGCATATTGATTCCTGACATTTTCCAAAGTATGAAAAATATCAATTTTCACTGATTATAATTACATTTGATGTAACTTTATGTTGTGTAATGAATTTTAGATTTTATAGCATTTCATCTATAATGTTGCCTCAACACGTTCACGTTTAGTATCATTTGTGTAGAAACGACTGAAATCAGACCAATTGTGATGCCATAGCTTTAGATTCCTCAAAGTCTTTATGTATTCTATAATGTTTTTTTCTGCAATTTTGTGGCTTTAAAACCATGGGGTATGTCACAAAGTAGTAACACTGAATCTAGGAAAGGTATCTATAATATACCACCTGAAGAAAGTTCGAGGAAAAAGAATTTAAATAGTGAAAAAATTAAATAAACTTTCTTTAAAATACATCAACAATTGTTGAGAATGTGAGGATGAAGTCACCAACTTTCCATAGTAGACTTACTACACCAGTCATTTCTACACAAATAAGATAAAGCTTTAAACTTTAATATCTTCTGAATGGGAGAAGATTTTTAAATGCTTTCTTCACCATTTTGTTTCTTTTGCAGTCTTCTTTCATACAAGATGGACTTGCTTGACCTCTGAATTATTCCTTTAAAGATTTACTCTTTTTGAGTGCAAAATAATTGTCCATATTTTTTATTTATTATAAAAACTTAGGTTCTTAGGTTAGGTTCCCAATTCTTCATAGCTGTGTATTTCTATAGGGTTAAATTGATGAATACCACCCAGTGAGTGCCAGAAACCACAATAATTGGCGGTAAATGTCCCTCATCCTTTTACTATGTTGTTATCTCTGTTCCTGAAAAGTGCTTGCACTTAAAGCAGAAATACCAATTCTTGGGGGAGCTATGGGAGAAAATTGGGCTGTTGAGTGAGGTGTGAACTTGACTCTGTCAAGGTTGAGCTGAAGGTGTGTGACTCAGAGCCTTGATGCTATTAACCAAATTTTTTTTTTCTTTTTTTTTTCCGGTTAATAGCTTCATGTTGAGAGGACTCACACAATATGTATTCCATATGATAGAGGTAAATAAATTACTTTTATACAGGGGCGGCAGAATCTGGAGGGGGGGAGGGTGCTTCAGCCCCCTTAATAATTTAGGTGAACATATGTTATCATGTTTACCCGACCTAATTAGCTCCTTCCCTGATAATTTTACCAAATATCACTTGACCTCATTAGCTTTCCCCCCTATATTTTGAACGCTCCACGTTCCCTGAGATATCATGTTCCTGTTTAGAAGATATCCAATTGTAAATCTTAGGGGGTTGATATAGGGAGCCAGGTGTCAAGAGTTTTAGGGGGGGGTAGATGTGCAGGTGGGTTAGGGGCAAATGGATGGTTTGGGGAGGTTTTTCATAAGCACCAGTCAACTGTAAGATTGTTCCTTTATGATTTTTGTAAAATGTACTTGTGTATTCCTGGAAGTCTTACATTTACATTTTTACCAGGGTTGGAAAAACCACTCGCCTACTTGCCATAGGCGAACAAAATATCATTGTGGCGAGTTGAAATATTATAATGTACTGTGGTACTTGTCACACCTAATTAAGCCTCCCAAGTTTGCTGAGTGATTTTTTTTGTATTTTTCCAACTCTGTATTTTTACATATGAGCTTATTGTCTGAATTTTGTATAAACACACTTGTATTATTTGCCATTGATGGGTTTTTTTTTCTTTTATTGTATTGTATATAATTTGAATGGGTTGTAGACTTGTAATTTAAAACCAAAAAATTCCATTGGTGTGTTAGAAAGCGGTTTAAGTGTGTGATTGTCAGATAAGTACTTCCATGACAAGTGTGTGATTGTCAGATATAAGTACTTCCATGACAAGTGTGTGATTGTCAGATATAAATACTTCCATGACAAGTGTGTGATTGTCAGATATAAGTACTTCCATGACAAGTGTGTGATTGTCAGATATAAGTACTTCCATGACAAGTGTGTGATTGTCAGATATAAATACTTCCATGACAAGTGTGTGATTGTCAGATATAAATACTTCCATGACAAGTGTGTGATTGTCAGATATAAGTACTTCCATGACAAGTGTGTGATTGTCAGATATAAGTACTTCCATGACAAGTGTGTGATTGTCAGATATAAATACTTCCATGACAAGTGTGTGATTGTCAGATATAAATACTTCCATGACAAGTGTGTGATTGTCAGATATAAGTACTTCCATGACAATTTACATTTTAAAAAAATTAAAAACCTGTTAAATTTGTTGTATTTTGGGGAAAGTTTTGGGACCTACACAATGATAGTTCAAATCAATATTTAACCCCACCTAATAATTTTTGTTTGTTTTTTAAACCACACCCTTCTTGGGAAGCTTTACCAGTGCCTTAAAAAAAAAAAAAAAAACATACTAACTGGGAAACAAATCCCCTCATTTCTTTTGAATACCCCCCATTCCTTTTGATTACCCCCAACCCACCCCCCTTTCATGTGTTTTGTTACTCTAAAAAAATATCCCTATAAAATTGATTTATTGTATGCAAATTTTAACAATGAGTCATTAAACTGGGGATAATGACTGATTTAACCTAACCATTAAAGGGCCTGTTATATAAAATTTTGGAATGCCCCTCTCCCCCAAAACAGTTTCCTCTTAATTCTCGCCTTTGACCGTATAAGATATTTTTTTACCAATGAATTTCTTACCAATTGGAGAGAATATATCCCTCCTGCATGTTTTTCCCCCTCCGGCCCCCACTCTAGATTTCTTTAAAAAGCACTGAAGCTTGCCCTTCCTTGTTGAGAATGAGATTCAATTCAAATCCTGGGGCAGTGGACACTGAATTTGATTATATCTTTCTTGTTCAAAGGACAGAATAAGACATGTTTTATTTCACCCAAGGTTTCACCATTCAAAATGACTATACTACTAGGACAGTGTCATAATTCTTAAGGGAACAGGGGCATGTCCTCCCCAATTGCAAAAATTAATTGCATTTTGGGGAAAATGTACATCCAAATTGTTCCCCCATACTTTTTGGAGAAGAAGCCATGACCTACCCACTTTCGAGATGATAATTATGGCCTGTATACCAACCACTACATACTTTAGATTTTCGTGCACATCTGTTTGTTGGAATGGCAATTTTGATATATTCTAATGAGAAATTAACATATTTAAATTGTTGCAAATCTTTCTCTTCTTTCAGATTTTGGGCCTGCTCTTCAAACAAGGGACCACGATGTATTTTTACGAGAATTGCAGGACTTATATGTACAAGGTGGCGGCGATTGTCCCGAAATGAGCATTAGCGCCATTAAGGTTGCACTTGAAGTTAGCTTACCGGGTTCCTTGATATACGTTTTTACCGATGCAAGAGCGAAAGATTATAACAAGACCCATGATGTCTTGAAGTTGATTCAAGAGAAAGAAAGCCAAGTAAGTTTAGTTATGGCCACCGTAAGTCTACATGCTTGCGATAAGCTAACATTTTTAGCTGTAACAGTGCAAGATTGCTGCAAGCTTGTGGCAAGCTAGTATTTGGAACAAATACAAGCTTGCTAACCTGTGCAAGCTTGTTTGAAGTTGTTTGTGCACTTGTGCCAGCTTGCCCAAGCTAGTGTGTGTTTATGCATTAGCTAACAAGCTTGTATTTGTTCCAAATACTGCATGAAACTTGCTACAAGCTAAATTTTTTGTGGATGGGATGGATTACCACAAATTTAGAACAAAAATCATTTTGCCACTGGTGTAGGGGGTCAATAGGGTAGTACGAACCCTCCAAAATGTAACATAAGTTCAAACAGTCTGGAAAATTTGCTAAAATGTTCTCTGGTTTTGAGGCAGTGACCTGTTTTACTCTTGAGTTAAATTTTGACTCTGAACAGTGTGATATACTGCCATTCAGACTAAATGTTTTGAAAATATTTCATTTACTCTTCTGGTGGCCTTTATATTTAAAATCATCACATTGTCACTTCTTTTAAGACCTGAAGAGGGCCGTAATTCCTTGGGAACAGGAGGACATGTCTTCCACTTTTCAATAACAGTTTAAAAATTCAGTATATTTTGGGGAAAATATTGCCTCTTGTCCTCCCTACTTTTTGGATAAGAAGCCATGTTCCTCCCTCCTGCCCCTACCAACTTTCTGGGTGAGAATTCTGGCAATGGACCAACCCTCAACAATTCCTGTTACCATGGGGATGAAAATTTAAATCTAAGCGACCAAAAAAATTAAAAAATGATGATTTTATTCGCCACAGAAATAACACTCAGCAACCAAATTAAAGTTTTCTTGAGTAAGAAACGCACTGAAAATATTTCGTTAGCATGAAATACCTTTATTCTTTACTGCTCCAAAATCAAATTACTGGCATTCAATGTTTGGATACAGCTACCCTTGTAGCAAATGTCCAAGATGGATGGACATCTCTTAAGATGGATGGTGAAAAATCAAAGTCAAATGTCGGGGCTTTCAGCATCTTGTGGTGGACAACAAGGCCAAGTTCCCTATAAAACAATACCGATTATCCTAGCGCTTCCAGTATCCTCGGCTTGTTGTGAATGAGGTTTTTTAGCAATTATTAGAATATCAAAAATATCTACCCGACATCCCTTTTACTCTACATTGGAAGACCAGATGCAGATTGCAATAAATCAGAGGAATTCGACTCATCCCAATTTGACCCATCCAAGCCTTCTAAACAGTGTGCTTTAAAGCAGCTGCAAGGGCAAATAGGATGCTTGGTTTCATTAGAAGAAATTTTTGTTTTCTTGGTAGATAGGTTGTTCTTAATTTGTAAAAGCAGTTAGGTTTCACTTTGAGTATGCTATGCAGGCTTGGAGTCCCTTTTATGAGAAGGATAAGTTCATTTTGGAGCAGGTTCAGCGAAGAGCCACTAGACTTAATCCCAAGTAAGGAATTTCTCTTATGAATCTAGTGTGTGAATTTTTGGTTTGACCACGCTTGAGTTGACCATGCAGGGATATGATTCAAGTTTTTACATTCCTATCTGGTAGCGATGCTTTGACTTTCTGTTATTTTTTGCATGTTTCAGCTAATCCTCATGTGACACGTGGTAACAGTTTGAAGTTGACCAGTGAGATATCACGAATAGATATTCGATATTTTAGCTTTTCACAAAGAGTTGTTAATGAGTGGAATGGTTGCCTGAGTGGGTAGTTACCTCCAATTCTGTTCACAATTTCAAAGTCAACATTGATAAGTTCTTTACTAACTCTGGGCGTCTTTGATTTTTTTTTTGTGGTGGTGTTAGTTTGGGCTTTTTATAGGGTGACTACCCCTTCTCAGCCCATAATCTTTTTATGTTATGTTATGCGATTGAAAATTGCTTCTGGGAGCATGACCGGGAAAAAGCATAAGCACGATCACCGCAAAGCAAACAAAGCAAATGTTGAAGATTCAACAATAGTGAAAGTCAAACTGAGAGTGACAATGAGGACGAGTTAATAATTTGTCTATTATCAAAAAAATTAGTGCTCAACTATTTGCAAACTGCGAACATGATTTTTTTGTTCATCATATTAGTATTATACATATTAACCTATTTTGTGTTGTGGCTAATCGCGATACGTCCATATGTTATATAATTTTCCATGTTTCCAGTTTACAAATTTGTTCCATGTTTCAAAATTTTGATGGAATAATTTTTGAAAACTTATTTGTGAGAACCCAAAAATTTTGGCAATATTACTCATCTGACTTTACGTTGGTGCTTATAAATTAAAACAAAAACAAGTAAGTCTCATCGATAAGTGTGATTTATTTCCTCTTGACCGTATGTATTTGTTGAACATCTACCACTGCATCTTTCGTAACCGCAACAAACTCAAAACACTAGGTCACTTTTTTCCTCTCAAAAAAATTAAAAAGTCATGAATAAATACAACTCCTTATCTGTGTTTCTCATTGGCCAGTTGGCCCTAATTGAGACACATACCCATGAGCTATCAACCTGCCAACACTTCCACGTGGCTTGCAATTGAGGAGCGGAGAAGGCTTTTTTATTCAAAATGATAGTTTGAAACAGGTTTTTGTACTGGCGAGTAACTGAACAATTTTGACGTTGAAAAGTTTGGAAATGAGAACATAATCTCCAATTTTTTCTGAGTTGGCGACCAAAGAGCAGACGCAATTGTCAGGGGTTGCTATGGACCTCAATAACCAATGAGTAAGATACATATCAGTTACTAACAGTTACCTTGGTAAATTTAGTACCAATTTTGGGCAAATGCCATCAAATGTCCTAAGGGTGGCAGAATAAAATTGCATTTACAACAAATTCTCAAAAACATTTTGTTGGATAACAATAAAGCCTTCCGTTTATCATTTACATACTGAAGCTCAGTAGCTATGGAGAAGCATGGAAGCTATTGCAGGTTCCTCCCTACTGGCTTATAGTTTAAAAAAAAAAAAAAAAAAGGGTTAAGAATTTGATGATTTCCTTATAGAAATGGTCCACCAGTTCGCTGTGATCTTGCTCTGTTGGTCCACACCCCAATGAGATTTTTTTTTCATCAAAGCCCACAATGCATCTCTCTCAATTCAAATTTCTGTAAAGAAAACATAACAGTAAAATTGATTTAAGCCAAAGATAGGAAAAATGCATGCCAAATATTATAATTTCATTGGTGCAACAAAACGATGAAATTATTTGACTTTCACCAGGTAATTTTAAAGTTAGGAGCGGACCCAGGGCTGTTTCCAAACAGTAGTTAATAAGAAAAAAAGGCACTTACCAAAAATAAGGGTGGGGTCAGGGGAGAGGGGGGGGGGGTTTCTTTACCCTCCCCTCCCAAACAAAATTGAGTTGCATTTTGCTTTGCAGAAAACAGTAAAACTTAATAATTTTTCCTGTATGATAGAGCTTTTCCCAGTATTTTTCAGCTATTGAAATAATCTAATAGATGGAGTTGGAAAATGACTAAGTCGCCTTTAACGTTCAAGTAAAACTGTTTTTTTTTTCCAAATCTTGTGTATCGATGCTGCTAATGTACCCTACTGTACTGTTAAGTGAAATTTGCCCTTTTAATCATAAAATTTGAATCCGCGATTTATTTTTTTAAAAAAAGCCTACTTGCGGAAAAAACTTGATTTTATTACATTTAGCTGCAACAGTGTCGGCTTCTTGTTGTTTCTGCCTCTTGATCCGTTCTTTAGAGGGCATTTTCAGTCAATAAAATAAAACATATTTCATAAGAAATTTACCCTCACTTTGCAGCTAGCTAGGGACGCCATTTTGTATGGACTTAGATTGCATACCT
Organism: Chiridota heheva; assembly: GCA_020152595.1. Classification (NCBI taxonomy): domain Eukaryota; kingdom Metazoa; phylum Echinodermata; class Holothuroidea; order Apodida; family Chiridotidae; genus Chiridota; species Chiridota heheva. Next base: position 2,170,805 of record JAIGNY010003665.1, read on the forward strand.
AGCTTTTTGAGTGAAGCTTGCATGTAAATCTAGGAGTTAATTTGTATGCACACACACATACAATGGGCCTGGTTTCAGCTTATATTACTTGCGGGTTGCGGAAATGAGGTCCCAGAAAATTTTGACTGTCAAATTACGAAGGGCATCAAGAAATCTTTACTGTATTTGTAAATACAGAAAATTCGGTCCAGATCTGCCCCTGAAAGTAATCTTTAAAAATTCATTTAATTAGTTTAGGAAGAGCAGATTTTAATGTTTTGGTCACCAGCAAAAGCTCAAATTATACAGAAATATTATTTTCAATATCATGTGCAAAGTATACAACTTAAGAATTTTAAAAGCAAAAAAAAAAAAATTAACGGCTGAACTTATTAGCAACAGTTTTTATGGTCACTGCATGCACCTGTCTCGATCTTCCAATCAGGAGATCGACTGATTGGGAGTGTGGACTTTTACAAGATTGCAGATCAAAAACGAGCTCATTTTAGGCTGAAATGAGCTCAATGCAAGCAGGTATGAGCTCACCCCAGCTAAGGAAAACTACTACAAGCTTTATTGCGAGCTCGGTGATGAAGTAAGATGAACTAAAAGGAATTTGTACACCTTGGTGCAACAATAAACAAAGAAGGTGGATAACCAGTGACCAGTCCGGGAAAGGTCCTATTTTTGAAACCTGTAAAATACCTGAGCTAATATGACTACCAGCAGCCATTTGCTAATATGACCACCAGCAGCCATTTGCTAATATGACCACCAGCAGCCATTTGCTAATATGACCGCCAGCAGCCATTTGCTAATATGACCACCAGCAGCCATTTGCTAATATGACCACCAGCAGCCATTTGCTAATATGACCGCCAGCAGCCATTTGCTAATATGACCACCAGCAGCCATTTGCTAATATGACCACCAGCAGCCATTTGCTAATATGACCACCAGCAGCCATTTGCTAATATGACCACCAGCAGCCATTTGCTAATATGACCGCCAGCAGCCATTTGCTAATATGACCACCAGCAGCCATTTGCTAATATGACCACCAGCAGCCATTTGCTAATATGACCACCAGCAGCCATTTGCTTATATGACCACCAGCAGCCATTTGCTAATATGACCACCAGCAGCCATTTGCTAATATGACCACCAGCAGCCATTTGCTAATATGACCACCAGCAGCCATTTGCTAATATGACCACCAGCAGCCATTTGCTAATATGACCACCAGCAGCCATTTGCTAATATGACCACCAGCAGCCATTTGCTAATATGACCACCAGCAGCCATTTGCTAATATGACCACCAGCAGCCATTTGCTAATATGACCACCAGCAGCCATTTGCTAATATGACCACCAGCAGCCATTTGCTAATATGACCACCAGCAGCCATTTGCTAATATGACCACCAGCAGCCATTTGCTAATATGACCACCAGCAGCCATTTGCTTATATGACCACCAGCAGCCATTTGCTAATATGACCACCAGCAGCCATTTGCTAATATGACCACCAGCAGCCATTTGCTAATATGACCACCAGCAGCCATTTGCTAATATGACCACCAGCAGCCATTTGCTAATATGACCACCAGCAGCCATTTGCTAATATGACCACCAGCAGCCATTTGCTAATATGACCACCAGCAGCCATTTGCTAATATGACCACCAGCAGCCATTTGCTAATATGACCACCAGCAGCCATTTGCTAATATGACCACCAGCAGCCATTTGCTAATATGACCACCAGCAGCCATTTGCTAATATGACCACCAGCAGCCATTTGCTAATATGACCACCAGCAGCCATTTTGTTCATATGACCACCAGCAGCCATTTTGTTCATATGACCACCAGCAGCCATTTTGTTCATATTTTGCAATCAAGATTATACAGAAAGATTAACTGAGAGACCATATAGATTGTAAAATTTTGCGATGTGTAAATTTATTCCTTAGAATCTGTCATCTCAAAGACAAAATTATTACTGTTACAAATATTTTAATTTTGAAAATGACCATTTTGGCCTAAAAGCCTAGCTAATTTCTTCTGAATTTTTCCTCATATTGTAAAAACAGCATGGTAAACATTTAAAAGGGAGTTGATGATATTTAGCCATGAAAGCAATGAAGGAGGTATTTAAAATTTGAATTTTATAGCACTACATAAAGCTTTAGTGTAAGTATAGCAAAGTATCATGGGAAATATCACACAATGGTGACGCCATGTCACGGAAAATTACTAATTTAAGGAACCTTTTGTTCAAAACCCTGGTGCTTCCTGTATTGCTTTATGGTTGCAAAATGTGGAAATTGAATAAAGGAGATAATAAAGCACTCGACATTTTTCCAGAATAAATGCCTGAGAAAATTAATAAACTTCCCAGGAAGAAATGGTTAGCAATAGAGAACTGCTGGATTGCACAAAAATGAGACCCCTAAGTATTTAGGAAGTATTCAAGCGAGGATGGATATTTATTGGGCACATACTCCGGCAAGACTCGAGCAATGACTGCAACACATCTTTGACGTGGTCACCTGAAGGACATAAAGACCCAAACCTACATGGCTGAGCACGCTGGAAAAGGGAAGAGTAGAGATAGGATGGAGGATATGGGCTGCACGCTTTACGGCAACCAACAGGAAAGAATGGAGAAGTTTGGTGGAGGCCCTACGCATGGAGGATAGGTGAAGGAAGGTGATTGGCGAGCTCATACATGCTTGCGGCAAGCTTGGCAAGCAAACAGCTTAAAGGGAGCTCATGTTTTGTATAAGGGTTGTAAATCACTGTAAGAAAAAATTTACTGTTTGTCATTAAGAAAACTCCTGTCCCTTTTGTAAAAGATTAAAAGCAAAATTGGCTCTAAAATTGCTAATAATCTTTATCTTGTATTCAAAATTTTTTGATAATGATTTGGAACAATTGGAAATTGTTAGATCATGATTTAAAATTTTTTAATTTGTTCTATATTCTACTACTGACACAGTTGATACATTACAGAAAGTTGTACTACAATTGAAGACAATTTTTCTACAAAGAAATACCAATACGTTAACAAAGGCAATATGCAGAACTGATATTTAGCAACAAAGAATGTTTTTTGACGACAAGTGTATAACCTTTTCCAAGCTTTGACACCCTTGCTCCATTTTTGCTGTTATCCAGGTTCCACTGTCCTACAATTACTACAAAATAAACAACAATTACAAGTTCGTTGCAAGAGTGACTGAGCAATATAGCCATTCATCATGACCAGCCCTCCTCTGAGTGACACCTCTCGACACCTCAACACGCGAAATGGTGTCAAGAAAAGATAGGCAGTCTAATTATGACCCCTGATATTTTAAAAAGAGTTAGTGTCTGCCAGTGATTATTGTTTTCTTTGTTAAATTGCGTTAAAAATGGTTGAATCGTACTCATATATTTTGTATCGTTATGGTTGTTATATACTCAATTTTGTGCAAAGTAAGCAGAGAACAATTTAGGGGTTAAGTTGGAAATTCCAAAAGAATTGTTTGGCTAACTTTTGGAGATAAGGACAATTAGAAGCAGCAGAAGCTATATTGTTGTAGCAATATTGAAAACAATAAAATTACAATAATAAAAAGGCATTACAATATTTTCAACAACTGAAAATTTCGAAAAGAAATTGAAAATTACATGACGTTTCTGTGCTGTCTATTATCGTTCGTCAATCACAAACGAAGCACTCCACTGTTTCTTGAAACTTATTTCAAAAATTTAAAGAGCATAATTACCCAGAATGCAATGTTCCATGTGACAAGTAATAAATTCTGGTAGTTGTTGTTTATAAACTTTTGAAAAAATTCATCTTTGCATTACAGGACCATAGTAGACCTGAGATTATTGGAGAATTTTGATTGGATTGATAAAAATGACTTTTTTCAACAACTGGCAAACTTTCAAGTATCTGGCCAGTGCTTTCAATGAAATCCTGACCTTGGACAAAGCATAATTAATGACAGGAAATAGCGTCGTGATTGGGGGATGTACGATAGCTTCTCCCAAGGTCTGAAACCCTAGTGATGGACAGCTACTGTAAAGAGTTCAGTCTTATATTACTATTAAATTACTCTGGACATCGAGGGGCAGTATGTCTAGAAAACTCTTTGGCAATGTACGATAGTTTCTTCTAAGGTCTGAAACCCTAGTGATGGACAGTTACTGTAAAGAGTTCAGTCTTATATTACTATCAAATTATTCAGGACATCGAGGGGCAGTATGTCTAGAAAGCTCTTTGGCAATTGCCTTTAAAGAACCATGGACATCTAGAGGCAACATGGGCTTAAATTGTTTAAAATATGATCTAAACCATAGTATGATCTAAATCAGTAAAACAGCAAAATATTCCATTAAAATTGGTTTAAACTTCACCAATTTACAGCATTTTAATGTCTAGCTATTATTGTGCAATAATGTGTAACATCTTGGGGGGAAAGGATTCTTCATTACCTTTTGTAAAACCTTTGTTTTTTTATTCCTCTGTCAATGTCGTCTGAAATATAGAATTGGACTTCGGGCAAAATTTGTTAAAACTTTGTCACACCCCGAATCATAATGTATTTAGAAAAGACATTCTGAAATTCACAAGTAGCTGAATTTGATGAACAGAATTAAAAAATTATATACAGATTTTGAGATATGTGTTCCTCTTAGGATATCACAAATTCTGGACAAATTAACAAATTGTGAAACTTTGTTAATCTTAATTTGAAGTAGAAAAAAAAACTGTGTACAAATTTATTAAAAAACTATTTTTTTCAGAATTCCATGTTTTTTCACCATATCTAAAATCTGCTAGATGTCCATAGTCCATAAACAATTTAAGAAAAATATTTGTAAGGTTTTTTTAAATCAAGCAAAACCATCTTGTACGAAAGAGCTGGACTTCAAACTAAAGAAAATGGTGAAGAAAGCATTCAAAACTCTTATACTGCTGTGGTTCTCAATTAAATTTGTTTAAGTTCTGTCTCAGTTGTGTAGAAATGACTGAAATCAGACTAGTTGTGAGGTCATACCCTCAGATTCCTCCTAAGTCTTAATTTATTATATTGTATATTTTTCTGCGAAGTTTATGGCTTAAAACCCATTGGTTATGTTAGGAAAGTAGTAAAACATTGGTGTAGAAATGACTGAAATCAGACTAATTGTGATGTCACACTCAACTTAAAAACATACACTTGCCACAGCTTAATAGCTGTATGTAACAATTAAAACAATAGGTAACGCAAGAATTTGGCTTGCTCTTCCAAGGGTGATGGCAGTAATTTGGATAAATTGTTGAATAATTAGCAGTTGAAATTTAAATATTGAAAAACAGCAAACAAATTTACAAAGTTAGAAAGAATTTTCAACTAATTTTGAACACTGTGATGGAATTAACATTAGTTGTTGTGCTCCTAAAAGTTTCAAACATTCAGACCCGACCTGATAAATAAGCAGATTGGGTCAGACTTCCTTTTTATTTTCTTTATTCTGAAAACCTCAAGTAATTTGGATCAAATTTCCTTATCAATGGCTCCATAGTATTCGTTATCCTGTTGGTACTGAGGTGTTGTGGAAGTTGATGTTGAGTATCATATTAGCAATGTATGAAGTCCTTATTGTGTGGTTAAGCAGTTATTTTAATTAAGATAAGTGGTCTCATTATTTGGTGCAATAAATTTGTGGCTATGATTTGCTGGAACAAATTTTTAAGGAAAAGAACAAGTCATGAACACTGTCAAGATTTATAGCACAGATGTATTAGCGAACATTTATGCAAACTAAAAGGTTAGTTTGAGGTTGATAATGTTGCAAGCACATTTTAGTTCATAAATTTTCACGTGTCCCACAGTTGAGCTAATGTTGCCTCTACACGTCTATATAGACCTTCAAAAGTAATTTCATTAAAACCTTACGCAGGATGCTTGTGCCACACACAGCCTAGGGTAGTGCTGCCACACATAGACTATGTAAATGCAATCTTTATAGGACTTTGGAGTGTTAAATTAACAAACTTCAGAGGGTACAAAATATTGCAGTCAAAACAGTTCTGGACAAACAAAAATATCATAGCAGTAAGGAATGCTTCAAAATCTTACACTGGCTTCCAGTCAAATTGAGAATCCAGCATAAGGTACTTACCTTAGTGTACAAGAGGTGTAAATAACCAAGCACCAAATTACTTGAAGGATCTATTAATTAATATACCTAACAGACGAAACACCAGGTCTACTACCTATATAAAAAGTTATTTGTACTATTTACCAAATGTAACACTTTTGTTGGTCATTCTTTTAGTGTAATGGGACCGACATGGTTTAATGATCTACCAGATAATATCAAACTTGCTCAGTCGGTAAATGTTTTAGGTGTCATTTGAAGATTTACCTTTTCAATCAATTTTAGTGGTATCTCCTGTTTTGTTTATTTTGTATGTGTTGGTCCCGTTGCGCTGGGGGAGCGGCTGTTGTTCTTATTTGTCATTGTGTTGATGTTTTATTTGTAAAGCACCAATGAAGATTGCCAGATTGAAGTGTGCGTTATATAAATTGATGGATTATGATTATGATTAATTTCATTATTGAGAGGTTTTGTGATTGAAGTCAATTTTCGGTCGTTTCATTTTGAATCAAGTCATGCATGTGTTTTAACCATCTTTTCTTGATTGGACCACAAATCGTGATGGAAAACTTCCTGCATTATTAAACATATACACGGAATTGCCCCATCAAGCATTTCCGACTTGCATTACAATTCATCTGTGCGCAGATAATGTCAAAGAAATTAAGTAAAAACGAAGTACAGATTTTTAAGTTACCTCTTGAAGATGTTTACCACCAGAGTGAACCTAACAAGGTGGTCATGATTCTTGTACCGAGATATGTTTGTTTGTATGTTGTACTTTTATCACAGATCTCTGGTTATATTTCCTGCTGGGTAATGTTGTATATATTCCCGATCCATTTTCTATACAAATGTCAAATGCAGTTGATTGTCGGTTTCCTAGTATCATCCAACCATATTGCTGAACTGTGAGCTCTGGGTGATTGTCACAAAAAGTTTAAAATCACCATAATATGGGGGTTAGTAAAGTTTCAGCCATCATTTTTTGGAGGGTCCCCTTCCCCTGAGAGGTGACCCCTTGTATGCTCCTAACAGATGACCTGTGCATCACTAAATTTGAGTCCCACAAGGGTGAGTATATTATAACGCTTGTTGAATGGTTGGGACCAGCGCTCAACTCAATATTAATCCAACAATTAAGGGCAGCTGCATGGCCACAGGGTGATATGAGGGGGTAGTTACCCCCAACTCTTTTATATACAAAAATATCCTTCAGATTCTTAGTTTATGATTTAGTTGATATGCTTATAGTTTGCTTAAGTAATAATGCCATATAAACAGTACATGGTAATGTTAACCATTCTCTTCAATTGCATCTGCCGTGAATGTCAAGCTACTAAAAGGTATGCACATTTGACTCCTTATTTTACCCCTTTTATCACCCCACTTCTTTACCTCCCACCCCACTTTCTTTTCATCCCTCCCCAGCTTATTTTACCCTGGCCATGCCATTAACAAGAGTGGATTAAAAGGCTTGGAACTGTAGTTATTGGTCTTTGCTCTCGCGACAGGAAATGATTCTTTTATGAATGGACAAATTCATTCTTCCTTTAAAACATCGTCATATTATTTATCTTAATTAATGTGGGTGAACAAATCCTTCAATTGGCTCCTTTCGGAAGTTTCATTGACAAGAAATCTATTGGTCCACCTGTCTGTGACTTCTTGACATAGAGAAAAATCGGACAACAATTCAGGACATATATTTTTTGTTTGTAAAAGATTTCCACATCCCGTTCAGGTTGTTGAGGAAATATTGTATGGGGATTTCCTGTTTTTTACAGCTGATTGGGATTTGAATCCAACAAAATGAAGATTTGTGGTTTAAATGTCAAATGACATGTAAGTCAACTAAAGCATGAAGATTTTTTTGAAATGAAGAAATACTTTTCTTGTACTGCATGGAGAGTATCCCTTGTCATGAGGTGGGGGGGGGGACCTAATTTGTTGAAAGGGGATTAACCTGTAAAGCTTCATCAAATCGGTTAAAAACTGACCATTTTATAGTATTTTGAATTTTAAGGCAATCATGATAATTTATGCACAAATTATTCAAATTTTGTGATATCTCAAAGATGTATGAATATCCTCGTGATAACTTACTGTTTTTCAATCCTCATCAACATTATTTGAAGGGGGTAGTGGAATATATTACAAAGAGCTTTTTAATCGCCATTGTACCCTCAATCAAATTTCTACAGGATATAACAATCTTAAGGTTTTGCAGTGAAGTAAATTGAGAGAAATTCATTCAAGATTTTGAGTTGTCTTCTCTTTCATACATCACATTTTTGAATACATTAAAGGAGGTGGCAGAGGAAAAGGGAGGGCGTTAGTTTTTGCCAATTTATGTAGATTTTAATAAATAGAAGTCACATCACACGGATCTGTTTTACATAAATTTTCACCATCGCGAACAAATTCCAAAAAGTCAATGGAAAACACATACAAATTTTGAGTACTCGGGTTGGGATTTAGTAACGTTTATGATATTCCACAGCTGCTGTGTTAAGAAAAATTTGATTTTCATGAGACTAAACTTAAATACGATCTCACTTTCGGTCACCAGCTCCTTTAATTTAGTAGTTTTTAAACTTTGATCTTAAATTTATTTTGTTGCCTTCACTTTTCAGGTCGTCTTTGTCATGACAGGAGATTGCGGAAACCAGTCTCATCCAGGATTTCAAGCTTATGAACAAATCGCGCGACCAGCTCGGGACAAGTTTTCCGTCTTAACAAGTCTGATGTAGAGGAGGTGAGCAGATTTGCATAATTTATTCGCCATTCCTCGCTGCTTATTGGTCAATTTTAAACGTGTGGGAGGATTTATTTTATTTTCCTTATGTGAATGAGAAGTGGGCAAAATGGAAGGTGAGGAAAGTAAGAAATTAAATGAGAGGGGAGGGAGTGTGAAGAGGGGAGGGAATGGAAGAGGGGAATGTGAGCAGAGAGAGCAGAAATTGAGGAGGTGGAATGAGGTAATTGTAGGAAGAGGTGGACAAAGGAGACAAATTGGAGAAGGGATGAGAAAAAAATGGAAGGTGAGAAGGGGCAGTAGGATGGGGATAATGGGGAAGGAGAAGATTGAAGATTAACATAAAATTTGGGGTGATGGGGGTATGTATCCCTCCACACTTGTTGGTAAACTCTGAATTTTTTTCTGACACACAATGTATTTGGGAATTTGTTCAATTATTCCCACCCCCTCCCTAGTGTCGCCGAGAGGAATCGTGGGCCCCAGGAAAAATCCTGAAAATCTGTTCCCCCATATAAATTGCACAGTCCTTTATGACTCAAAGCCTCTGTGATGCCAGGCCCGGAAGAATTCCCCCATACCATTCCATGTCGGCGGCCCTGCCCCTCCCACTAATTTGGATATATCTAAACCACTGATAGAAAGGGAGAGGGGATAGATGGTAGAGGGAGGATGGAAAGGGAGAGGGGATGGGAAATTGAAAATGTAAGATAAAAACTGACTAGCCAATGAAATCTGAATCTAAAAAATATGCTTGGTTTTTCAGATTGATCCATTTTTTCCCTTCAAAATTTTAAGTTTCATCCATTAACCTTTACTCTACCAGCACTTTCTTTTTAAATGTGCCTGGGAGGCGGAATCTAAGACGGGGTACCCAAAACGGCGATAATATCGCTGCGTGGCAGAGTAAGGGTTAATCACAGGCTAATTATTAAAGGGTCTTCTGCCTTCTAAACAACAATCAGGTTAAGATTGTTTTAATACTCATAAAACAAAAAGGTACTGTACTGTCAATAGACATAATCATCACTTTGCAATTTACATGAAATAAAGAAACTAATTTTTTTTGTAAGTTAAAAAAATACTTTACTATCTGCTGCATGAAATTAACCTCAACTTCTGTACACATTTTTTTGCTGACAACTTATCAATCTTTGTCCCTATTTTCCCAACTAAAATGACTTGATAATTCAATTATTTCCTGAAGTGTATCCCATATATGCTAAGCAACTCTTTCTTTTTGACTCATTTAAGAAAAGGTTCTATTTAAAGCAACAGTTTTCATTCTTGCTCAGTTCAATCTTTCATAAAAGGTTGCCTGGAGTCAATATCAACAGTAATCTGGAAAACTAGTTTAGAATCCTTTATATCTGTCTGATCTTTGCCTCTTTAAACAGTAAAACTCCTTGTTCTTTTAAAACAGCTGTATTCTTGAGACTTCAAAAGAGTTACTGAAGTTTCATGTAACCATTCAGGAGTCCCTGCAGACAAGGAGAGCCATTGTGTGTTCTGATTGGACGCTCAGTCAAGTTTAAGTTCATCTTTAAAGGAGGCATTAACCCATAGTTTGTATAGGAATAGTCCTGGGGGTTGAACATGTGTATTTCATATGATACAAGACAACTAAAGAAACACAAAGTGAAAACTATTTCGTTATCATCTCTTATAAGGATGTTTCAGCTGGCGTCATGAGGTCACGTGACTTTGTTTACATCGCCATTTTGTCAGGGGAAGAAAACTGTTGTCTGCTGTACACTTAATTAGACTTATGTAGGTTTGCATGTTGTTATGTCAGATTATTTTTGTAAGATGATCGGAATCTTGCTGTGCAGTGCTGTTGGTTGCACTAATTTTCTTCAATTTTTTTTTTTTTTATTTTGAGCTCATTTTTCCTTTGATTTGTAGTCAATTATTGTTAAATATTGCGAAATTTTGTCAATTGTTACCAAAATTTTGTATAATTTTACCAATTTGAAAATTTCCATCCAATTTTTGTTAATAATTTTCCAAATTTATTTCCCAATCAAGGGAAAACCTTTCAGAGAGGAGCTTTGTCTCTGTTCCCCACTTATAAGACCATGCACCCTTGTCCCACAATATGTTTTACTAATCATGTCAAAACTGCTCATAAAACACAATATCACATAATTCCTGTTGATTTAGCTTGATCCCCATAACATTTCAACCTGGCTCCGCCCCTAGCTAGCTATTATATTATGTAAATTAAGGTTTGTTTGGTAAGGTATATGGTTAATTTAAATTAAATTATAGGGCATAATTACAAATTTGTATGCAAGTTACAATTGTTTGCTTACATTAGTTTGAGGGGAGGGGCAGAAATTTACTTGAGGGGCAAAGCTCCCAAAATTATCCTCCCCCTGTGGCTACGGGCTTGCATTTGTTACTACTACCAATAGTTTGTAATAGATTTCTCCCAAAATTCCCCTCCCCTGGTGGCTTAAATCTACTACCAATGGTTTAGATTTCTTTAGGTGGTAAATTATACTTAATTGATTTTTAAACGCATTAATTCGTCACCATTTTGTTTTCTTTTATTTTTGCTCTATGATATAAAATTTAGGTTTCTTAACTAATCCATTAAATGGGTTTTTATTGTTACAATGGTTCTGCTTCTTCATGACATCAAGCTTAAAAGTTTGTCTTTTAGTTATGTTTTGATTAATGTTTTGGGGGTGGGTTAAAAAAGTTGGTGATAAGATAATGTTGAAAAGGAAGTATTAGAATCAGTTTTTAAAGATTTTAGAATTAATTTATGAATTAATGTAAGTTAAATAGTTTAAGATTTAATTTAAGTTCAACAGTTTAGGTTAATTAATTTCAGATTTAATTAAAGTGGATTAATCCAAGATTTAATTTTGCATTGATAACAATTTGATTTTGACTAGTATTCTCTCAGGGACATCCAAAACAAGTCTTCACTAACCAGGAGTAGGTTCTTCTTACCCCCACCCTCTATAAATCAATTTTTTGATTTTTCAGATATGAGGTGGATAGCACTTAAAAGTACCCGATTATAGTATGGGAAGTTGCAGTGCGACAATTTAATTTGGCACCCAATGATTGAACTTGACATTACAATTAATTGTGACATGTAACAATTTAATGTATCACCTGTCATTGTCAGAACTTATACTTCCTTCACAAGACCTAAACTTAGCTGCATGTGTTTTTGCCAGCTGTCAGAGAAGTTAAATGAAGATGTTTTCTGGGTTTCTTGGATGAAAATTAGTACCACCTGTTTTTGTCAAATTGAGAGTTTGTCTCACCCTGGCAGACGTTCAGGTTCCTGCATAGTAGTGGAAACAAATCTTTCAGAAATAAATGGAAATAAGTTAACCCTTATACGCCGGATCGACATGATTTTTGTCGATTTTGAAATGCAATTTTCAATAAATAATTTCAGGACCATACCAAACTGATGGGGAGGTAATTTGTATATCATTTACAGAACTTCTTTGGTTCTTTCATATTCTAATTGTTTTTGATGGGGGTCATATTGAGATTTTCAGAGTAAAATATTGAGTAATTATTAATCATGAGTAATTTTCATATTTTCACCTAAAATTCCCAAAAATTAATAAATATTCAGGATGAACTTACAAAACGTTTTAACTTTATTATTCATGAATATCAAATACTGTAATTCTAATTAAATTTCCCCAAAACTCATTTGGAGTTTGGGCATTTTACACTGTTATTTACCATTTTGGTCCATTTTGAAGCAACAATTTCAAAAATCTAGCTCTTGAATGGAAAATCAGAACGGACTGTTTTTCCGCCATCTTATAGACCTTGAAGCCAGCTCTCAAACGAGCTACTCTGTTGATGCATAGCCCCCTCACAAAAAAGAAAATACCATTGCAACTTTCCAAAGATACGCAACTTTGCAAAGATTTTGGTTGACGGAAAGATTTTACAGTAAAAGACACATTTTTTGTACTAAAACAATTGTGTGAAAAACGTAATTAAAGATCTACATGCATGATTTATGATAAAATAGTGTGAAAGGGGTGAATCAGGGCAGTCTCAAGTAAAGATAAATCAGTACATTTTTTATATTCTTTTCAGGCCTGTTGACTAGTACATGTAAATCCCCTATACCTGTTCCTCGAAATTATGACCATACATAGCATTTCATACATTCTACAGTAAATAGCGGTGAGGGGATTTGTATCGTTTCCAATGTCTAGTTTGTCATACGTTAAGCAATATTGTTTCACATGATTTTGCTTTAATGTTATTGTACATTTTTCATGCTGCTTGACTTTGCTTGACACACATATTTTCTTAAATTGGAAGTTGTATTAGAATCCAAGACGTAGTTCTGGGAATGTATAGGGGCTGGGGAGAGTACAGGTTGGAAAGGGGGTTGAATGGCATTCTTTGATTGACATTGGCAAGTCAGGGCCTCTCCTTTCTTTGTTATTTAATTGATAGAGATAAAAGAGGTATAAAGTTATAAAGACTGTAGTTATAAAACTGCATGATTTTATATGTTTTCTGAGTTACTTGAGCTTTTTTGTCTTAAAATATCTAGGAAAACTCAAAAGATATTTTGAAGCTTGTAGTGCAAATGAAAATGTAAGTGCATCTTTCAAAGCTCAAGTACTTTGAAATCATCTGCCCCTGCTACCCTATTTCTGTATATACTTCCCTCTATAAGCCCATTCCCTATACTAGCTTTAAATAGTCGAGCATACTGTCCTTCTGAAAAGTTCTAGTTGTATATTCTTTTCAGGCCTGTTGACAAGTACGTGTAAATCCCCTATACCTGTTGTGCAAATTCATAACCATTCACAACATTTTTAATTGCTACAGTAAATAATAGAGTATATTTTACTTATTTTACAAATAAATGGACCATCTTGGGTGATAATATATATACATTTTTTAGAATGAAAAGTTTATCTGGGTCATGAAACTCTTTTTATAAGAAAATGAGTCAAAGTTGGGATGATATTTGCATTTTTCCAACCATGAAATCATTCTCATACCTCATGTCATATCATTCCTTATTTTGAGGTAATTTGCATATTAAGTAGTATGCAGAATATAATAAACAAACTTATGAATATCACACAATTGATTTTTATTATTTTCAAGAGCCTACAAACAAGAAAACTTTATTTTCAGGTTATAGCTTTCCACAATATTGTAAAAATTGATAATAATGGGTCTTGATATAATGGGTCATGATATAATGGGTCATGATATAATGTGTCATGATATAATGGGTCATGATATACTGAGTCATGATATAATGGGTCATGATATAATGGGTCATGATATAATGGGTCATGATATAATGGGTCATGATATAATAGGTCATGATATAATGGGTCATGATATAATGAGTCATGATATAATGGGTCATGATATAATGGGTCATGATATAATGGGTCATGATGTAGGTCAAAATGTGACATGAACTAATTTGAATATTCCAATTGTTCCTACTTTCAAAAAAATTGTGAGTGGTATCATTGAAGATAACTTTTTATCAACATTTCATAAATTCTATCAAAAATGTCTCAACTGCTTACCACGAGAGTAAACAAACAGAAAGTTAGGCAATTTTGTTCACTGGGCATGCTTATTAAATTAGCTAATTTGCATAGATTTGCATATACCAGTGTAAAATCATCTGGCCTTTGTGAAGATCAAAGTATTACATTTAAGTTAACACATACTTGTAATGATAGTAAAGGAAAGGAAAATGTAAGGACACCCTTCTTAATTCTGGCACAGGTTGCCAGGGTACAACATTCAGATGGCCATTAACCATATGCTGCTCTAAAAGTTTCAATTGTTGCCAAATCAGTGGTGGTACACCTCCATGTCTAGTTCACATGTTTTCATGAGTATTCATAGATTGTTAATGCAATTTAGGTAATGTTGCACCAGACCCATCACAAATGAAGAATTTCTTCTTCTCTATTTTCAGTCATGAATTATTAATGGCAGCGCCACGCATAGCGCTGTACATAGAGAGATGTTCCATCCAACTTTAGATGTTTAAACTCTCGTAGTCAAGTGCCAATGTTGGGTTTCAGGTGTCATTAGTGATGCACACAGCTTGAATAGGCATACTCAGTCCCAAACACATCTTGAAAGCGCATATGTTAGATGATTGACAGATTTTATTGTTAATAAGGCCTAACTGTGCACATTGGACTATTTTTCATGCTCAGCTTAAATCTCAAAATAAAATCGTCATCGTTGTCAACAAGAAATTTGCGCCCCTTTAAGCAGGATGGATTTGTTATTTGGGACCAAATAACAAATCCTGCTTTAAGGTCTTACCTAAAGTATATTTTAGCTCCATGGTTCAATGTGGTAGAAACTGGGTCTTTGACCTTGTTTGTGTCACAAGAACATTGTGACACAACTTACCACCACAATAGATTTGGACGTTGAGGATTCATTTTCCCGTTGTTTATTGTCTCTTCCAAGGGAGAGAGAGAGCCTGAGGTATAGACCCTTTACTCTATTTCAAAAGCGACCAACTTGACACTTGACCTAGTTCCTTCCTGAATTCTTTCTTTACTATGATTAAACATTTAGAAGCTAATTTTTTATTTGGTGGCAGCTTTGATGGATGTCATTGATCTGCTACAAGTAAGTATGGTATAAGTAAGACGGAACATTTGGAAATCCAGCAAAAACAAAGACTTTTCTTCTCTTTTATCTTACTTTCTTATGAGCTGTTGACCTGACCTAGGGACAGGTAGCAACCACTGAAACTAATTGGAAAAAATATTCCATAAACCATGAAAATATCAAAAAGTGTAATTAAACTTTGTTAAAAATTGATCCCTTTACAGTATTTTGAATTATTTTGGCTTCAGCAAATTAAATTCAGCCCCCCCACCCCCCCTCCCCCACCCCTATTTCTGTTTTCTTCCAAATAAGCTCCAAGTTGCAAGATGCTCCCTGTCCTTTTTTCTTTCATGTTCCTCTATCAGGCTAAGTTCATACACTGAACCACTGGAATATATTTCTGTAATCAATTTTCCAAACATATCAACATGTTGTCTTTTGCAGGTGTTGAGGTTTGTAGAGCTTTCCGTTCAGGCAAGAAAAGTCAACCTGATCGCGACGGACTCATCAAGGAGCAGAGTTCAATATCACTTACTACCAGTTGATAGCCGGTTACGGCAGTTTACGATATCCATCAGCGGTGTCAATGTACATGTTAGGTTAACTGATCATAACGGTAAGGTTATTATAAATCACTTCCTTGTTTTTAAATAATCATGATCCACATAAAGTAGTCCCTTCCCTGTCTTGATTTTTTGTTTTTTTAGCAAAAGTATAGTTACATTAAAGGCAAGATATGTGTGAGCGTGGATACCATGGAGATTAGAAAAACAATACAATCCAACGTTCTGATTGGTTGAAATGTTTACACAAGCACCAGCCATGCAACAAGCCAATTAATTATTGCCACAAAAGTGACGGCACTAGTATGATTAGATTTATTGGTGAAGGTCAAGCAAAGATTGCCTCTTAAAAAGAAATCTTGATCCACATAATATAGTCTTCCATTCTTGATTAAAAATGCATGTTTCTGGATGTTCACCAAAAGAGTATATAGTTACTTTAAAACGTATGATAATATTTTGTAAATTAATCATCTGTGCTACTACAGTCAGTTGAAGACGTTTTTCATGATCATATTGATAGAAGTGGTTTTGAAGGTATTTAAAAGTAAATTTGGGTGGGGTGAAATTAAGGGGAGGGGAAATTGAGGGATTAAAATTCAGGATGGTGCAAAGTTGGGAGCATAGCACCATTACAATGAAATTAAAAATCTTGCTATTTATGGATTCTAGTGATTTGCTGAAAGTGAGTGTGTGTGTGTTTGGGGGGGGGGGGGATGTTCACCCTCACCCTATTAGTTTACTTCTTAAATTTAATCTCTTTAGCACTTTGTGACCTTTGCCATTGCCATGCCAACAAGTCTCATCAACACGTCAAACAATAAATCACCATTTATCTAAAAAAAATGTTCTTTTTATTTATTTTTGGTCTTTTCTTACAGGCAATATTATACCAATTCTAAGAAATGTTGACGACTATCCACCGGATGGGCCCTACCTAGAAGAACTATTAATGTTAGACAAAGCATACATATTAGTTATGAAAAACCCACAGCCAGGCGTACACACGCTTCAAGTGTCCAGTTCCTCTGGCAGTACTCTCAGGGTTCAGGGGATGAGTTTGCTAGATTTTGGATTCGGCTTCTCAAGATATAAGACGTTTTCTCTGAATGAGACGAGTAATAGACCACTCAGAGGTTAGTAAAGTATCTGTGTATTTTGAAAGATATAACATATGTGAGCTGCTGAGAGGCAAAGTGGGCTATCTTACATGTAGGTGAAAAATGAGATAAATTCACTACATTAAAGCTTCAGGGTCAATTCATGTCCTAATTCCACTGACATTATCAGGAATGTACTCTACTGCCCTCTATGGACAGTTTTAAAAATTGCTCTAACATCTTCAGATATGCTTTGAGAGGTGAAGTTGGCTTTCCCAAATTTTGGTGCCTTTTTGTGATTTTCAGTAAAATATTTCATGTGAGATTTTCCAAAATATAATTCATGTACATACAGTCCATTAAACAAGTATCCTTCTGTAGGAATTACAGTAAGTAAGCCCTAATATTAAATTTATGATCAGAATTCAGTTTTTTGTTTGTTTTTGCAATCATAGGCATTGCCAAAGATTTGGGTTGTGGGGGCTGTGCCGCGCAGATGAAAAATTAAGGGGGTACAGAAAATGATTCCAGATGTTTAAAAACTAGCTAAGACATCCAAGAAATTTTGTAATCCTGGTTTTTTTTATTTGTAGAGGGGTTTTGAGGCACACAGTATTTGTGTGTGGGAGGGGGGGGGATTTGTGCCTCCCCTCAGCGACGCCATTGTTTATATATATGTGCCACTGTTATGACATACTCATATATTTCTAATCTCTCCTAGGTGTCCGATCGCATCTTCTTATTCGAGCCAAAGAACTCTCTCGTCCTGGTTACATCACTAAGGTAGAGTTTCTGAACCTTCACGGGGACGTCATACCAGGTCATGTTTATAACCTGGTGGAAGATCGTGAAAATCCTGGCGTCTACTCCATTGATGACCTCATTCCTCCATTTGAATATTTTTACATACGTGTGAGCGGCATTGACAGTCAGAATTACCGTTTTCATAGAATCACTGCCACCTCTGTACATCCTATGATACCAGGTATGGTCACAGTTATAGAAGGCGGAGTGCAGGGGGAAGTTTCCCTTAATGGTTTATTTTGGGGCAGATTTCTGACAAAAAAAAAAGTAACTCTATGCACGGCTAGTGTCAAAATGTTACATTTTGGGCAATTACGATTTAACCCCTAAACAATAGTGAGCTCATGTGGCTTTGGGTAAGGTATAGTGACATAGGCATTGATGGAGGAGGGGGAATGGAGCAGTGCTCACCTGACTTTTTGTATGCAGGTTATGAATATGCTTATCTCTGCCTAATAATCTCCTTAAAATCTTAAGCATATCAAACAGTTGGTACTGCAAACACAAAATAGTTATCAGCAATATAAAACCAAATTAAATTTTTTGCGATTGACAATGTGATTGGCTAAAAGATGGGCTTGTCTTTGTATCCTCACCCAATTTACAGCCAATTAGCTGCCATTGATTTTTCTCAAACCCAGTTTTCTTTCTTTTGCATATGTAGCATTGTGACATTGTAGATAGTTTAGACAAATTATTTTATCATTATATAATTGACAATCCTTGGAAAAAGGGAAGGTTTAGTGATCAAGTTCCCATTCACATCTTGCATACATGAATATGATGTATGAACTGATGCTTGTATTTACATCAACTTTGATGATTTTCATGATAGATCCACCGGCTCCTAAACTCCGTCCAAGGACCCCCGGGTATTATGGTCGCCCGATAACCCTTAGATGCCATGTGGACAGCATACTGCCATTTACCATTGAGTGGAAACGAGGGGAAGTTACCATCGGACGAACAAGAGAGCTGAAGTAAGCATATCATCATCTATTTTAGGAACTTAAAAGAAGGAATCTCGTCTCAGTAAAATTCATAAAATTGCGCCACGACAGGTTTGGACATATTGCACTTTTTAAAAAAATATTTTGTTTCATCAAACAAAGAAATTCTGGCATCATTTGAAAGAGCTCGAATACTTCTTTCAGAAAATAAAACTTTTTGATAGTTGTTATGTTCAAGATTTTTGAGAAAAAATGGATTGAAATAGTGAAAATTAAAGAAAATGCACAAAATTAAACAAAAAAACTTTTTCCTTCTCAAAAACTTACTTGATATACTTTCAATACTTGCTTTTGCCTGAAAACCTGTGGGGAGTTGTCAAAGACATCAATGCATCCAATTATGGACGAATTTTGACTGCCCCTATCATCAAAATCTTTTTGGCAAAAGTTATGCAAAATTTCATGATTTTTAGCCTTTTTATAGTTCCACTTTGCAATACAACATCCCTATGCAAAAAAAAAGTGTCGGGAAGCTTATTCAACACATTTTTAATTAAAAACCAAAAGTGCAACTAACCCCCTCTCCCCCCCCATTCTATTTGATCACATGGAAATATAAGTAATAGAGCAAATCCACAACCCAGTTGTTAGGTATTGTAGTGTAGAGGTAAATGTGTGGGAAGTTGATGCAAACGACTCGGGTTCGGAATTGGTGCCAGATAGGTGGCTTTGTTTTTTGAGTTAAATTACATGGGTGATTATTTTTTTGTTTATTTCTATTTGTTTTGCATGTTTTGCTTTGAGAAAAAATAAAATAGACTGGTATTAATGGAAAGGAAATTTCACAAGCAATCTAAATGTAAAAAAAATCCTCTATTTTCACAAGAAGAAATATTACCTAATTTTTGTTTAAAATGTGCAAATTTGCATATTTATGTTGATATTTTTATTTTTGACTTTTTATTAAAACATTTATTGTCTTAGCATTCAAAAAAACCAAACTTGTAGTGATAGAAAACGAAAAGAAAGTTGTGAAAATTAATTTTGAAAAAGAAAAAAAAAGGTTCGAAAAATTGCAGTCACATTTTTAACCATGTGGGAGTTTAAGGAGAACTAGACGCATATTAATTGACCTGTTTTGCATATTATTTGACCTGTTTTGCATATTAATTGAGCCATTTTGCATATTATTTGACCGTTTTGCATATTAATTGACTGTTTTACATATTAATTGACTGTTTTGCATATTAATTGACCATTTTGCATATTAATTGACCTGTTTTGCCTATTAAAGAGATAAAATGTTATTGTTAATAAAGCTTGGATAGCTAAGTGGTAAGTGTTGGCTGGGTACTGTGCATTCGATCCAGTACATTTACTTATGTCACCAACTTGACATACTGAACCAACTTGGTGTAATATATTGGTTGTAGAGACGGTTTGTAGCTCTCTCTCCACATTGGTCAAAAAACCTAACTGGATTCACTGAATATTTTAGAGTCTCTGGAAAATTGCACCCAAATTTTTAGTTTGTTACCCCTTGAAGGGACATCATCAGTCACCCGGGGATTTAAACTCCAAGGAACTGGCTTTATTCTCTAAGCCAGACTTTGGGTCATAAAAATGTATGGAATAGGAAGATTTCCTAATAAATATATCTAGGTTAGCAAAGAAACAGACCAGTAGCCAGGATTTTCTTAAGGAGAATGGGGGACACTTCAAGAGGGGGCAACTTTGGCAGGGTCTCCTCAATATTTGCATGTGTTTTTGTTCAATTTCATGCAAGGGGGAGCCATAGCACAAATCTTCATGCCCAAATTACATAGTCACCTAATCCTGCAGATTAGGGAATGAAAGCATGTGCATTGAAAATCGTGTCCCACACAATATAGAAAAAGTCCAAAAGAAATGTGTCAAACAAAATTTTGCCACCAGAATTGGTCACAAAATTATTTTCTATATGTAAGCTTTATTGTTTATTGTAAAAGATTGATAAAGTAGTAGTCAAACTTGTCTACTAGTGTTCCGCAAAGAATAAAATATAAAAATCTTCATAAAATCATGAAAAATTTTCCTATAAAAAGACAGAAAATGAGCCATAAATAATGCGTGTCAATAAAAAAATGTAAACCTAGTAAAGCATTGAAATGCAAGCATGCAACGTGATGGCATGCGTTCTTCTTCGGGCATTTTTGTGACTTTACTCGAGAACACTCACACATTTAAGCATATATGCTCACGCGATAGAGTATACGGATATAGCTTGTGTATGTTCGAATTACACAGTGATGCCTAATTACCATTCCATTCAGGAAGCCATGAACAACCAATTAGCAAAGAAAGTGTGGAAAAAGGCTCATTTCCCTGGAATTTTGAATTTGTAAACTAATGAAAAGGTAATTGTTTTCTCAGACTAACTGAGTGATGCTATCTTGTGAATATTAGGTTTGAAATTTTAATGTGTATAAACTTTACGCTTAAAGTAAATGGTGTCGGCTCAGAAAAAGCAGTGCAGTTTTTTACTCATAGAAATGCATTGTGAGTTGTTCTCACTAGGTGAGCCATAAATCTTTGCAAGTGGGCATGACCCCTCTGTGCAGGCTATTTTCCCTTTGGCTTCACCAGATCTACAGGCAGCACATCTGGGCGAAGGGCTATAAGTGCAAGGGTTCAATTTTGCTTATTTAAGGGTGTCTTAGTTTAAGAAAATTGATTCCAATAATGTCTTAAATTGGGGGAGGGGCACAATTGTATTTGTCACCAAAAAATTTACCATTTTACATTTTATTAGTTAATCTTAAAAGATTAATTTTCACAGGGGGCATAAGATGGTCAGAGTGGGGAGGGGAGGGGGGGACAAAGAAAGTCCAACACCTCATCAGAAATGGGGGCTAATAGTGGGGCTTTTAGCTGACCATACTATTTCTGTGATACTTTTGTGTTCATAACTTTGTGCTTTGATATCAGATAAATGAAATGTATTCTCTGTTAAATTATGGGGGTATTTTAGATGCCGAGGCAGATATATGCTGATGTGAAAATTTGTTTCACATGGTCCAAAACATTTAAGGAGATCGATCATGTTCTTCTTGTATTTCAGTGACAGCCAGACAGTCAGTCTCGATATCGGTGAAGCGCACCAATCCCTTGAAGATGTGTATTCGTGCATCGCTAGAAGTATGGATGGACTCCGTCCTCTACAAGGAATTGCTCATACATACGTAGATGTGACAGGTATGGTCACTTAGTTTGGACTTTCTGTCCTGTAGTTTGCAGGGGCGTAGCCAGACCTGTGAATTTAGAGAGGAGAAGGGGGGAAGGGGAGGAGGGGGGTGGGGGGGGGCAACAGTTTTGTTTGTGAAGATGAAATCATGGGGCAAAAATAGTTTGAGTCACATACACACATGTACTATTTTCATAATGCCTTTATAATTTAAGGGAGCAGAATTTTGTATCTTAGCATGATTTAATGATATTTTTCCCACTTTTGGTTGGTAAATTTGGTTCTAAATTTTTGTCCTCTACTTTTGTGAGAGGAATCTCACCCATGTTTATGGATGTTTTATGTCATTTGTTTCTATAATTGTTACAGAGCCGCCACCAGTTGTCAGCGTCCCTCAGAACATTTCAGTTGTGCCAGGGCATGACGCAATTCTTACCTGCGACATCTTCAGTACTGTTCCTTTCAATGTCACTTGGGACAAACCATCAAGCGACGTTTCTTTGAGAAGACACAACAGGATTAACCTGATGAGAAATGGGTCTCTCTATCTGTTCAGCTCTAAGCCCGCTGATGGTGGACGATACAGGTGTATTGCGAGTAATGAGGGTGGAAACAGCTACAAGTTTGTCCATGTTTTTGTGCAAGGTAAGTTTGCTCTGTAGTTGCCATGGAAGTATGTTGTCTGCGTCACCTGCTCCTCATCTGCCTTTGGGAGAAGTGAACATTGGCTAGATGGCACTCACCGGCCCTCAGATGAGGACTTTGATGGCGGTCCCAATGGCACAACAGTCACACCTGCTTGGTTCATGGCGCTGATGTTAAGCTGCTGCTGGAGAATTTGACTGGTCATTGTAAAGTTCTTTACAAAAAGCGTTAAATAAGAAATCAGTATTTCTATTATTAACGTCTGTGTAGTCTTTATGATTAGAACTTATGGTAAATAAAGGGAAGTTTATGACTTGTATATTCATAAATTGAATATTTATAATTTGAATATTCATAATTAAATATTCATAATTGAATATTCATAATTGAATATTCATGTAAGAATATTCATGTAAGAATATTCATGTAAGAATATTCATGTAAGAATATTCATGTAAAATTTCATTCAGAATATTATAAGAATATTCATATAAGAATATTTAGGAAAGAATATTTATGTAGGAATATTTATATTAGAATATTCATATAAGGATATTTATATAAGAATATTCAGGATTGAATATTCATGTAAGAATATTCCTGTAAGAATATTCCTGTAAGAATATTCATGTAAGAATATTCATGTTAGAATATTCATATAAGGATATTCATATAAGAATATTCATATTGAATATTCATGTGAGAATATTCATGTAAAATATTCATGTAAGAACATTTATGTGAGAAATGTAAGAATATTCATGTAAGAAATGTAAGAATATTTATGTGAGAATATTCATGTAAGAATGTTAGAATATGTTAGAATATTCATTTAAGAATATTCATGTAAGAATATTCATGTAAGAATATTCATGTTAGAATATTCATGTAAGAAATGTAAGAATATTCATGTAAAAATGTTCATGTATGAATATTCATGTATGAATATTCATATAAGAGTATTCAGGATTGAATATTTATGTAAGAATATTTATGTAAGAATATTCAAGGAATAATCATGTGAGAATATTCATGTAAGAATGTTTATTTAAGGATATTCATATAGGAATATTCAGGATTGAATTTTCATGTAAGAATATTCATGTAAGAATATTCATGTAAGAATATTCATGTAAGAATATTCAGGATTGAATATTCATGTATAAATATTCAGGATACAATATTCTTGTATGAATATTCAGAATTCAATATTTAGTATTCAATATTCAGGATTCAATATTCAGGATTCAATAATCATGAATTGAATTCAGTTTTGAGTCTTTAAATGGTTAAAATTATGCCAAAATGTGCAATAGAAATTAGAGAATTTGTATTAAATGTACTTTCATTTTGATACAGAATTTAATTCATGAAAGGTTTCCAATATCACTTTATTTTCTTTCCATCCCCATCTCAGAAAGTCCTAAGGTTAACACCATCTCTACAAATCAGTCTTTTACCCTTGGGGACAACATCACTATCTCCTGTTCCGCATCGGGCTTCCCGTCGCCCCAGATCAGGTGGATAAAAGACGGCACCGAACTCACCAACAACATGCCTCAGTTTGTCGACTCTGGGGACGGATATCTGTCAATTATCGGAGGTACCAGAGATTTAGCGGGGGTGTACATCTGTTTTGCCACGAATGATGCCGGCATGGATTCATTATACATTTACGTTTCATATAACGGTAATATTTTTGTTTTTAGTTTTGGTGTGTTTTTCAAGCTCTTCATTTCAATAGTTTTATTGCAAGCAGATTTGTATAGGACAGATGACACAACTGTGTCCCTTTCAGCTGATTGCTTGGGTCCAGTTTTAGGAGGGAGATTAAAAAAACAAGTACATAATTGTTTCTAAAATCACTCACTGCATTTTGAAAATTGCTTGAAATTCTTAGGTGTGGGATGTACATCTCTCTTAGCATTAGTGTCTCTTCATGCTCAACCTCTAGACATCCTGGGATACACCCATGCAGTCCCCCTCACTTCATCAAAGCATGGGTAGGATATTTTGTTTTTGGGAAGGGGTGGGGGTGGCAAAGTCAAATCAAATTTACCTACTGAAAGTGGGTGGAGGGGAAAAGTCACAAGATCATATTAAGCTACAAAAAATACCTTAAAAAAGAAAGAAATTCTGGAGAAAAAAAATTGAGAAAAAAATACCCCATCCCTAGCTCTTGCCTCCCGTGAGAAATTCTGAAAATAATGCAAATTTTAAAAACAATGATTAGATGCAATTTGGGGGAAAAGGCAGTGAATAGGTCCCAAGAAGGTAACAAAGTCATCTGCATGAAAATCATCAGGATGAAATTTGAGCAAACTTTCTATGCCTATACCTTCATTTCATGTAAATACTACCTTTTCCTTCTAACCCACAGATGTTCCAGTCATTAATACCACCACTAATGCTTATCTGGTGCCGCCAGGACAGAACGCAAGGCTTGAATGTGTCGGTGAAGGTAGGCCCCACCCACACATCATGTGGTTCAAAGGGGGGCTGGACCTAGGCCTCACAAACTTTGCACAAGTTATGCCCGATGGTTCGTTGATAATCAGAGACGTGCAGGTGTACGACAGAGGAGAGTATATGTGTGTTGCTGCTAATGATGCCGGATCAGCGACTCTGATTGTTCAACTAAATGTTGGAGGTAAGATCCCTTAAACACAGATCAGTTTTTTTAATTTATTCCCCCTCCCCCCCCTCTTCCCCACTCCCTCCTCCATCTGAAATTCCTTACTTTTTGTTATGAAAATATACCATTTTTCTTACCTGCTGGACATAGTGTATACAGACTTGTTAGCTCAACTGGTAGAGCATTTGCTTATCAGCTGGTAGGGTGTGAGTTCTATTCCCCTGGCCAGGTAATACCAACAATTTTGAGAACTGCTGCCCTCTTGCTTGGTGCCCGGCATAAGAGTTTGGAGGGGGATAATAGTACAGGCTTGTGCGATGTATGTTGGGGGCAGCTTTGCACCTTGAAAGTTGCCATTATAAAGCGCTTTGAGTATGTAGAAAAGCGCATATAAGAACTACGTTTATTATTATATCCATTATTCATTCATTTCAAGATTGAGTGCCTTAGTGGAAGGACAGGCTATGTTTGTCACTGGCATCATAGGCAGACATTTATAACCACATTAATGCTGATTATAAGCTGATCCATGCACAGACAGTATATACCTGCCCATAGGGCCATAATTCCTGGGGTGACTGGGATTTGCCCCCCCCTCCCCACTTTTCAACAGAATTTGAAAAGAAAAAAATGTTTTTAAAAACACTGTCTTCTACTTACTTTGTGAAGGAAAAGTATGGACCCATTCCACCCTCTCCCCCTCCTCACCCCCACACACACTCTGGTGCATTAGTAGACCATTTTGATTGAAGGGTGTCAAATATAAGATTTTTACTAACAGCCTTAAATCAACATCCCATCTGAAAAAAACTGCCTCTCTGTTTTACCTACCTGATACCAGATTGACCAAATAATGTCAAATTTTACTGAAGAGTCAAACTTTTTTTTTTTTTTTTTGGGGGTGTGACACTCCCCACACCCCTGGTATTTATGCACCTGCCCATACTTTTTGAAAGAAATTACAGCCTGCCTTCCATAAACATCTTTGAAGTGCATCTTGAAATCTCCATTGGAAATGTCTGGTCCTTTTGTTCACATTTATTTTGGAAAGCATAAAAATGCACGTGGAAAATGACCCATGTCCACTTGTGTGGCATGCAATTTATTCCAAAGTAAGCTGATTAGGCTTATCAGTATTCGTGCGTTATATTTTGACCAATCAAAACACATGTATTGAAATCTTCTAACCACCACTTTAAAGACAACAATTGGGACATAAGTAAGTCACCTGTTGTCTGTGGAGAGACTGTAAATAATCTTGTCACTTTTGAGATGATATAATTGACTGTTTTGTATTTCAATAATCTTACACCTCCTAATATTTTCAGTTATAAGTGAAGAAACTTATTGTCTGGTCTTTATTTCTATTTGTCAAAAAATCTGATTCATAACAGTCAGTTCCCAGCCTCGCAAAAAGCTGCTTATTCTTTTGTGCGTATTCAGCCCACTTGGATTTATGAATACATAATGAGTTGAAACATGCTGTTTTTCTAAGTTGATTACAGCTTTGTTACAAACAAAAAAAAAATGTTATCAATACATGAAATTTAGGCAGATAAAGGGTTGAAAAAAACCATTAACATTTGAAGAAATAATTTGAGCAAAAAATAATTAAAATCAGAGGAATTTATAATGATTACAAATTTGTAAAAAATGGGTGTCGAAAAACGTGGTCACAAAATACATTTCCAGTCTTGGTCCCACACGATCTTTAAATATGTGATAGAAAACATGACATTTACCTCCACTTTCGGTTTAGTATGCACTGCAACCGCCGATTTTGGCCAAAATCGACGGTTGCACATCACACGCCTCGCCAGAGCAAGGGCCACCTAATATGATATCATTATTTGCTTGTCCTGGCACAGCTACGATCTAATTACATTGCCAACACATGCGAGTGTAATATGATGCCTCTATCTGATGCACGTTGGATATATTATTAATGCCCCTATAATAGCATACTAAAGAAAAGAGCTTGCACACTTAATGAAATTCTTTT
Organism: Chiridota heheva; assembly: GCA_020152595.1. Lineage (NCBI taxonomy): Eukaryota > Metazoa > Echinodermata > Holothuroidea > Apodida > Chiridotidae > Chiridota > Chiridota heheva. The sequence continues at coordinate 2,198,226 of JAIGNY010003665.1, forward strand.
TCTATCTAAATCTATTAAAATAAGTATTATGAAAAAATCGGAGGAATCTGGTCAGGGGTTCGCAAGTTTTGCACCAATTTCCAAAGACACCATGTTGATTTCTCTAATATCGTACAATCTACATCATGATTGGACAATGTGCAGTCATGTGGTGTTGTTTACACCGGTATTGTAATCTCGCATTTGTACTGTACTAAATTATGAAACAATGTTTGTAGCCACAAACCCTTCGTAATTACCTTGATAACTTATTATTAGTTTTTTTGGACATTCAGTATATACTTCAGATTTTGATAGGAATCTTAACTGTATATCAAATTCAGAATAAAATGAATGATATTTAGTGGTGACAGCTCCTTAAGGCAACTGAATACACTCAGTGTAACACTCAGTGTATGCAGGGTTTTGAAAACCTTGGTGTATATAATGTGGTGTCAATACTGATTTTCTAACATTCAGCCTGTGCAGTAGTATTTTCATTATTCTTTTGCTATAATTCATAGGAATACAACATTTATATTTGCTTATACTGCTAAAATACCATTTCACCAGGGATTTTATCCCAAATAACAAATCCCTGATTTCATGTACTTTCTTCCAATTTCTTGTAAACACATTGTTACAAGTTTACGGCCTATTGATGTGAATTTTATTAGTATGAACTTATGAATTGGACTCTGCCTCCTCTGACAAAATGTTGACCTCTGTTGAGGGTGAGGTTGGTAGGGGTGAGGGGTATTGTGCTATATCGGAACTTCATCGGCCACCATTACCTCCTCCCTACCTTTTAGAGGAGTCTAAGCCCTGGAATGAGAAGAGGCAAAATTAGGTAAATTTTATTTAAAATTGATCAAAAACCATGAGAGTAGCAAAATATTTCATCTCAATTTGTCAAAAAAATAACCAATTTATACCGTTTTTAATTTTTTTTTGGCATAATCATAAATATGTAAAATTTGTGATATATATCAGGGCAATGTTGTATTTTCTTACATAAATCCCTTATTTTTTTAAATGTCTGTCATAAATTCTTTGAAAGGGTTCAATTATAAGTGTCAGAAAATTGCAATAAATTGAAATCTAATGGCTCAATTACACAAATTTGCACAAAACAAAAATTCACTGCTGAGAATTTGACTTATACATGACCTTCATCTCCCTGCAGGATAACATAAATATTCGAACATGGCTCAACAGGAAGGGTTTTGCTTCTCAGTTTAAAAAAAAGAAAAGACTTGCCTGTCAGATTGACATGACTATTTAGCTCTTGTTTTGATTTCATGCCCCACATTCATAATTGTCCTTATGTGGTTGTAATCCAATTCCGATAATATCCAGTTTGCTGTTCCAGAGGTTAAGAAAACACCACTTTCTTGACCTTTTTTAGGGTTGAATTTCAAGAGTTTTTTTTGCACCCTCAGGTGTTCGAGTTCTAGTGTTTGTTTGCGAAGAATTGAATGTCCTATTGAGCTGAATATAGGTTGTAATTTTATGTTTAATTTCTTTACCTAAATGGTGGTCTTTGGTAACAGTGTCTGGATGAATATTAGATCAAGTGAGTGAACTGTTTGTAGTTCTCCTGTTTTGGTAACAGGTACTGGTGGCAATGTCTTATTAAATTAGATTGGCTGCATTGAATGGAAGTAAGTGAATTGAATGACTGTCATATTGAATTGAAGGTATAATAATATGTAGTTCGTATATAGCGCTTTTCTACGTGCAATGCGTACTCAAAGCGCTTTACAATGGAAACTTTTGAGGTGCAAAGCTGCAGCCACACACGGTGCACAAGCCAAAGCCGCAGCCACACACGGTGCACAAGCCAGTACTATTACCCTGCTCCGATCCCTTATGCTGAGCACCAAGCGAGAGGGCAGCAGGTCCCATTTTGAAAGTCTTTGGTATATGACCCAGCCTGGAATCGAACCCACAGACTTCTGGCTGATGAGCGGATACTCTACCAATTGAATTGCAGTCGGTAAACAGTCAGTGTAGGTTTCAACAGTGTCTGAATAAATGTTAAGATCGATTGAGTGAATTGTCATTCTCATATGTTGGTAACATGTAAAAGTGGTGATGTCTTGCAGTGTAACTGGATTAAATGAATTGAATGAAAGTGACTGAATTGGATGAGTTTCATCTTGAATTGAAATAAAGGTGTAGGTTGTACCAGTGTTTGGTTAAATGTAAGATATAGTGAGTGAACCATTGCTCTCATGTGTTGGTAACATGCAAAGGTGGCAATGTCTTAAACTAGATTGAATGAAAGTAAGTGAATTGAATGAGTTTCACTTTGAATTGAACTTAATTGAATTAAAGGGTGTAGGTTCTAATCTTAATATATGACAGAGAAACTTGAAAGACCACAACCTGCGAAATCTCATGACGTGTACAGTCCCTGTAGAACGTTATGTGACCAACCCATTCTTCATCATATGCAGACTGTGTAAGCTATTCTTTTAAAAGTTGGATAAAATACCATCTATTTGTTGCCTAGGTGAGTGATGTTTCTCAAGCAGAATAATTAGAGCCTAAAAAAGTAGGAGTAGGTGGGGTAGGAGCTCCTTTTGAAGAGTGGATGGGTGGGGTAGGAGCTCCTTTTGAAGAGTGGATGGGTGGGGTAGGAGCTCCTTTTGAAGAGTAGGGGTGGGTGGGGTAGGAGCTCCTTTTGAAGAGTAGGGGTGGGTGGGGTTGGAGCTCCTTTTGAAGAATAGGTGTGGGTGGCGTAGGAGCTCCTTTTGAAGAGTAGGGGTGGGTGGGGTATGAGCTCCTTTTGAAGAGTAGGGGTGGGTAAAGTAGGAGCTCCTTTTGATTAATCATTATGTAAAAAAGTCCCTCAGGACACATGTATTATTTGATGTTGTTGGAATTGATCAATGTTTGATCTTTTTTCGCTTTCAGCACCTCCAACCATCCTCCAGGGGCCAAACCCAGACATTGGCTACGATTATGGCCAGAATTTCACTATTTCCTGCATAGCCCAAGGATCTCCTCAGCCAATCATCAGATGGCAAAAAGTCGGGATGGGCTTCTTTGATTCTTATGGACGAATAAGAGTGCTTGAAAATGGACACTTATTCGTTGAAGGTATAGATTTGTAGTTAGATGTGATTAGTATCTTATTTTTGTACAATCAGCAGCATATGGCCCACAATGTCAACCACACAGTCTCCCTTCAACTTATTCCATAATTATGAGGTTATCATAACCCGCATAGGGATACAACACACCTCCTTCTTCTGGGACTGTGGAGCTGGCGGGTTAAATAATAGTGTGGGGGTTGGTGTATCTTCATATCTTCGTATCTTTTGTCTCTAAATTGAAGATTTTTGCCCCAAAATTGAAGATTTTTGCCCCAAAATTGAAGATTTTTGGTGCAAACTAGAAGAGCTTTGATCTTAAAATTATGGATAATTCAAATTCGAAATGAAAGAAAATGCCAATGTTTTTTGTGATTCTTTAATATTTCAATTCATTATTTATATAACTTTGACAAAATGTTTGTGGAGGGAGGGGGTGGGGCTGCATTACATTTTTGAGGGTTAAGCCTTAATATCCCCCTTTAGACATGCCACTGATAAAGTTATATTATTTCTGTTTGTTTTTTTAGATTTGGAGGTTGATGATAGAGGTACCTACATATGTGTTGCTGAGAATGAGTTTGGATCAACAGACATTTCAACCCAGCTCAGAGTTACTAATTTAGGTAAACTGTTTATGACATTACAGTAATTTCTAGCTGATCTAAAGCATTCACAATTGGTGGTGGTGGGGGTGAGGGGGCTCATTTGATTTCACACAAAGGTACAGACCTTTGCAAGGTCGAAGGAATGAGAGATCACTGTAGTTATTTGTTATTTTTGGATTGAACTTCCTGCCAAAATGTGTTTCATTTTCATTTATAGGTTTTTCCTCTAGTGACAGCAGACACCTGTGTAGCAATAATCAAACATTTCTTTCTATCAAAATGATTTTTGAGTAGGGTGAAAGAACAGAACAGAAGGATAATGTGACTCCCTTAATTCTGGCACTTCATCATGTCATCTTTTGAACACACCTTGAAACTTGATTCGAGAGAAGCGAATTTTTTTAAACATCTTTTTCAATCTTGTTTTCCTTTAGTCCAGCCAAGTATTGGTGCTGTACAGCCCATTATAACTGCAACCCAGGGCGACACAGTGTCCCTTCTTTGTGAAATAGTCATGGGTAACCCGCCCCCTCAAGTGCAATGGTATAGAGATGGTCGCCTCGTTGTTCTGAAAGATTCAAAGCACAGGCTGGAGTATGGCCGACTTGTGATTGACGACATCCAGCCTGGGGACTCTTCTACGTATATGTGTATCGCCTCCAACTCTGTGGGTAACACGAGTGTCAGTAGCCAACTTGTGGTCCAAAGTAAGGTTCTAATTTTATTCTCTTTCATGCAAATTATTTCATCTTTCAGTGTCGTAAAACATCAGATTCTCAATGTTTATGATTCTTTGATAAAATGAAGCTTACCTTAAAAGCTGAAAAGCTAATTTACCAGAATAATGGTAAGGTTGAATAATTGGTAAATATGATCGCAAAATTTCCGTTGCTAGAGACCTAGCTTAAATTGTTTATTTTTCATTTTCATTTTAGCAGTTAAACAAAAAACTTCCTCTCATTGTTTTTCAGTGCTTATCTGTATGAATATGAAATGTTTATAGAAAAGTTTGTTTTAGCTTTCACGTTGTAAACAAACTTCATATTCTGATAATTTTCTATTATTTATGTAAAATACCCAATCAGAGGAGCACTTCTAGCCTGCTGGGTGTTATCATTTTTATTGCTGAAAAGGAGGAAAGCAAACAGTTAAAAGGAATAATTGTTCTTTGACTTTAGAAAGAAGTTTGTGAGTCAAAAGGTCATGGTATGAGATGGATGAGTCACAGTTGTAGAGTTAAAATTGTTGTAAGTGTAGGAAAGCTTAGGTATAAAAATATTGATAATTGAAGGTATGCATGGTTAGTCAGGGCTTCTGACACAAATTTCATGTTGAAGGGACCAGTGTGGACAAGCAGGTATAGGCTTTTATGATGAATACACATACTAGAATGCTAGAATGCTTCCCTTGGAAAGAGGGGGTGGGGGGGGGGGGGAGGAAGGTCCTGTGAAACTTGTCCCCTTAAACCAAACACTCTGTGAGCCCTAATATCCAGGGTGAAGGAAGTATTGGGTGGTTAGTCAATTAGGGAAATAAATCGGGGATGTAATCAACGTTAGCATCTTTCAGTTTTTGTGTTATTATGTAAACTTAATCCTCTTTTGGAAAATAAAGGAGTTTTGTTGTAGGAAAAATTAAGATCCAGGAGTGGATGAAGTTCAGATGAACTGTTCACATATTGTGAAACTTTGGGAAGGTTTTCCAGACCAAAAATTTCTTGCAGTCTTTGTGATTGTGTGATGTATTGCTCAAAATAAATTCAAAGAGTAGGAAATTTGTGTAAATACATATTTTCAATCTGTGTCATATGTCCTCCCTATGTCTAGCATATGTACTGAAAGTGCCAACAATTTGTTTGACAGGAAGATCATACTTAGATGAAAAAAAAACACAAAATCAAGAGAGATGATTTTCATTTCAGTTCCACCAACAATAGGCCGTGCAGTTTTAAGTCAATATACAACTCCAGAACACACGTCTGTTACTCTTCTGTGTCCCGTCGAAGGCTTCCCTATTCCAAGAGTGGAATGGCTCAGAAATGGAAGAACTCTCACAAGCAATGAGGTGAAACATTATTTGGACGAGCAAGGATCGCTGGTTATACCATACGTATTGGAGGAGGATGAAGGATCGTATACTTGCAGTGCACATAATCCTGCCGGAAGGGTCCAAATTTCAATTGATTTGCATGTGATGGGTAAGACAATATTTTATCTTATGACTGATTGATTTTCATTCTTGTTTGTGTGCATTGGTATTGCTGTACTATCCAGGACCTGAACCTGAAAATAAACACACATGGATCAACCGACGATTTTACACACCACTGAGGATTTTTTTCACTGTTTGAGGTAGAAAATGTGTTCAAATGGCCAGAATAGAATCATCATTGGAACTGGAAAAAATATACAATTCCAGCAGTTATAATCGCGGGAAAATTGGTAATCTGTGGGGAGAAAAAAAAAAATGGGAGCAGAAGGAAGGCAGAGGGGGGGGGGGGGGGGAATTTATTGAGTAAAAAACAACAGTATATATGGTAAATATGTGCTCTAAAAACATCCCCATGTAATTGTGCAATGAAAAGTACCTTAATTGGGAAAGATGAAGTTTATAAAGATGTATTTACTACATTAATATTATTTGTTGCGATTTTCTTGGGAAGATTTTTGACACCTCTATTCAGAGCTGTGGGACATTTAATAATTTATTCCAACTCCGATCATCATCATCTGACGTCATTAGACAAGGATCCTTGGTTATGCAAAAAAATGCGATAAAAAGAAAGTGATCTCATCTCAAAATAAGTCATATTGATGTCATACATTGCAGGAGCAGTCCTTTACTGACGTGATCAACTTGTTGCCAGATAGCTTTTTAACACGGTAAAAAATTACAGGAAATTTGGAATAAACCTAAAACTGATGATAATTAGCATAAAGATATTGCAAGGATACATTAACATATTGAATTAAAGATAAAGCTGTTAAGTATAAGGAGGACTAAATTAACGTAGACAAATTATGTTATTTAAACAGTATTTTTGGATATGATAATAGAAGTATTACTTAGGTGCACTGTATTTATTGTTGATAAGTGCAGCAATATCGCTCCTTTAATATGACAGCGCATGTTGTCAGTCAAGACCTGACAACCTTCATGCATTCTCAAAACTATTTTGGAATATTTTAAAAGTACCGTACAGCTGCTTTTACCAATTTGAAAATAATGAAATTTCTATGATTTTCTTATTTATTCCTTATTTCCTATAATTTTAAAACTTATTCCTTATTTTGGTATAATTTTCTTATTTATTCCTTATTTTCCTACAATTTTCCAATTTATTCCTTATTTTCCTATGATTTTCTAATTTATTCCTTATTTTCCTATGATTTTTTAATTTATTCCTTATTTTCCTATGATTTTCTAATTTATTCCTTATTTTCCTATTTTTTTATTTATTCCTTATTTTCCTATGATTTTCTTATTTATTCCTTATTTTCCTATGATTTTTAATTTATTCCTTATTTTCCTATGATTTTCTAATTCATTCCTTATTTTCCTATGTTTTTCTTATTTATTCCTTATTTTCCTGTGATTTTTTTATTCATTTCTTATTTTCCTATGATTTTCCAATTTAATCCTTAAAAAAAATTCCTGTTATTCTTTACAGTGGCACCTGAATTTGATGGACCTGAGGGTATTTTAACTGTCAATGCCACCCATGGCAGTCGGATTTCGTTACACTGTGATGCCAGGAGCAACCCTCCCCCTACGTTTTCATGGCTTAAAGATGGCATTATGCTCCCTCCCACGGATGCTAATCATTACATTTCTTCGAACGGTACCCTGGTCCTGAAGCAGCTGAATGATGTGGACGGGGGCATTTATCTATGCTTTGCAAGCAATGAGGCGGGCAATGCGACCCAAGAATACAGCTTAGATATTTTTGGTAAGGGCCAGTAGCACTTCTAAATGGGGGCTTGGGCCACTCCCTCAAAAAATGGTGGCGTAGCCCCCAAATGGCAAAAGAGACAGACATGGGAAGTTCAGTATAGAGAGGAAGAAGGGAACATTGTATTTGTAGGGGGCGTAATCCCCTCCCCCCCTAAATAAAATAAATAAATAAATAAAATCAAGACACACCCTGGTCAGTGTGGTCATTGGGAATAATAAAGAATAAGCTGAGTGGTCAAGTATGCTCAGCAACAGCATGGTGAAGAATGCATTTAAAAATCATACTCCATCATAGAGATATTCAAATGTAAAACTATATAAGATTTGTGTAGAAATGACTGACATCAAACTAGTAATGACCTCACATCCTCACATTCCTCAATGCTTTATGACTCCCGCTGATTCCCTCTTAGATGCACCTATACCCATAATTTCAAACAGTGGCAGCACTATGGGGGTGATTATTTGCCCTCCCCCAATCGAGTCGCTTTGCCCCCAGAACATTTTGTGAAGTGACATATTTTGTCTGATTTATAGGCTTTTGCCCCATGAGACAAAATTATCCTCTCTTGCACCCCAATGTTCAACATCCTGGGCCACAACAGATCAAACCAATATTTGTACCCATGAAGTATTTTAATTTATTTTCTTAAACAGCCAGTGCATTCATAGCTGATGGACCGACGGATGTGAACGTCATTGCTGGAGATCCAGTAACCTTGGAATGTGAGGCAAATGGTAAACCGAAACCAGAGGTGGTATGGCAAAAAGATGGTTCCCACGTGAGGGTCACCAGGAGAAGATTTAGTCTTCTGGGTTCAGGATCGCTTTTGATCCTGTCAGCGAGGGAGACGGACACAGGCATTTACACCTGCGTTGCTTCAAATGAAGTTGGATTGGATAGGAGGCAAATCCGATTGGCTGTTTATGGTACAGTGCTTTGTTGTTTGTGTTATATTCATGTGTGGAAGTTTGGTAAGGAAGGGGGGAGGGGGGTAGCTGTTAGGATTGGAAGCCATTTTGTTCAGAATTTAAAAGAGCTCTCATTCAAAAAATAATGGTGTCTTTTTTAGGTAATTAATTGGAATTTTGAAATAATTAGTTTAGAAAAGAATGAATTATTCATTAGATATGACTACTATTGATATTAATATTCATATAAATGGTTATCAGTAACCACCACTTGCAAGAAAACTATATTGGAATATTCTAGAGACTCCTCACATTTCTTCCGAAAAGCTCAATGAGAGCTTGGAAGTGTTTAGAATATCATGATGCAAATACTGTTTAATATGCAATGTTTTTGGCAGTCTTTGTGAGTGTGTGATTGATGTATTGATCAAAGTCTGACAGTAGGACATTTTTGTAAATACATATTTTCCATTCGTAATTCATCTTGAAACAAAAATAAATCGTCAAAACATTATAATATTTCATTTGCTTTCTCCTTTTTTCGATTTTGTTGAAGGTTTATAAATGGCATGGAAAAAAAATACTATTTAGCAGTGCAGGGTATTAATAAACATTGGATTTTCAAAAGAAAATAAATTCTTTTATAACTAATTACGATGCTACAAACAAACTGATCAGAATAATGAAATTATTCAAGGAGTTTAAATTGTCAAATTTTAAAGGTGTGATGATGACATATATGAATTGATTTTCAATAGAGTATTAATTGTGGGATTGATATATTTGTAAACAAACTGAATTTTTTAAAACAACTGATGTCTCTGTCTAAAACAGCTTTTATTTTCAAAATGGACTGGAATAAAGCCTTCACATTAACCATTATACTCTTATTGGGTGCTTAACAAACTCTGTACCAGAATAGCAAACAAAAATTTACTTAGCTTTTCTGGCACAGAGTTTGTTAAGTACCAAAGAAGGAGTATACTGGTAATGTGAAGGCTTTATTCCAATCCATTTTGAAAATAGAAATCCATTTTGAAAATAGAAGCTGTTCTAATCATGTCACTAGTCATAGGTGGAATTTGGGGTGCGAGGGGAAATTCCCCCCACCCCCACTTGTAGTGTGAATTTTCCCCCCACCCCACTTCCACGTCCTACTTTCAGAAGGCAACTTTTATAGGCAACTGTCATTTTGTGACTTTGCCTTCCTCCCCTTTTGGTGGGCAAATCCTGCCCATGTCACTACTCCTTAAAGAGGGGGTCTAGAAGCATGAATGAACATAGTCAACAAACATAATATTGTATGTTTCTCTCTGACCTACAGTTCACCCAAATATCACAGAATCTTACCAGTCCTATGAAGTTATTGCAAGGAACGGCATCACACTGTATTGCGCTGTGACCGGATTTCCTTCACCAATTGTGAAATGGACCAAGGATGGCATACCAATGTCTACTAATGATCCCAACTATGAAATTGATGAGAATGCTGGAACACTGGAAATAATTTCCACGAATGCTGAAGACACCGGTGTCTATGAATGTACTGCAAGCAATCCTGCTGGAAGCATTGTCGGGAAATTGGAAATTGACTTTTTCTTGACCTCTGTAGATCTGTTTATTTTGATGGTTTTTTCAGTCATGTATTTGTTCCACAATTTATGAATGCTTATTTGTTAAAAAATGGGGTGCCTTTTTCTTGACCTCTGTAGATGGGAATGTTTATTTGATGATGGTACAAGCTTCCGGCCAGGGATGATTTAGTCTCAATACCCGGCTCCGGCAAGCTGCACCACAATCCACAAGTACTCCATTTGACTGTGTGCTTGAATACTTTTGTTTTTCTTTACATTTATTCCCTTAATTTCAAACCTTGAAAATTTTCAAAATGCATTTTCCTGCTTGAGGTTGGTTCCCCCAAAAGTAAATGGTAAAAATCCTCTTCATTAGAATAATCAAAATCTCTTTTTCAAAGTGAAATGGCAGAGGGTTGAAAAACAATGGATTTACATAAGAAATGAGAGCCCATGTCCCATTCATACCACACAAGAGTAACAAAACAATTTGCATATTTGCACAGAAATATTTACAAAGCTGTAAAATGGCCAATTTTTAATCGATTTTGATAAGATTTAATGCTTTCTTCATGTTTTTAGTATATTCAAAATCATTTTAGCTAATGTTGCCTCTACCTGCCCATACACCATTAAGGATGATTTACAGGCATGATTTTGCAGTTTTGAAAGTCCTAAGATATTAGTCATGTTTGCAAACAAAATGTGATTGAGTAATTTTTCCCACTTTTTTGGTAGCAAAATCATTGGATTAAGACATCACTATGAAAATTAATATCTAATAACATAGCTCAAATTGATCTATTGTTTACTTTAGTGCCACCTTCCCTTCAACTGGATGGAAGAAACATTAATACTGAAGAAATTATCAAAATCCGAATGGATGACTCAGCGATTCTTCCTTGTGAAGTAACTAGCGTACCTCCTCCAGTTATTACTTGGGAAATGAACGACAGGCCACTTCCCAGACGTCGAAACCTAATACCGCTTTATGAGGGCTCCCTTCAAATAACTAGAGCGCAGCCTTCAGATGCGGGTGTTTATAAATGTATAGCATCAAACGTGGCAGGGACAGCAACCAAGACATTTCAAGTTCAGGTTTTAGGTGAGAATTTAAATATTTTGTTACAAGTATCTGTATGACTTTAAAGGTCTGTAATGGAAAGTGAAATATTGCCCCACATACAGGGAGGTTTTGAAACCTAACGCGTTAGGGTGAGGATGGTTCTGCTTTAAAAGTGTCAACACCTCCCTGTATGTTGGGCAATGTTTAAGTTTCCGTCTGTAACATGTATCATTTTTAAGTTTTAAAGAGTAAACAAAAATACAAAGATTTTAATGAAAAATGCATTGTCAGATTAAGCAAAGTTGTAATATGACCTTGTGGACAACTTGTTTCTTTAAAACCTTACCCTGGATTCAATGCAGCTTGTATTGTAGTGTGAAGTAGATATATGTTTGATAACCACAGGTAAATGTTGAATAGCCTGTGCAAATCACAGGTAGATGTTAAATAACCTGTGCAAATGTTATATATACAGTTATGTTTGAGTAGTTACTCAATTGTTGGTTATTGTGAATTGATCCTTCATCATCTTTCCAAATAACTTTTCAAGAGCTTTTTCTGTTTTTGTGTGCTGATATAGCACCAGTCCTTTGATGTTGAGTTTGCACTGCAATCTAAAAATAGATAATCATTTGCCTTATGTAATGTCAAGCTAATGTAGGAATTTTGTTTTTTAAAAAGCTTATGAATTTGATCGATAGGGTGGTTTTCGTAAAAGCCTTTCTGAAGTACCCCTGAACTTACGACCTGTTGTTGCGATTAAGATAAAAGGGAACTGCAAAGTGTTACGCAGTTAAATGCACGTAGCAAGTGACACCAGAGATAACAAACTGATTTAGATACTGCTTGGTTGAATTTTATTCAGAGAATGGAGAGGGGTTGGCTGGCTCAGGGGAAATTCCTCCCCCTCCCACCCTGCCCATATGGTTTTTGGTAATCCTTGTAAAAGCAATTGATATATAGAGCTCAGTTGCATGTAGCTGCCATCTTGGGTGAAAGGATCACAACATTTTGCAAATCTTTTAATTAGGTTTAGAATGGATCAAATATCTTAAATTTTCCAAAAAGATTCTTAATTTTTTGCTCATCCAACTTTTTCCTGAAAATTTCTGAAAATTTCCAATTTGACTTTTTCCTGAAAATGTTTTTGCTAAAATTATCAAAATATCTTACTCATAGGTATTTTCCTGAAAATTTCCAATTTGGAAGTTTTTGCTCAAAAATCTCTCAAAAAAAATTGCTCAAAATATCTGACTTTTTCCTCAGAGTTCTTAAGTTTTTGCTGAAATTATCCCAACTTTTTCCTCAAAATATCTAACTTTTTCTCAAAATATTTTACCTTTTACTCAAATTTCCCCTCAAAACTTCCAAATATGTTCAATAATGTGAAGTGGGAGGGGGGTAGCTTGGATTCTGAATTTTTGAAGGTTTCCCACCCCCTGGATTATTGTAATGAATATTCATATGATATTGACTTAGTTTAAAATTCATCTTTTGTAGTTCCTCCTACCATAACCCCTGGACTCAGCGAGCTGTCTGCCTCCCTAAATACACCCGTTCAGTTGAATTGTATGTACGACGGTATCCCTTCACCAGAAGTTCTTTGGATGAAGGAGGGGAATCCGATTGATGTTCTAAATACGCAAAGATACAGCATTGCCAGTAATGGTACTCTGATAATACACAGAAGCGCTGATTCGGATAGCGGGGACTACACATGCTATGTGTCTAATGAGGCTGGATATGCAGTCACCACCATAGAGTTGTTCGTTATGAGTGAGTTTGAATTAATCCACCAGCTTTTTTTTCTTTTCTTCAAAAGTTTAAATCTATTCACTCATATTATGGTTTTAAAAATAGAAAAATTACAATATTCAATTACATAATAATGCAACAAAATTGATAATTTCATCAAAACTATTAAAAACATTAAGTTATTTTAATAAGGGAGTAAAGTTATATTACTAGAAATTGATGTTGCTAAAATAGCACCGCTGTTTGAGGATTTGACCATTATTCTTTGTATTTTCCACAGTGCCACCATCCATTCTAGTAGAGCAAAGCTTTTACATTGTACGTTTCCGAAGTTCAGTCACTCTTCACTGTGAGGCAGATGGTATACCTTCACCAAGTTTCACATGGCTAAAAGACGGTTTCCCCATTACGGAAAATGATGTCAGATACTTTGCTCATCCGAGCGGATCCCTAAGGATAGGTTCAACTATTCGTAGAGATTCAGGGTCCTACACTTGCATCGCAGAGAATTTGGCTGGGTCAGATCAGCGTGACATTGGCTTGACAGTGCTAGGTAACATTCTATGTTATGTTAGTGGTATATGGACAGGTAGAAATTTTAAAATCTTAGGTGCAACATGAAGATCAAATTTTGAACAGAATAGTCTGTAAATTATGTAAATGATGTAGTTTCTGACTTACGGTTAATCAAATTTTGAAGATATTTAATGTATGCAAAAAGTTGTGATGTATTAAAGAGAAGACGGCTCAAAATCTTTAATGTAATTCTCTTAGTTTCTGTCACTGAAAGTTGTTAGGCTGATATAGATCTCCTGCTAATCAAGGATATAATGTGGAAAGTTGTCAGACTGTTATAGATCTCCCGCTAATCAAGGATATAATGGGGAAAGTTGTCAGACTGTTATAGATCTCCTGCTAATTGAGGATATAATGTGGATTCAAAACCTCTTGGTCATATAAAGTCATATTCAATCATTTTGGTGAAGTATTGAAAAATAATGAGTAAGCATAAGGAAATTCATCAGTTTTCTCTTTGTGATGTCACAAATTCCAGTAGAAATATGCTTATTTTTTTTAATGATAAGGCCTTAAAAATAAAATGTGCTCTAAAATGGTCAATTTTTAGCTGATTTTTGATGAAATATTTTGCTGTTTAATGGCTTATAGCAGATTGTCTTTTAATTAAGCGGAGTTGTTGCCCCCTGTCCATAGGTCTGTAAAAAAACTGGAAAAGACTTCTACTGCAAATATTGATTTCATTACCTCAATAGTAATTAATTAGGTAATTAATTCAGTAATAAACTTAAAAAGTAATGAGTTTAGATTCTTCTAGCTTGATGAAGGTCTACGGACTTGTAGCAACTTTTAAATTGTTTGAAAAGTATTAAAACCTCAGCCGAAGATTTGTAATTTTAAACAACTGAAAATTCTTTAAATTTCTTTCCTAAATCTTAATTTATCAAGAAATGATGCGAAGAGGTTTTTAAGAGGTTTTACAATATTGCTGCATTGTTCTTCACGCATTATTTTGGAATCATCTCAGCAGTACCAAGGTCTTGGAAGAACACCTTGACTTAAGAAACAAACCCCTAATATTCAGGAGGTTCTTCTTTCTAAACTTGTTAAGTATCATAAAGTAATCCGTTCGGTATACCCACAAAGTATCATAAAGTATCCCGTTCGGCATACCCACAACTTCTTTTGAATACATTCCACTGCCCCCTTGCCAAAGGTTACTGGGAGCGAATTTTTGCGATTAAAGGAAATCATGGAATACCATATTTTCAGATTGTGCTATAGCTGTACATGACACTCGAATCCATTATTTCCAATACTGTTTTCTGCACCTCTATCTCGCACGAATTCTTATCTGTGTAAAATTAATATGCATAATAATCCTTTATGTACTTTAGGTGAAAACTATGTTGAATCCTTGGAGCACCTTTTCTGGTCATGCATTTGTAGCTATTCATTCTGGGTTTGTAGCATTGCCCGTAATTATCTGCCATCATCAATGTTTAATGTTATCTCATACCGTATAGTAGATGTTGCAAGGATATGATTTTACCATATTCTATGCCAAGCACTTTCCTTCCTTATGTAAAATCCGCAATACCCTTCCTACTTTAAGCGATTTTAATAAATATGTAAAATCAAAGTTTCAGGTCGAGTATTACATCGCCTTTAAAAATAATAACATCAAACTCTCGGCAGAGCTGCATGTGCTTTTTCCATATGATTTTCATGTTATAGCTCATACCTAAAATGTATGTTGTACAGCTTCTTTTTTTTGCAATGATGAATTAATGTAAATATGTTTTAAGAGAGACCAATAAATAATGGAAAGAAAGAAAAAAAAAAGACTGATGCGAAAGTATATTCTTGCTAGAATTTATTGGTAACAAAAAACTCAACAAATTTTGGTCAGAATTTGCTGCACCACTTCAAAGAATTATGACAGAAGTTTATAAAACAACAGATTTACAAAAGCAAGTATCAAGGTCGTCCTGTAATACATAAACAAATAAATTTGCATGAAATATGCAAATTGATGCCTGAGATTGAGAAATGCTGTAAAATGGTCAAAGTTTAACCAATTTGGGTGAAGGTCTTTGCTAGTAGGATCATTTAGAGATACTGCAGTATGATTTGCATCTTTGCTCGAAAAGGAAAACAAAAAACTGGTAAATGTTCTTCTTTTTTTAACAGTTGCCCCCGAGTTCACTGACGAGGCAGAGGAGGAATACAACATCACCATGAATCAGCCGTTGTCCCTCCCCTGTTCTGTCGATAGTTACCCCCTCCCGATATCAGCTGGTTCAAGAAGGGTCAGCTATTGTCCCACACCAGCCCAAGAATACTGATCATGGATGGATCTTTGGATGTTCCCGTAGCAAAAGTCGGAGACTCTGGAAGATACAGATGTATGGCCGTCAATGCAGCTGGGAATATTTCCCGAATATTTGACGTAAACGTGCAAGGTTAGCATGTCTAATGGGAAGGCAATATATTTTCAATTAAGAGTAATATTGTGATATCATTTAGCATGTTCATTTTTGACCCCCCTCCCTCCCCCTCCCCCAATTATGTTTTGTCCCTGCAACTAAAACCTCTTGTAGGCCTATGTGGTTCCAGAAATAATGAAATGAATGGTTTATGTAATAAAACATGAACTATTAGCTTGTTATAAGAAAGAGACAAAATCTAAACATTTGAAGGATTAGGGTTTCTTTGGATGCCGAGAATTGAATAGCTATAGGTGGGTCAATAGGCAGTGGTGTAGAAACCGGGGGTGGGGCCCCCAATAATTTTATTGGGGAACCAAGTACCACCCCCCCTCCCCCCCAAATAATGATAGCTTAACAAATTTGATTTTCCCTTCTCATCTTTCTTGGGGAAATCTTTAATTTCTGGGAAATCTCTTTTATTTTCTTCAATTTTCAGCAACTTTTCTCCATTTTTCTGAAAATCTGGCTAAATTATTTCCAGGAATTTTATGACCCCTTCCCATCCCAGTTTAGGCTTACAAATAGTTTTTGGACATAATGAGACTTGTAGGTTTAAATTGAAACTTAAAACAAAATTTGCCCCCTAATGTCAAGTATCTTCCTATGCTGCTGATAGGGTCGTGTTACTCCCCCCACTTACCCTCCCCCCACCCCACCCCCCACTTCCCCCATCCTCCCCACTTCCCCCACCTCCCCCCACTTCTCCCACCCTCCCCACTTCCCCCACCCTCCCCATTCCCAGAAAATAGATCCAGATCAGTTCGATTTAGCCTTTTAACATTGTAATAGACTGCTCAGTATTTTGACAAAGTTTTTGATATATTGTAGGCCATCGTCAAGTTTCCCGCGAATGCCCCCATTCCAAACGGCTGTCAACAATCCTTCATACCTTATTAAAAAGCGCTTCAAATCCTCAGAAGAATAGTGTTCAAAATTTGAAAAAGCATTCGATTGACAGCTGATCAAAGTTGAATCTTTTTAGTTTTATCATCATTTCATTTCCTTTTTCACATATTTTAAAACCTATCTGTCACTATTTAAAAGTAAGCAGAGGAAGCTGGCCCCTCTGAGATGTTCTGGCCCCTCTGAGAGGATTTCACATGCCCAACAAGAAAAATATGATCATAAAATTGAAGAAGAAAAAATGGTAAACTTGGAACAAAAATTTGGTAAAATTTTGAAAATTTTGGTAGAATTTGGCAACATTTTCCTGAAAATTGGAAAGTGCTACATAATTTCCTGAAAATTGAAGAAAGCATCTGGAAAATGAAGGAGATTGCCTGAAAATTGAAGGAGATTTACTGAAAATGACAGCATCATTTTTGTATTTCTTTTTTCACATATTTTAAAACCTCTCTGGTATTATTTAGACAGTAAGCAGAGGAAGTGGGGGTGCTGTCCCCTATGGAAGGATTTCACCTGCCTAGTTACATGCTTTCTGCTTGGTTGGGTAGTCAAATTAAAAAATATGAACAAAAAATTGAAGGAAAAAATTGATAAAATTAAAATTGGTAAATTTATTGGAAAGTTTGATAGAATTTGGCAACATTTTCCCGAAAAATTGAAATCGCTTTCCCGAAAATTGAAGGTCAATTCCTGAAAATGGAACATAATTTCTGAAAATTGAAGAAAGCTTCTGGAAAATGATGGAAAAATTCCGAAAATTGAAAGAGATTTTCGAAAAATTGAGAGAGATTTTCCAAAAATTGAAAGAGATTTCCCAAAAATTGAAAAGATTTCATGATTAGCAGAAGCAATGTTTCATGGAAACTTATTTTAGCTCCTGACAGTGAGGTGTCACTTTGAATATGAATTGAGGTGAATTAAAAATTGAAAGATAAAGATCATAAATTGGGACATTTGCATCTTGTTTCTATAGTGCCGCCAAATATCGTGGAGAGTGTACCAATAATTATAGCAATGATTGGAGAGGACGTCATTCTCCCTTGTGAGTCAATTGGACTCCCGGTGCCAATGGTCATGTGGAGCAAGGAAGGTCAAAAGCTCAAATCTGGCGGAAGGTTTGATTTGTTACCACAGGGATCATTGACCCTTTTGGATGTCCAGGAAAGTGACAGCGGTAAATACCTCTGTATAGTGGTGAATTCTGCAGGGTCAGATTCTACAACAATGACTCTTTATGTCAATGGTATGTTAGCTTTCTTGTGTCATTTGACAAAATTTCCTAATTAATTCTGGCTATCACCTTCTTTTATAGGATTAGTCCAGGGGTTAAGCAAGTCAGGGGTCAAGCAAGTCCCATCATATATGAAAATGAAAGAGGACTTCAAAAAAAAAAAAATGGTAAAGAAAGCATACAAATATCTTATTCTGTTAAAAAGACTTTTAAGTTTTGATCATTTGTGTTAAAACGACTGAAATGAGACTGTAGATGAGACAGCACAGCCTCAGATTCATCAAAGCCTTTATGTATTCTATCATATTTTGTCCTGCGATTTTGTGGCTTAAAAACCATTGATTATGTTAGGAAAATAGTAAAACAGAATCTTGTAAGGGTAATCAAATTTTCCACCTGAGCAAAAATTATTCCAAAAGGTAAAACAAATTTTCTTTGAAATACATTAAGAATGTGAGGATATGGGTGCCATAGTAGACTTACTACACCAGTCATTCAATTTTACATAAAAAGACAGCTTTAAAGTTTTACCATCTCCTTTAACGGAATAAGATATTGAAGTAGTATCTTCACCATTTTGTTTCCTTTTAAAGTCCTCTTTGACATAGGCGGACTTGCTGAACTCATTCTTTACGTTAAAGGAGAGTCCTCTTTCACATAAGCGTACTTGCAGAACTCATCCTTTAAGTTAAAGGAGAGTCCTCTTTCACATAAGCGGACTTGCTGAACTCATCCTTTACGTTGAAGGAAATCCTCTTTCACTTAAGCGGACTTGCTGAACTCATCCTTTACGTTAAAAGGAGAGTCCTCTTTGACATAAGCGGACTTGCTGAACTCATCCTTTACGTTAAAGGAGAGTCCTCTTTCACATAAGCGGACTTGCTGAACTCATCCTTTACGTTAAAGGAGAGTCCTCTTTCACATAAGCGGACTTGCTGAACTCATCCTTTACGTTAAAGGAGAGTCCTCTTTCACATAAGCGGACTTGCTGAACTCATCCTTTACGTTAAAGGAGAGTCCTCTTTCACATAAGCGGACTTGCTGAACTCATCCTTTACGTTAAAGGAGAGTCCTCTTTCACATAAGCGGACTTGCTGAACTCATCCTTTACGTTAAAGGAGAGTCCTCTTTGACATAAGCGGACTTGCTGAACTCATCCTTTGAGTTAAGGGAGAAGTCCAATTCTCAAACATGTTCGTTGTACATGAAAAAGAGAATAAGAAAATGGTGTAAAAATTGTGTAGAAACGACTGAAATCAAATAGTGGCATTACATGCTCATATTCCTCAAATGAGTTTTCTGTAGCAGCCATTTTATTTGATAGGAATGTAAACAAATATATTTGCAAACTATAGATCATGCCAATTCTGAAAAGGGATGAAAAGAAAAGACATTTTTGATGGTTGAAGATGAGTATTATTCCAGGTTTCCTAGAATAATTCAATTCTTGATCTGTGAGTACTTGAAATCTCTCTGACAAGGTGCTGAAAGTCAACATTGACCAAGATTATTAGCTGTTGTTCTTTTCCCTGGCACTTTGTGCGTCAAGTGGGTGCGTGATTGCACTTTAATATGAACTTTGATGTTGGCCTCAGCTGGTAAACATCCGTCTGTGGTATTTAACCACTCAGGGCTAAGTTTTGCATGCTGCCCTCTGATACCAGTCATTTCTGGCTTGATTTTGGTTTTTAATTTAGGTGCACTTTACTTTTTATTTTGAAAATAAAAAAACAATTTTGAACAAAGAAGTGTGTCATGGGAAAGATATACATAAAGTAGATATCATTTGATGCAAACATGAATCTCATTTGATTGGTTTTGATGAAATAATCAATCAGAAATTTACCATCCCATGATGCAATACCCTGCTTAAAAATCAGGCGACATTCTTTTATAAATTCCCATTATAATGCTTCATCAATTTTTAGCTTTATAAATTGTTCTAATTAACTTCCCCACCATGATTTACATGTAAATGGTCTGCAAATGAAAAAATGCTTTCTTTATAAACCATTTTAAAGAGAGTAAACAATTGTTTTTGTATGTGATGAAATAGTGCATTGCTTATACGTTGTGTTTAACTAGCTGGTTAATTAACTAGCTGGTTAATTAACTAGCTGGTTAATTAACTAGCTGGTTAATTAACTAGCTGGTTAATTAACTAGCTGGTTAATCAACTAGCTGGTTCACTGCATTGGTGACCGTAATTTAAGTATGTAACCATGAAAAGTGACAAACCATGTAATATGCCACCTCCACCACCTGATCTGGGATATTTCATTGTAATGTTTCTGACCTGGTAGTAGCCTAATGAGTCCAGCTTATCATGTATATTTGAAAATTCACGAGAATATATATAATAACAAAGTAATTGTGTGAAAAGAAGTCTGGTCATACGTTAAAATTTGACATCTTAAGGACTGAAATAAAAAAACTGTTACAATGGCATTTGTAACAAGTAGTGTAATCCTCCATGTGTAGGCCTAGTGTTACACATTTATATACCTTCTTCTCAGTAGTAAAGTTATTATATACCCACATCATGCTACTCTCAGTGTCCTGGAATTGTTTTTCGATAGAAGTATCATTTTCTGATTTTAAAAATATCGGAAGAAGATAAATTTTCTGAGAAAAAATCACTAGGTCCGAGCTACAATCACATTTATCTGATCTCTCACTTTTTTCATTCCATACTTTCACCTTCCCTTTCAATAAAAATGTCCAGTGTAGCGCTATATGTCAGGTGATAATTCATATGACAGGTTTCTTTGCACACTTTGCAATGATGGCACCCTTGAATATGGTGGAGCTATATCTATTTTCATAAAAGCCAAAGTGATGTTGCATGTATGGTCATGTGCCCGGTGGTAAGTGCAAAGGGGCGACATTTGTTGACAAACAAAGGGTTAATTTGCATATAATTTGCATTTATGAGATGATTCTACTAGTACTTTCAATCTTGCTATGTTTCTTTCCAAAGAGCGACCAACAATAAGGAATACTCTTCCTGCACGGATTTCAAAGCCGACTGACAGCCTCATCAGACTACCGTGCGAGGTCTCAGGAAATCCACGCCCTGAGATTCAGTGGTATCAAGATGGCATCCCAATCGTACCGTTTGAAAATGGTTACACCATCCTGAATGATGGCTCCCTTCTCATTTCCAGCTTACAGCCGTATGATAATGGGGAGTACATTTGTTTAGCGACAAACAAGTACGGCAATGCATCAGTTAGTGTGGTCATAGAAACCTTAGGTAAGTAAATTTGACATATTTTATATTAATTATTATTTTTTTGTCAAGAGAAACACATTTTCTTTAGTTCCCATTCATTTTATTTGCATTTATGCAGCATTTATGCAGCATTTATGCAGCATTTATGAGCATTTTGCAGGGTTTTGAGACAGTGGCTGTTTCGATGCCAATCTGCTACACAAAGAACATAATGAGAGAAAACTTAAAAAAGAAAGAATTTATACAGAACATTTATTAAACACCATGATACATAACCATAAATGGATTACTGGATTGGGGGAGGGAATTAGGGGCAGGGGAAGAGGGGGACAGGAAAGGGTGAGGGAGAGGGACAAGGAAGTTCATTGTGTATTATAAGAAAGAATATTGCTGCTTGTATCTTTTTTTGTGATTCTCCCCTACTTTTGTAAGCTAATCACGCTCATGTTTAATGTATTATACAATAGATGGCCAATCCCGCATCCCCCAGAAAATCTGCAGCCCCCTCCATTTTTTCAAAGGTTTAAAATGAAAACACTAACTGATTGTAAAATAGCTGGCTTCATTGTTGAATAGCTTAACGTAGTGATTTAACTGATCCAGCTAGCCTATCCAGCTAGCCTATGAAGGTAGCACGGAACTAATTATTTGCCCCATTAAAATGTATGATAAAGGCATCAGGTTTGGGGTCTATTTTGTACCCAGAAAGGGGAATTTTAGGGGACTTCTCGCAATATTTCTTGAAAAACACCATCTCATATTTTCGGATAAGTGAAAGTGTTACCACCCACCTAATGGCTCTAACTTTGGTTTGGGCCCATGATAAAATAGTTCCTAATGAAACTAGTCTATTTCTGAAGCAGATCTTGTCAAGTTTGGATATGCATAGTCAAGACCTATCCCTTGTTATATGTAAAATGAAAATTTACAGGATTATTCCTTTAAATGTATTATTTTTATCACCATGTCAGCTGACACTTTCAAGCAAAGTAACATTTTTGTTTTTGCTAGTGAAGCCACATATTTTTGGTGAAAACACATTGGACAATCCGGTGCTTGTTACCACGATGCAAGGAAAGGATGTCACGTTGGTTTGCAATGTGACAGACGCTTACCCTCCAGCGACAATCGAATGGTTCAAAGGTAAGATCACGTTTGCAGTGTTTCAAAACATTTTAAAGGTGTAGGGTCATCTAGAATATAATGAGCACTGCATTGTGTCTTTAGGCAAAGCACATTATTCAACTTTCTTTAGTCCACTCAGCTGTAAAATGAGTACCCTGCACTGCTGGAGAGTTAACCTGTGACAGACTGGGTAGAAAACATCTACCAGTCCATGTAACCTTAGCAATTTTGCATATGTTGCTTCTGTGCATCCATAAACTCCTTCCCCTCCCTTCATAGGAAACATTCTTTTCTCCTGGATACCCAGCCATGTTGGCATCCCTGGCAATGACAGGGCTGATGCAGCTGCTAAGCTTGCCCTCACCCTTCCCCCTACCCCTTTTCCTAAAACCCTTTCTGACATCAAACCGCTTATTACTTCCCTTGTTCGTGGCCACTGGCAAACCTCATGGGACTCCCAAATTGATAACAAACTCCACGTCATCCAGCCCACCATTCCGATTAAACCCACTACTAACAACCTATCCCGTGTCGACAACATCCACATTACCTTAGAATAGGTCACACCCACCTCACTCACTCCCACCTCCTTACTGGCTCCCCCACCCCTCTGCAACAATTGCCATTGCACCCTCACAGTCCATCACATTCTTCTTGCTTGCCCCCGTACCACCTTCCCAAAGCTTCCCTCACTGCTCACAACTCAGTGGCCAAGCTCTTCCAAAAAAAACCTCCAGATAAAATTATCTCCTTCCTTCATCATGCTTCCTTCTACAACTATATTTAGTCCTCCTTCTCCACCTTCTCTCTCTCTACATTATTTTTCCACCCATACACCTCTCTCGATCCCAGCTTTCTGGCTTTTAGTTCTCATGTCTCTCTTAGTCTCCCCCTGTTTACTCTCCTTCCTACCTCTGGAATGATCTAACCTTTCAGGCACAATTTGACCCTTGCTGTTGTGGTGCCGTTAAACTCTCATCAAACAAACATTTGTTGCTTTCACAGATGATCGTTTCCTCACGGAAAGAAACCTGGATGGTCTCCGCATCAGTCGGACAGGATGGAATTACACATCCCTTTCATTCAGCAAGATGATTACGGCCATTACTATTGTACCGCTCACAATATGGCTGGCGAGGGACAGCGCCACTTTATGGTGGATGTAAACTGTAAGTAATCCCCAACATCCTTTACTACTTAGTGATAAAAACGATTTTGAGTTAATGAAGTGTTTATGTTTTGTTTATGTAGAGAAGTTTACAGAAACATACAAGGGAAGGGGAAGACTGGGGAGGAGGGGGGTCACTTCATAGTAAAAGTGGTAGCCAACCGAAAAACATACCCACAGTATGACAGTTTTTGGGATGTGGGGGGGGGTTGTGTCTCAATTTTATTTCAATGTTAAAAATCTTTGGGGGTGATCATGAGCTTTTGTAGTATGCTGGAGGTCTGCTATTTGTGGTAGTGGCATATGGTAACTCCTGCATGAATGAATATTTGAAAAATGTGAAAAAGTCAGTCCCAAATTTATTTGGAATATATCAGTTGCAAATTATAGAACATTCAACTTCAAATATATACAAAACTGGTTCTGGATTGATACTGAAAAGGGTTTTTGGTATTTCTAAATGGAATTAACCAAAAAATAAACTGAATACAGTTAGTCCCAAAATAAGAATGAAACATGTGGAGGAAAAAGTTGGTGTTAAACGGAAACCAATCATAATGTTGTAATCACATTTTTAAAGATTTGTGGTGTTTACCCATGCAGTCACTCCAATTTTGTTTTTGTTTTGGGGTTGGGGGTGAGAGGGGCCTTCCATGCCAGCTTTTCAAAGTGCTGAAAAATGGTAGTATGTACACGTTGAGTCATGTAACCGACTGTCAACAAACTGAAAAGATAGTATAGACCATGCTAGGACCACCCTCTTCCGACTTTTGCTCATCTGATTGTACAGAATAGAAATTCCTCCCTGTGCCACCGCTTATTGCACCCATGGCTATGTGGGTCATCCATTGATTTGTGCTTTTTTGATTTGTTTGAAGCATTACTGTTCAGTGCCCTTCCATTGAAAAAATAATCACTAGTTAAAAAAATTCCACCCCAGTTAAAAAAAATCCTGTATCTGCATGTATAATAGTAACATTTTGATTGACTCTAGAGCCGTTATTGCCTGCTGCCCTCGCTCCGAGCCGGCATTTGTTTTTTCAAATTTCTATTCACTTAGTTGAACAAAAATCAAAATAAGGTAATCTTAGTGATTGACATACATTCTTTGTTTAAGATGGGCCACGGAGTAGGGGGGCCACCCAATAAATGAAGGTCTAATGAGTTTAAGTTGAAGAGTCAGATTCCACTGCAACTTTTCTTTCGGAAATCTTCAATTTTTGGCAAATCTCCTTCAATTGTCGTAAAAGCTCCTTCGTTTTTATGAAATTTGCTTCAATTTTTGTAAAATTTGCCTTCATTTTCAGAAAAAGTCTTTCTTCAATTTTCATAAAATTAAATTCATTTTCCGTGAAATTTGCTGCACTTTTTTGTAAAATCTCCTTTGTTTTCGAGAAATTGTCTTCAAGCTTTGTAAGATTTTCTTCCTTCTTGGGAAAGTTTGAAGAAGTTTTCTTGAATTATTGGTAACTTTTTTTTTTTTTTTTTTCAAGAGGTTTTGTTTAATTTTTTGGCAAATCTCATTCAATTTTCGTAATATTTCCTTCATTTTTGCGAAAGTTGCTTCAACTGTTGTAAAATTTCCTTAATTTTCGGGATATGTTTGGCAAATTTTACCCAAATTTGCAATCATTTTACGAACCCTCCCTTTACAATGCTAATTTTTGGATTGTAATTTGAGATTCATACATTTTGGGGTTGTTGGGACTGGACCCCAATGTCAAATACCTTCCTACGCCGCTGACGTGATCACATGTATTTGTTTTCCCATCTTTCATAACAAAATAAACATTTGTAGCAATATCACGATGAAACTATTTTTTATGGGGGTAGGGGGGGGGGGGTAAGTTAAGATGCAACAGAAGAGATTGATTATTTACCAATTCACTGTTTTTGCATTTCCTTCTTTCAGATCAGTCTTTTCAAACATGCGTGACCCACCACTTTAAATATTGCTCCGCGGCCCATGTTTAACCACTGGTTTTTGGAGCAATCATAATTTCTTCAATATTACATCTAATCATCACCACGGTAACACTTGAAATGGCAGTTATCATGTGTAATTCATTTACATTTCTTTTGTCTAACAGTGACACCAGTAATCATGAACTCCCGCTTCCAAACAATTGATATTTTTGCGGTGAACGTGTGACTCTAGCTTGTGATGCTGTGGGTACTCCTGCTCCTCGTATCATGTGGCAATTTGGCTCAATATCATTGGCTAGCAGTAATCTGCATTACAACTTTTATCCAAATGGATCCATGGAAATGAGAAACTTGGACGTGATTGATTCCGGGAACTACACTTGCATTGCAAAGAACCGAGCTGGAAATAGTTATCGGACTGTCATTCTTAACATCATTGGTAGGTTGGAATCGCACCATAGAAAAAGTATGTGTGGGGGGTAACCCCCCACACACACACACACACACACCTCTTTTCCATAGTTATATCTTTTGTGTATCTTTAATATGGTTTAATGATTTGCCCCCTTTCATTTGGCAAATTTGATCATCCCCTCTCCACATTTTTGGTGGGCAAATTTCATCCATGGAGAAGGGTTTAGATTGTCTTGTATAGTTGTTCATTGTTAAATTTTTATGTAAAGGAAATTGATAATGAGTAATGAACCAAAGGGAAATAATGGTGGTGGTTGTGAAAATAGTGATGATAATATTATCAGTGTCGGTGCTGGGAGTGGGGGCATGGAGGGAAATCCCCCCCCACAAGATTGCTTTTCCACCCACTTGCCCCCAGAAAATTTTGTAAAGTGACAAATTTTGTCTGATTTATAGGCTTTTGCCCCCCCTGAGAATATTTGCCCCTCTTTTGACCAAAAATATATATATATATATTCATATGTAGGTCAAACAGGTAAATTGCATTCATACCCGTGCAATCTTCAGCGAATCATAACTTGAACTTGACATCTTATCTCAATTATTGCAGTGCCACCTTCAATCAACCCTGGCAACCAGGACTTTTCGCGTGTCATCAACAGTAGTGTCATCCTGCCATGTGAATCTGATGGTGTGCCAGAACCGATTATTACATGGAAACGAAATGGCATTCCATTGGATCTCACCCCATCACGATATGAGCTTTTATTCCTTGGCTCATTACGAGTGACCGACATTCAACTGGTGGACAGCGGCAGCTATGAGTGTATTGCCCAGAATGATGCTGGTTATGCGTCAAGGAACATGAGTTTGCACGTTCATTGTAAGTACAGTGTGTATAGTATAGATTGTCCAAATTTGGTCCATGCCTGAATTTTGTCCACCCCTGAAATTCATGCATTTTTTTTCACCATAGCAAAGTTTGACAAACTTTTACCAATGCACGATTACCATTTGTAGGTTATTACAAAATTGCCCACAGAAGTGGGCTAAATTTGAACGCTTCATCTTGGGGGAGAGGTCTTAGACCTTCTTGGACCCCCTCACTTTTTTAATGCTGGCTACGCCACTGCAACTAGTATCCGTGATCCGACATTGTACGTTTTACTGGTATATTTGCTGTGTAGTTGAGATCAGTCCTAAATCTTACAGAATTCATCACTCTTTTAAGCAATGATTCCATATAAAAAGATTGAATTGCATTTAATGTATCATCATTGTCAAAAAAAGGAATTTCTAAAAAATCTTCTATCTTTTGAAAAATCGAGTTTTCAGCCTTCATGAAAATAATCGAAATTAAGCTTTTAAGTAAATTACATTCAGACTCACCATGCGAGCGGCAATGGTTTGATAAAATATGGTTCAGCTGCAGTAATGTATTAGAAATGTGAGGTGGAAAACATCACTTATTAAAGTTAGGAGGGAGTATATAGCTTTTGTATGAAGAGCTGGCATCATATATTTGTATATTATATATGTACATATGCGCATCATGTATGATAAATCTTTGTCTCCAACAGCCCCGCCATTCATCATGCCAAATGTACCGAGGAGCAGAACGACTGGCGTGGATGAAGCGGTGACTCTGCAGTGCCCGTTATCCGGAAGTCCACAACCGTGGTATACATGGAAAAAAAACAATCGCAACTTGCGATTTTTTTTCCGGAAATACGATATTCTTAGTGACGGCTCGCTGCTCATTCATAACACTAACCTCATGGACAGTGGGGAGTATGTGTGCGTGGCCACCAACATGGTTGGTGTGAAAAAGGCCAAGGTTAATTTGGAGGTGACTTGTAAGTTTAAGACTTGATGTAAATGATACATGGGTATAGCTAGTGGGGTTGACGGGGTTGTACAAACCCCTCAAAAAGTAAATTAAGGGGATTGCAGTCCCCTCCCTCAATATTGGTGTAATTATACATGTTGGTATCTTCGTTCCGTTTAGCCAGTATTGCACTTAAAATATTGCACCAGTGTGTTGAAAAGTAACTATTGCAAAAGACAATTGTGTGTGAATTTCTTGAAAATTAATTGCCTCTTTCTAAATAACTGGAAGCATGCATTGTTCAATTATTGAGATGGGGTATAGCATGCACCTAACAAAAACATGCATCTGATCATGTACCTTGCAATCATGATCATGTATCTTGCAATCTGATCATGTACCTTTCAATCTGATCATGTACCTTGCAATCATGATCATATACCTTGCAATTATGATCATGTACCTTGCAATCATGATCATGTACCTTGCAATCTGATCATGTACCTTGCAATCA
Source organism: Chiridota heheva (assembly GCA_020152595.1). NCBI lineage: Eukaryota > Metazoa > Echinodermata > Holothuroidea > Apodida > Chiridotidae > Chiridota > Chiridota heheva. The sequence goes on from JAIGNY010003665.1 coordinate 2,226,530, forward strand.
TGATCATGTACCTTGCAATCATGCACCTTGCAATCTGATCATGTACCTTGCAATCATGATCATGTACCTTGTAATCTGATCATGTACCTTGCAATCTGATCATGTACCTTTCAATCATGATCATATACCTTGCAATCATGATCATGTACTTGCAATCATGATCATGTACCTTGCAATCTGATCATGTTTCTTGCAATTAGGATCATGTATCTTGCAATCAGGATCATGTACCTTGCAATCTGATCATGTACCTTGCAATCATGATCATGTACCTTGCAATCATGATCATGTACCTTGCAATCATGATCATGTACCTTGCAATCATGTACCTTGTAATCTGATCATGTACCTTGCAATCTGATCATGTACCTTGCAATCTAAATGAAAGAAAATCAAATTTCCATTTTAAATGAAAAAATGCATTAAGAATTATCTTGGATCTGCATTTATGATGACATCACACTGTACCCTGTGAGGTCACTTCTCAACACACATGCATTCTTTGAAATACAATAACTCCTAATGGAGTAAGATATTCTCATGATTTTTACACCAAATTGTTTCATTAGTCCTCTAACATATAAATGAAAATGAAAATTCACAGGAATATTCATTTAAAACCTCCCTCAAAAAACGACTGATTTTGGAATTATGTTAACTGGACTAATGGCCTTGTGTGTTGACAGTTGAAGAATTGTGCAACTGAAGGTGGCAAATGCCTTTTATCCATAAGCAGGACTAAAGGGTAAGCAGGATTAGGGGGTGTGTAAGCAGGTTTATGGGGTGTGTAAGCAGGATTAGGGGATGTGTAAGCAGGATTAGGGGATGTGTAAGTAGGATTAGGGGTGTGTAAGCAGGATTAGGAGGATTAGGGGTGTAAGCAGGTTTAGCAGGATTAGGGGATGTTAGCAGGGGGTGTGTAGGATTAGGTGTGCAGGATTAGGGGGTGTAAGCAGGATTAAGCAGGGGGTGTAAACAGGATTAGGGGGTGTGTAAGCAGGATTAGTAGGGGTGTGATTGAGCAGGATTAGTGTGTAAGCAGGATTAGGGGGTGTGTAAGCAGGATTAGGTGTGTAAGCAGGATTAGGGGGTGTGTAAGTAGGATTAGGGGGTGTGTAAGCAGGATTAGGGGGTGTTTAAGGGGGCATTTCTTCCCACTTTTTGTCATATTCATATCTTTTTTATGTTGATTTTTTTGTATCTTAGTGGGTTTTTTTCATGATTCTACACTATCATTAGGCAAATTTGTATTTTGTGAAATTTTCCCCCTTTCGGTGAACAAATCCCACCTGTGGTTTTAGTGTTTAGACTTGTCTACATAGCCATAATTCCCAAGGGGGACGGGGACATGTTCCCCCCCCCTACTTTTCAGCAGAATTTTTAAAAATTAGTACATTTTGGGGAAAATTTGCCTCTTGTCCCTCACTTGAAGATAAGAGGCCATGTCCACTTCCCCCTCACCCGTTCCACCCCTGCCCACTTTTCAGATGAGAATTATGGCCCTGCTTGTCTATATTGTATGATATAGTAGCAACATACAAACTGAACTGTGAAGACAATAATTAAGATATCACATTATGTTAAGGAGATATCAAGTTTAATAGTCGTCTCAAAATTCTGTGAAAATGACTGGTGAAGAAAGTCTACTGTCAAAGAGCGATATGTCACACTCCCACTTCTTGAACAAATCTGATTAAAATTTTGTGTTAACTGATAGTTATTTTTTTAAACTCAGTTTTTCTCCCCGTTTACTCTGAACTAGTGCTTGCTTGACATATTCAATGGTTGGAAGTCAAACAGTCTCTGAAAGAGGATGTGCTGTCACCACTTAGTCTGATTTCAGCCATTTCTAATTTCAGCCGTTTCTAATCAAATGAGATGGAAGTGTTTAAATATGAATATCTCCTTCAGGGAATAAGATTTTTGAAAGCTTTCTGCACCATTTTCTTTTATTTTCTTTTTAGTATAAGATGATGTTGCTGAACCATGTTTGATAAGAGATACAAAATTTTCTTACAAATTTTGGCAAAAATTGTACAGCTTTTATTTGATAAATGTATTGTTCCTTACAGCTTTGCCAAAGGTAGCTGGTCCGAAAGAACCAGTCGCCTACAGCGCATTAGAGGGTGAATCATTTGAGCTGCAATGCTTAACAACCGACGCTTTCCCACCACCAACAATTCAATGGTACTTCAAAGGGCGCCCTCTCACAGACGGTAGAAATGGCGTGGAGATTAGCGACAATTCGATGATCCTCACGATTGACTCGATCAATTCCGACCATTCCGGACAGTACCACTGCATCGTTAGCAATGCTGTAGGGGAAGTTAGAAGAGAAAGCAACGTCAAAGTACTTGGTAAGTTTCTGTAAAGTTGATAGATTACTCAATATAGGCCTCATGGGAGGGGGGATAGGGGTCAGGAACGTACACTGTCCTGGGTCTCATGTTGATTAAGGGGTCTGGAAAATATCAACTGAACACGATGTATTATGGGAAATAACAAGCATTATTGCGACTAAATGTTTAGTTGTTCTTGTCAGGGACATGGTGACATTTTTGTCTCTGAGGCTTATGCTAACTTTTAACACCTCCCCCCCTGAATTATGCAATCTTTATGTATTGAGAACACAGGCAAAGTCACAGCTGGTATATCGTCTGTGCTGTAAGCAACTTAGGTGGGATTTGGAGTGCAGGGGGACATCCTCCTGCACACACACTCACACACACACTTTTTTCATATTTATGTTTTTTGTATGGTGATTTTTGGTATGTTAGTGTGATTTTATAAGTTTTCCCTCCACTTTTGGTAGGAAAATTTGATTTTGTAAATTCGCCCCTTCGACCTCTCACTTTCAGTGAGCAATTGCTGCCCCTGTCATGTCCACTCAAAAGTCCAGGCTCCAGACTACAAAAAGTGCTTTTAAATGAGTTGACCCTACCAGACTTTGCTCTCCACTATTTCTTAATGAATTTATTCATGGCTTCTTAAAATCATGATGGTAGAATTTAAAGCAAATCTCTGTGAAAGGGTCGCTTTTATTATAATCAAAGATGGCCGGCAAAAGATTTAGCATAAAATAAGAAAATATTGCCGATAACTTCATTTTTCATTAATGAAAGAACTTTACATTTGTCTGTAATCTGTAGATTTAAACTAAGATTATTATGTTCCTTTCATATTGCTTAATGTTTCTACAAAACAGTGTTTAAAAACAAATGATTTCTAGATTTTCATGCCATAAATAAATTTGCACAATATTTTGAGTCAGATTTCTTTATCTTTTATTTCTTTAGTTCCCCCAAGATTCTATGATAGTGAATTACAAGAAATCACAGTTATGCAAAGCGGTTTTGTGACTATGCCATGTCAGGCCGATGGCCACCCAGAACCGGTCATTACCTGGGACAGAGGTGGCGCAGAGATTAATGAAAATGATAACCACTACAGGATTAACAATGAATATGTGTCTTTGGATATCATGGGTGCACATCCAGATGACACAGGGCTCTTTACATGTACTGCATCCAACGATGCTGGCATGATTACAAAGCAATTCCAGTTAACTGTGCTGGGTAAGATGAATTATGTTTTGCTATTCCCCCGTTTTCTTTCCTTCCTACCTCTAGAATGATCTGACCTCTCAGGCACAATTTGACCTTCATTGTTGTGGTGCCATTAGGTCCTCATCAAACAAACAAATCCTCACCTTATGTCTAACATAGATAGACATATGACATGTTCATTTGAAAGATTAGTTCAGTGGTCAATCAAGTTAAGGATTAGTTCAGTGGTCAAGCAAGTTAAGGATTAGTTCAGTGGTCAAGCATGTCCATCTTAAATAAAAGAGGACTTCAAAAGAAACAAAATGGTGTAGAAAGTATTCAAAAATCTTATTTCGTTAAGGAGATATTAAAGTTTAAAGTTTGGTATCATTGTTTAGAAATGACTGAAATCAGACTAGTTGTGATATCACAACCTCAGATTCCTTTAAGCCTTTATGTATTATATAATATTTTATCCTGCTATTTTGATTGTATACATACATGTATATGTCAGGAAAGTAGGAAAACATAATCTTGTAAGGGTAACCATAATTTACTACCTGAAGAAAGATTGAGGAAAAATAATTCAAATAGTAAGAAAGTTAAATAAATTTTCTTTGCAATACATTAACAATTGTTAAGAAAGTGATGATGAGGGCACCAACCTTCTATAGTAGACTTACTGCACCAGTCATTTCAACATAGATAAGACAGCTTGAAACTTGAATATCTCCTGAACGGAATGAGATATTGAAGTAGTTTCTTTGCCATTGTGTTTCTTTTGAAGTCTTTTTCATAAAAGATAAACTTGCTTGTCCTTCGAACTACTCCTTTAATCTTATTTGAAAAGTGGTGAAGAAACTACTTCAATATCTTATTCTTACATAGAAGTGACTGGTGTGGAAGTCTACTGTAGAAGATTGATCCTCCCTTCCTTAATAATTCAATTGTTAATGTATTTCTTATGAAAATTGATGGAACTAATGTTAACTAATTTAAAAAGTGTGTTGTCTGGGACTAGTGTCTAGTGTAGTAATTCAACATTATGATGTCACAGAAGTACTTCCATAACAATTATTATGTATTTCTTTGAAAATAATTTATTTCTTACTAGGATACCTTTATAAGCAAAAAGCAATGTGGTGGAGTATTACATATAATCTCTATGAAAATGTTATTTTCACGATTTCTACTCCTTGTTTGTTTCGTATAGTTCCTCCTAGTATTCTGCCAGGTCCAGAAGTCATCAACGCGATGGTCGGAGAATACATCTACCTAGATTGTGTTTCTGTAGGTTTTCCAGTTCCTACAATTTCGTGGGAAAAAGAACTAATCCCGTTGTCTCCAAATGGACAGGGCATGCAGTTTTTTGACAATGGTACCATTGGAATCAATAGTGTCAGGATCTCAGACAGTGGAAGATACACATGCATCGCAGATAATCCATTTGCAATCGCATATAGTGAAGTCCTGCTAGTAGTTAATGGTATGGTTCAGATCATTTCTTTTATTTAATATTTTCCTTAATTGATTGAAACATTTGATCCGTTTTGGTTTAATTAATGTCTATTGACAGCTGCAGAAATTTTGTAGCCGAAAAACATGGAATAAGTAAAGGTCTGCGGTAATGCTTTGTCCAAGATTGTTAAGTCTCTTTCAGAATAACTAGGCACTCATCTAAAAAGGGTAATGAAGGTTAATTTTAAAATACACTCCAAACTTGTATTTCTTGATCTCGAATTTTCCCTCTTCAAAATAAGAAAAAGCTCCCCTGCCCCCCAAAATAAGAATAAATAAAAATAGAAATATGCAGAAAAGGTCGAACTTTTCCAGTGATTTAATTTCCATCAAATTCAAAATCTCAGTAATGTCAATGTCTATCATTACTATTTAACCCCATATCACTATTTTAATACCATTTGCTAAAATAAACTGTAACTGTCAAAGTGTTTTTACTTGCTGGGGGGGAAAAAATGGTTACAAACCTTTGTTGCAACTGCTGACATGCTTGTTGTTGTCTTTTCGTTATCAGAGAGCCCGTACATTCCTGTTCCCACGAATACAGCTGCGAGCTTCCACAGTGGCGAAGCCATTCAGCTTCATTGCCCGGTATCAGGAACACCGCCGCCAATTATCACATGGTACAAAGATGACATTGTAGTTGATCCGTCTTCTTCATTCTTCTACAAGAACGGCACACTTGTAATCGAAAATCCCTCCGTGACAGACTCCGGGCAGTATGTGTGTTTTGCGGAGAATTCAGTAGGAAACTACAGTATCACGATTGATGTTTCTTATTATGGTAAAACTTTTTTTCTCTTTATAATTTGAGCTTCATCATATCATGACATTGCATCTCCCTCCATTATGTAAATTATTTTTTTGGGTTCTTTGGTCTCCATGCACCATTAAGGTCCAGTACTAAATGCACAAGTTAATAGGACAGGAGCCTGAAGGGGAAAAATCCCCCTGCCTCCTGCTCCCTCTCCCATCTTCCTGCTCCCTCTCCGCCCTCCTGCTCCCTCTCCACCTTCCTGCTCCCTCTCCACCCTCCTGCTCCCTCTCCGCCCTCCTGCTCCCTCTCCACCTTCCTGCTCCCTCTCCACCTTCCTGCTCCCTCTCCACCTTCCTGCTCCCTCTCCGCCTTCCTGCTCCCTCTCTGCCCTCCTGCTCCCTCTCCGTCCTCCTGCTCCCTCTCCGCCCTCCTGCTCCTTCTTGTCCTCCAATTTGAGTAGCACCATTTGCTAGTAAGTTAAACATTTTTTTACCAAAATTTTCATGAGAACCAGCAAAATTTAGAAAATGGTCAGGACAATACCCACCTACCTCTCCAGAAATTTTGGGCTTCCACACATATGATTATGTCAAGACTTTTACGTCACATTTACACAGTTCCTAGCATTATAAGCTTAAACAACATGAGTCATATTTCCTTTACCAAGCAGATATGGTGATGAACAGGGAAAATAGGAAGGGTCACCCTCAGGGAGAGGTTTGCCCCTAAGAGCCAGACAAAAATGGTTGCTGGTGTTTTCCTTTAATACAATTTGGGGAAGGCGATTCAAAGAGAAAAATGGACCGCAAGACATTTTATTCATTAAAAAGTACAGTATAAACTAAAATTAACTACCCACCCTACATGACCCAAATGGCTTGGAGGAGGAAGGGGGGGGGGGCGGTGGTAAAGAGAGGGAACAAAGCATTCTTAAGATTTTCCCCCAGCCCTCTGTCAATCCACCAATGGATAGAGTAATTGTAATTTTAATACCGTCAGGTTTTGGAAGGAGACCACTTGCACACCCCGATCCTAATGCTGCATATACTAGGGGATAGTGTGGAACCCATTTAAAAGTGGCAGGTACAACATTGTTCCACCTGCCTCAAACCCAGGTCGTAATTACTAATTAAAAAAAAAAAATATGCAAGGTTTTAAAAAACACTGTCTTCTTACTTTATGTAGGAAAGTATGACCCATTACCTCACCCCCTTCCCCAGGAATATTGCAGCCCTGCTCAAAACTGATTTACAACAATGGTTGTTTCTTCTTCAGTTGCTCCAGTGATAGAGAGTGATACACCGCAGGAATACAAAGTCTACCTCAACGGCCAAGAGCAGCTGACATGCGAGGTTGATGCCTACCCAGAGGCGAAGATTCGTTGGAAGAAAGACGGTGTGCCGATACCCAGGGGAGATCCCAACTACAGATTCAAAAACAAAGGCTCCACCCTCATTATTTATAAAGCTCAGATCAACGATGGAGGGCGCTACACATGTATAGCTGAAAACATAGCAGGATCGGCGCAGAGGTTTTTCGGTGTTATCATCATGGGTATGTTGGCTAGATTAGTTTTGTTCTGATTCAACATAGGCTGAAATATTTGAAGTGTAAGTGAATCAGGGATTTTGGTTTAGCAGAGCATGCCCCCCTTCTCCCCTCCCCTAAGTGATTACATGCATGCTCTTCAAAGCTTTTATACTTGTGAATTACACAAAATAAGCCTCTACTTGTTGGAAATCTTTGTTTCTGCACCAAATATCAAAACATTGGTGAAGTGCCTGGTTTGTGTGATATTTAAGAGGGCTTTACTCTCTCTAGTGGTAATGGATAATGTCTTATGAAATAATGAATGATATTGTCAAACGATCAAAGGTGCATCTGACTAACTATTATTATTATCATCATCGTCGTCGTCATTATTATTATTATTAATATTAATATTATTATTATTACTATTAATATTAATATTACAATTATTAGTTTTTTTTCTCTGGGGTTACTTCTCATTTTCTATTTCAGACATCACAATATATTATGTACAACTGGAATTTTATTAGTAAAAACTCAGTAAAAGCCTTAGAAAATGCTAAAAACAACATAAATTAGCTTATAATTATTCAGGAATATCTTTAGAAAATGCAAAATATAAATTAACTTACATTTAATCAGTAATATCCTTAGAAAAAAACATTCATTTTTTGGGGGGTAACACTTTTTCCCTCAAAGTGTCTACTTTGCTCTCCCAATTGTTCGTGCACAACAATGACTTTGGCTCATCTCCAGGAGACCACTTCCTACAAGCAATGCAACAATCACTCAATTAGATGGTCAATTGGTCAAGTTGGTCAAGTAATGTTTCAAAATATTATCTCTTGAACAGAACCACCTTCCTTCATCTACAACGAAGATGACGAGTACTCGCAACAAGCCTTAACGCAAGGTGGTACATTGAAGAGGCCACAAGAGCATAGCACCCTTTCTCTCACTTGTGGGGCAAGGGGCACTCCACCCCCCACAATCACTTGGTTCAAGAATGGGTATCCCATTCTGCCCACCACTACCCGTTACAGTATTACACCAGATGGTCAAGATTTGGCCATCTACGATGTTGTCAGTGAGGACGCGGGAGAAATCATGTGCTTTGCGAGTTCTGAGGCTGGGAATGCAAGTTACATCTTTACCATTGATGTGTATTGTGAGTGGTATTGCAATCCTTCTTATTCTTATTTTCATGATTTAATAAAGATTTTAAAACAATATTTTTTTGTAAAAAGAATGGTTTGGTGAGCGGTTGACAACTTAATATGGTAAAGACTGCAGAGACATCAAATCAGGGATGGTGTTTAGCATAGCATAGCATAGCAAGGTTTAACGTCCCGAAATCATGCAGTGCTGGACATTATATCAAGACGGCCACAGCCTTTGAAAACCAGTTGTGAACTCACTGGTTGCAGACCCACCAGGATACTAACCCGGGACGTGTGGGTGTTAGGACAAAGCACTAACCACTACACCACTAACCACTACACCACCACTAACAAAGCACTAACCACTACATCACTAACAAAGCACTTACCACTACACCACGGAACTGTTGGGAGCCTCTAGTCTTCCAATGATTTAAAACATATATCGGGAAGAACTTGTGTTTAAGGGTAGGAAACCTTTGTGTGTATTTTTTATTTTATTTGAGTACTTCATCTTGAAATTCAATTCAGAAATCTTTTTAGCTAACTTAGATTTGGAAATATGTGTGGGGTTAGATTGGGGGTCAAGGTTGTTATTCTCTCTTTTTCCTTTCCCTATATCCTTAAGTACTCTTTCTTACTAATTTTGGTCTTTATATATTTACAAATGATTGATAATTAATAATTATAAATATTATCTCCATGGTAAGGGGTGCTCATTAATATGCCATAAATTTTTCATATACCATTTCCTTTCATAACTCTTACGTACATTTTTGTTTATGTTTATGTACAAATCATTCAATGTTATAATAAAACAAATAAATCATTCAAAGGATTATTATGTTTTGTCGCAGTGGCTCCAAGACTTGAAGACAACATTCTAGAAAATACCACGGCCATTGCAGGTGGAGCAGTTCAGCTCCTGTGCCCTTCTACGGCCAACCCACCACCGACGATTACGTGGTACCACAATGGCAACGAACTCAGACGATACGACAACGGTGTCACCATCTCTCTTGATGGAACATATCTAAGCATTCCTAATGTACAGATTGACCAGGAAGGACTCTACCAATGCAACGCCACCAATGCTGTCGGAGATGTGCAGAAGTTCTTTTTCTTGACAGTTTATGGTAAGGCTCACTGTACGTGATTGTGGTTGTAGGATGACCTGTTGGTTTAGAGAGTCTCTTCATAAAGAATAAGATAAATAGCAGACCAGATCTTTCAATCTTTCAATCCGTTGCTAATTTGTATAATGATTCCTCGCAATAGGGACTTTGCCCCCACATTACTTTGGTAATTTCTATCTTTAGTATTCAAGGAATAATGATAGCTATTCTGCTACCTCTCTACGTACCCTATCCAAATGGCTGGTTACTTACACCCCTGGGGACCCCGAATGGCCTCATTGTGATTCCACAGTTGGGATGTTGAATGGGAATGTGGGGTGAAGAGTGTAAGTGTAGAAATGAGAACGGAAGTGGGGTCGGGGAGGAGTGGAAATGAAGGGTTAAAACGATGATTTATATCAAGTATCCAGAACTGATATTGAGTAATTGGAATTAAACATATTAAATATTCATAATTTTATCAATTTGATAAGTAGAACAATATATTAAATATTTGGAATTGATTATATTGAATATTTGGAATTGATTATTGAATATTTGGAATTGGAATGTATCCAGAATTGAATGCATGGAACATTGGAATTGATTATTTAATATTTGGTATCAAATATAATAATTATTCAGAATTAAAAATCATGAATAATCAGAACTGAAAAAATTGAGTATTTAGAATTGAATATATTAGATATTCAAGTTGAAGTGTATGCAACATTTCAAAATTCATTTGTTTTTATTTCTTTCATTAGTACCACCCACGATCTTTGGAGAAACCAACATGAACATCCCTATGGTGATGGGAAATCCGGTTCAACTGGATTGTGAAGCTTCTGGGATACCGAGACCCACTATCAGGTGGAGAAAGAACAACCAGTTTATTTCTCATTTAAATCCAAGGTTTGCTTTTTTATCTTTCAGTTATTTCCCTTCAACTTCTATTTTGTTTAACAGAGTATTAAAACATGAGCAGATCAGTTTTTGAAACTTGAAAAAACCAGTTTGAACCAGATTTGTAATCATTGTATGGTGATGGGAAATCTGGTTCAACTGGATTTTAATGTTGCTGCTAATCTGGAAATTTCCTCTCTTTTTGCCAGTGGGAAAACTTTCATTAATTTTCTCCCATGAAACTTTGCTGCTAATCAGGAAATTTCCTTTATTTTTTGGGAAATTTGGTACATTTTTGGAAAGCTTTCTTCAATTTGCAGGAAATGTCAAATTTCCAATACTAGTACCTCCCACCCAAAGTAGTGTAACTGGGAGGTGAAATCATCTCAGAGCAGCTGCCCCTACTTTCCCCCTATGCCCCTGCATGCCATCACGGTTGAGTAAAACTGTTAATGTGTTTTTCTTCAAAAAGTCTTAGATGCAGATTATTTTTATCTCAACATTTTAGGTATGAAGTCTTCCCCAATGGTACTCTTTACATTGAGGAAGCCAGTCTTGTGGATACTGGTATATTTGAGTGCTTAGCAACCAATCTTGCAGGCAACGACAGCAAAAGAGTTGCACTTGAGGTTCAAGGTAAGGAATAATTACTTGGTAATTGCTTGTTTAATGTGCATGGACATAGGCACGATTTGGGGGGGCAGCAAGGTGGGCACTTGCCCCCACTCACACACACTTTTTCCTAATTTATATCTTTCGTGAGGCTATTTTTTATATCTTAGCATGATTTTTCCTCACCCCTCCCCCACTTCTGACTTTTCCCCCCACTTTTGCCCACCCCTCTCCCACTTCTGACTTTTCCCCCCACTTTTAATAGGCAAATGCTATATGTGAACGAACAGAAGCTATGAAATAATCTGCCCCTCTCAGTCAAATCTACTAGATCCTTCAACAATTCCAACAGACACTTATAACTTATCTTTATGGTTGTGCTTTCAATTCTGTACTGCTTTAATATGTACCTATAGTATTTCTTGCATTGATACTATATTTACTATTATTATTTACTATTATCTTCATTTGTGTAGAATGCTACGCACATAATAAGTTTTTAGTATTATTTTTATTTGTGTTTGCATGAATGCTACGTACATAAGAATAAGTTTTTCTGAAATAATACGTCACATAAATGCTATGAACTATATGTGAGAATGGTGGAAGAGCAGGAATAAGGAGGAAAATGTCACTTATCGCTAAAAATAAGTGGAAATACAGGCAAAAAAAGGCAGCGAAAAAAGTTGACAATTTGTGTACTTAAATTTACTAAAGAATATCTGAAATCAGTCTTACTCCCCTCTATAAAGCATTGTAGTTTATATGCTTGCAGTTCTACATGATAATATTGCTGTCATGAGAGTTCTCTGTAGCTTCCCCAAACCAATGGTGTTGGAAAATTTTCGGGGCCTTATATATATATATATATATATATTATATATATGATTTTTTGTTCATCTTCATATTATTGTTACTTTGCTTCAACGTATATTGGTTTTGTCTGCAAAAGTAGGGGGTAAACCTGGACTACATGGTGCTCGCTTAGTGCACCACTGCCCTCCCCACCCTCCCCACCCCTAACAAATGATTTGTCGTAGCCTGGTATCTGAATGTTTTCCCATTGCAGTTCCACCAAGAATTCGCCACTCACATCGTAAGGTCACTACACTTGTGAATAGTCAGGCCGAGCTCCCGTGTGAAGCGGAGGGCGTGCCCAAGCCAGTAATCAAATGGCAGAGGAATAATGTGATGATAGATGCCACAGATGGGTAAGTGATTATTATAAGCATGAGAGGGGAGGTCTCAATCCTCCAAGAAGGATGGAATTCGTGGAGTGGAGGAGGGGGGGGGGGGAAGTCATAAACCTTGTAATTGCTCCTCGTCCCCCTGTCATCCCACAACCGGTACTGACATTAGAAGGTAAAGGTAATCCCATACTCATGACTAGGCTTCGGGATGTGACTTGGTAGAGTGTCACACTTTCTGAGCCAAGACATGATGAGGTAAGATGGGCAGTTCCTTTCCTCATCCCTGAAGCCTTCCAGCTAACTTCAGGCACCTATTTTACTGCTCAGGTATGCAGCAGGAGTTTTTGCTCAAGCCTGGGCTCAAACCAGGAATCATGACAGTATGAAAGTCCAACACTTTAGGGCCATTCTCTGGCTGGTCACGCATGTAACATTACAGAGAATGGCCCCACTGGAGCCCTGGGGTCTCCCAGGGATCCACTGGGGACCATTCTCTGGCTGGTGACACATTTAAAATTACAGAGAATGGCCACAGTGGACCCCTGGGGTCTCCCATGGATCCAATCTGGCCATTCTCTGGCTGGTCACACATGTAACATTACAGAGAATGGCCCTTTACCAACTGGGCTATCCTCCCTCCCACTGTCATTATTGAATGATTAAAATTAAAGAGGAAAAAACGAATCTCCTAAATTGTCTTTCTATTTCTTTTCTTTATAAAAGATATGCTGTATTAGAAGATGGCAGATTATATATCGACAGTGCTAAGCCATCGGATTCTGGGAATTACATTTGCATGGCTAAGAATCCGGCTGGAACGGACCTTCTCAAGGTCACTCTTGAGGTTCAAGGTTTGTGGCTTTTATTTTTGATTCGGACACACACACTCAGACTTGGAATTAAGTATAGAATATTTCCCACGGTTCTGAATAATGGTATTAAAAATCTTCCCATGAAAAATTGCGACAAAAATAATATTAATGTAGTAAAAACATCTTACCACAGAGACCATCACCAACCTCTTCCGCAACAACTCACCTCCAAAATGATCCCCTTTGACAATATAGCACTATTTTGAAAGAAAAGTTCTGATTATGTTTAGTTTTTAAAACGTTTCAAAATGTATGTTAAAGACCTATGGACACATAGCATAATTGGAAGTTTGAGCTTAATTGGAAGTAAATATGCTATACACAATGAAAATAGCAAAGAAGTTTCATCAAAATTGATTAAAATTGATCATAAAAATTGATATTTAAGTTTAAAGTTTGGTATCATTTGTGTAGGTTGGTATCATTTGGTCTTCTTGGTTATCATCACAGCTTCGTGTTGGAGCTGTTTAAGCTAAGAAGGACAGCGTGAGCATCCTAGGTCTGGGTTGTCAACCTTCCTCAAAGTCTTTATGTATTCTTTTATATTCTTGCATAAATTACCACCAAAAGAAAGTTCAGGAGAAAATGATTCAAATAGGAAAAAAATGTAATAAATTATCTTTGAAATATATTAAGCCTTACTCTACCATGCGGCGATATTATTGCCATTTGCAAACCACCTTTATCTAAAAATAAAATCGGGACTCTACCAAAATCCTATAGAAGTAATCTTGGTATCATTTTAAAGTACTCGGATGTTTCTTTTACAAAATGTAATTTTTTCATAGGGATCATATTACTGAATTTTAAGAAAAAGTAGCTTGAAAAAAAGTAAAACTAAAAAATTGCTTAAAAATTGGCATGAAATGTTTTTTTTCTTCTTTTAAATCTTACAATAACTTCAAGATCACATTTTTGCTTAAATTAAACACACAAATCCTAAGACATGATATTATTGATTTCTGGTCTAATTTTAATAATCCCTACCTGAAATCTTTTGTTCTGGAGAAAATTTCATGAATATCTGCCATTTTTGACCAAATTAAGCAAAAAATTGCTTTAATTTGTTGAGGCTATAATATCACAATTAGTGTGATTTCTGTCGTTCCTACTCAAATGGTACTACTATCCTTCAAACTTGGATATTTTTTTAGCGGAATAAGACTTTGGAATGCTTTCCTCACCATTTTGTTTCTTTTGAAGTCCTCTTTCATATAAGATGGACATGCTTGACCACTGAAGTAATCCTTTAATATCTCCTTAACGGAATAAGATTTTGGAATACTTTCTTCATCATTTTTATTTTTTTGAAGCCCTCTTTTATATAAGAGACTTTTTTGACCCCTAAAGTAATCCTTCAAACTTGAATATCTCCTTAACTGAATAAGATTTTTGAATGCTTTCTTCACCATTTTGTTTCTTTTGAAGTGGTCTTTCATATAAGATGGACATGCTTGACCCCTGAACTAATCCCTCAAACTTGAATATCTCCCTAATGGAATAAGATTTTAGAATGCTTCCTTTACCATTTTTTTTTTTTTGAAGTCGTCTTTCATATAAGATGAACGAGCTTCCTCTTATATATACTTCACAACTTTTGCATACATTGAAATCTTGTATTAAATGTAATTAAATAATTGTTCTGTTCAAAATTCAAAGCTCTTTTTGGTGAATATAAAATCACTCCCTGTCCATATACTTTTAAAAACTTGTATCATTTGATATTGTTTTTGTTTAGTGCCACCTGCTATAGAACACTCCCAGTTGGATTATAGCGCCAGAGAAAGATCTGAAATCACCCTGGAATGTGTTTCTACTGGATATCCTGATCCCATCATCTTCTGGGAGTTCAACGGCGTGCCGATATCATCAAACTCATTCCGGTACAACCCTTTGTCCAATGGCGCCCTCCAAATTCCAGTTACAAGAGAGCTTGATATGGGAAATTACCAGTGCGTGGCAGTTAATGATGCCGGGGAAGCAAGGGCGACAAGATACCTCTTTGTGCAAGGTTTGATTCTTTACAAGTACAGATTGAAAGTCACCAGTTTCCTACTATTAGGACAGTCATTGAGGGGCACTTTTTATTTTTAAAAGGGGCACTTTTGTCATTTTTGGAAAAGTGGGGAGACGCATGCCCCCAGTTTCCCCCGCCAGTTCCTACACCTATGGTGACAGACCTAACCAGTTGGGATGGGAAGTAATTCAAATAAGTGAGAACAGTGCTGTAATTCTTATTCTTGTAACCCCAGCTTTCAGGCAGAAAGTACATAATGTTTGAGAAATATTGTCCCCCACATTTTGGAGGAAAAGTATGTCACCCTACTTTCGGGACGGAGAATCATGGCTCTGAGTGAGAGTGTACTGTGCTGTGTGTACTTCAAACTTTTAGCTTAAATTTCGGCTCAAATTTATTTGAATTGAAACATAAAGATAGAGAAATTCTGAAGATATTCTTAAAAAGTTTAGTTTGATTCGAGTTTAATTCATGTACATGCTTGATTTTTCGGATGCTTTTAAGGTTGGTGAAGTGTGCCATCAGATTTTCATTTTATTTGTTATGCACAGAAATTTCAAAAAGTCTATAACAACAATGTTTTGAAAATAAATTCATTAAAGTACTTTTTACGAGTAAAGTTTTTTGTAACCATGGTTTTTCTCCTATCATTATTATCATTATTATTATTATCATTGTAATCATTATTAGTAGTAGTAGTAGTAGTTTATAATTTTATAATTACTATTATTAGTATTATTATTATTGTTATTATTAGTATTTTTGTTATTGTTGTTATTATTATCTTTATAATTATTATTATTATTATTATTATTATTATTATTATTATTATTATTATTATTATTATTATTATTATTGTTATTATTATTATTTATATTATTATTATTATTATTATTATAATTATTATTATTATTATTATTATTATTATTATTATTATTACTATTATTGCTATTATTATTATTATTATTATTATTATTATTATTATTATTATCATTATTATTACTATTATTATTATTATTATCATTATTATTATTATTATTATTATTATTTTTTATTATTATTATTATTATTATTATTGTTGTTATTGTTATTGTTGTTATTATTGTTATCATAATTATTATAATTGTTATTATTGTTATCATTATTATTATTATTATTATTATTATTATTATTAGTAGTAGTAGTAGTAGTAGTATTTATTAGTTACATTCATATACTTTTTTGTCAACATGCAGTGCCACTGACCATTCAGTGTATAAAGATGTTCAATATTTGTTTGTTTTTAAAATCAACAGTGCCCCCTTCCATCCCACAATATCCAAATACAATGGTTGTGGAGGAGTCGGAGGATCTTGTACTGAACTGTAATGCCGATGGTATTCCCCCACCCATCATGAACTGGCTCAAGGATGGTCGATCAGTACCGCTGAGCAATAGAATTGAAATGGACATTGCTGGCACGTTGACTATAACCAATGCTGAGGTTAGTGTACAGTAACAATAAGTGTGTTCTAACTCCTCCACAGGGTGTGGGTGGGATTATGAGGTGTGTGTGTGTGGGGGGAGGGGGGGGGGTTAAAAACTTAAATGGCCAACTTTTAGCTCAATTTTGGTGGAAATTATTTTGATTAATCTAAACCATGTTACCCTCTTAACCCAGGATTTGCCTACTGTGAGTGTGGTGAAAAAATCATGAAATTAAACTTTTGGGAAGTGATTTCTCCCCACAACTTAAGTGGATGGAATCTTCAATGTTTTGTTCAGACCAATAATTGATTGATTTATCATATTTTCAGGAAAGCGATTCTGGGGTGTATACCTGCATAGCCACAAACTCAGTAGGAAGGGCATCCATGGAAGTGACTGTCTCTGTTCATGGTAAGTTCAAGGCAATTCAATTCAGTTTCAGGAATTAAATTCCATTTCAGGCAATTCAATTCACTTGCAGGCAATTCGATTCGATTTCAGGCAATTCAATTCAATTTCAGGCAATTCAGTTCCATTCCAGGCAGTTTCATTCCAGGCAGTTCAATTCAATTCTAATAAAGGCAATTCAATTCAATTGCATTTCAGACTATTTAATTCGATTCCATTCCAGGTAATTTAATTTGATTCTATTCCAGGCAATTCTATTCAATGTCAAGAAATTCAATTCAATGCCTGGAACTATTTATATATATATATATGTATATATATATATATATATATATGTATATGTGTATGTATATATATATGTATATATATATATATATATATACATAAATATATATATATATATATATATATATATATATATATATAATGCCATTGAAACCCTGGAAGAAAAAGAAATAGGCCTATTGTAAATTTAAAGGCCGCAATTTGTAGAGCAATTCGTTCATCCGTTCTTCCTTTATCTGCTGCGTCTGCAATCACTAGGCCAGGTCACCTTCCCATGACTTGTCCTTCTCCTTAAAAATTTGTTACAGCAAATCATAGCCACAAACTTACTGCAGCAAATAATGAGACCACTCATCTTGAATAAGATAACCACTCAACCACACAATAAGGACTTCATCTATTGCTAATTTGATACTCAACACCAACTTCCACAACAACCCAGGACCAACAGACTAAAGTAGCACAATGGAGCCATTAATAAGAAAAATTTGATCCTAATTACTTGTGGTTTTCAGAATAAAGAAACTAAGGGGGAAAGTCTGACCCAACCTGCTTATTTATCAGGTCGGGTTTGACTGTTTGAAATTTCAAGGAGCACAACAACTAATGAAGGTATGTTAGGTGAACCTAGATGTTACTGTTGAAAACCTCATAACATTCATATGTGACACCCATCCTCATGTGACACATGGTAACAGTTTGAAGTTGACCAAAGAGTTTCAAGGATTGTTATTCATTAGGTTAGCTATTTGAAAGAGTTGTTAATGAGCAGAGGGGTTTGTTTGAGTGGGTGGTTTAGCTCCAGTTCTTACAAAGTCAACATTGATACATTCTGTACTAACTCAGGGCATCTTTGATATTGTGTATTTTTCTCTAGTGTGGTGGTGGTGTTAGTTTGGGCTTTATCTTGGGGTGACTAACCCTTTTAAGCCACCATCTTGTTATGTTATGTTGTATGGCATATTGAGGTATAATCTTTTAAACAAATCTGTATAACAAATTAAATGAAGAGGTCACAATTTCCACAACATGAAGTAAAACGTTAACTTCAGTGGTCTTACATATCTACCTGGTGCATTATGTAGGACACAGCCCTTCCCGTGCATCTGGTGTCATTACACCCACCTGCACCCCCTCATCACAATCTACCTTGCTTTATATAGGACACAGCCCTTCCTATGCATCTGGTGTCATTACACCCACCTGCGCCCCTCATTACAATCTACCTTGCATTATATAGGACACAGCCCTTCCTGTGCATCTGGTGTCATTACACCCACCTCGCCCCTCATCACAATCTACCTTGCATTATATAGGACACAGCCCTTTTCGTGCATCTGGTGTCATTACACCCACCTGCGCCCCCTCATCACAATCTACCTTGCATTATATAGGACACAGCCCTTCCCGTGCATCTGGTGTCATTACACCCACCTGCACCCCCTCATCACAATCTACCTTGCATTATATAGGACACAGCCCTTCCTGTGCATCTGGTGTCATTACACCCACCTGCACCCCCTCATCACAATCTACCTTGCATTATATAGGACACAGCCCTTCCGGTGCATCTGGTGTCATTACACCCACCTGCACCCCCTCATCACAATCTACCTTGCATTATATAGGACACAGCCCTTCCCGTGCATCTGGTATCATTACACCCACCTGCACCCCCTTATCACAATCTACCTTGTGCATTATATAGGACACAGCCCTTCCCGTGCATCTGGTGTCATTACACCCACCTGCTCCCCCTCACCACGATCTACCTTGCATTATATGGGACACAGCCCTTCCCGTGCATCTGGTGTCATTACACCCACCTGCGCCCCCTCATCACAATCTACCTTGTGCATTATATAGGACACAGCCCTTCCCATGCATCTGGTGTCATTACACCCACCTGCACCCCCTTATTACAATCTACCTTGCATTATATAGGACACAGCCCTTCCTGTGCATCTGGTGTCATTACACCCACCTGCGCCCCTCATCACAATCTACCTTGCATTATATAGGACACAGCCCTTCCTGTGCATCTGGTGTCATTACACCCACCTGCACCCCCTCATCACAATCTACCTTGTGCATTATATAGGACACAGCCCTTCTTGTGCATCTGGTGTCATTACACCCACCTGCGCCCCCTCACCATGATCTACCTTGCATTATATGGGACACAGCCCTTCCCGTGCATCTGGTGTCATTACACCCACCTGCACCCCCTCATCACAATCTACCTTGTGCATTATATAGGACACAGCCCTTCCTGTGCATCTGGTGTCATTATACCCACCTGCGCCCCCTCATCACAATCCA
The DNA here is from genome assembly GCA_020152595.1 of Chiridota heheva. NCBI lineage: Eukaryota > Metazoa > Echinodermata > Holothuroidea > Apodida > Chiridotidae > Chiridota > Chiridota heheva. The sequence continues at coordinate 2,246,234 of JAIGNY010003665.1, forward strand.
CTTTGCATTATATACAGTAGGACACAGCCCTTCCCGTGCATCTGCATCTGGTGTCATTACACCCACCTGCGCCCCCTCACCGCCGTGTGCTGATTTCCTCTACAATCTGATTCATTTGGTTTGTAAAGCGTTTGAAAAATTCAAACATAACCTTTGTCTCCTTCACCTTTTGCAGTTTCTCCCAATATGATACGCTATCCTAACGACATGGATGTGGCACTAGGAGATGCTATAGAGTTAATGTGCGAAGCTACGGGTTTTCCGACACCGACAATAAAGTGGTACCTAAACCGAACTGAAATACCAAGTAAGCGTTCAAAAAAAAGTTTTTAGTTGATTAATTTTACGAATAGAAATTAAGTATGCATAATTTATTACAAGTTTCAGGCTGCTTTTTTCTTACCTCCTTCAGGTATCAGAGAAGATCATTTATTTTTTGTATTAGTTTTGAGTTGTCTTCATTAACACATATGTTTCATATGTCCAAAAATGTTCAAAGCTTAAAATAAAGAAAATGATATATATTGTTTTCATTATTTAAAAGCCTATTCTAATCAGGGTTCTTTTTAATAATACTCAAAATCAAATTTTTGAAGGGGACAATTTAATTAAAATGACCTATTTTACCTTACAATTTTCTAATGATTTCTTAAAGGCCCACCTACTATCGCTGGCAGAAGCACTCTTGTACGTGAGAACGCCATGAGATCAGATTCTGGAACCTACACCTGCAGGGCAGAAAATTCTGTGTATTTTGTGTTGAGGACATTTGCTGTTCGAGTGAGGGGTATGTAAAGTGACTACAAGATAGCAAGACTAGAAAGATCACAAAACCAAATCATCACCTGTAAAAGAGGGTTTGAAATATCTCAATGACAGGTGAACCAATTAAACCACGCCAGGTTCTGCTTGCTTCTATTGTCAAAACTTTATCAAATTTGATAGCTCTGTTTGGCCGATGTAACTTAAAGAACTAGTGTCACTTAGAAGCAGCAATTATGTAAGGACGTCTATAGGGTCTTCTAATCTGGGCATGGTAGAGGCATCAGTGTCCAACTGGGTGGATTTATGAGGGTGCAATGCTCATTTTTCCAACTGGGTGGGGTGACAAGCTTCCTTGTAGCAACAGTTCTGTAGGCAAGCCTGGGGCGAGTGAGGGCAAATTAGAAGTTTATGTTTGAGTGACTCTTTAGACAATTCAAGATATCTTCTTTTTGCTGGATTTCTTATGTCAAACTGTGTTGCCAGTATATAGATTATGGATTTTTTTGTTCTTTATCATAGATTATGAATTTTTTGTATAGGTTATAGGTTATGGATTTTTGTATAGATTATAGATTATGGACTTTTTTGGTATAGAATATAGATTTTTTTGGTATAGATTATGGATTTTTTGGTATAGAATATAGATTTTTTAAGATAGATTATGGATTTTTTGGCATAGAACAGATTTTTTTAAATAGATTATGGATTTTTGGTATAGAATATAGATTTTATTGGCATATATTATGGATTTTTTTGGTATAAAATATAGATTTTTAAAATAGATTAAGTATTTTTGGGTATAGAATGTAGATTATTTTGGGTATAGAATATAGCTTTTTGGCATAGATTATGGAATTTTTGTAAAGATTAAAGATTTTTATTTATTTTTTTGTATAGATTATAGATTTTTTTGGGTATAGATTATAGATTTTTTTGTATAGATTATAGATTATATTTTTTTTTGTATAGATTATAGATTTTTGTATAGATTATGGATTTCTTGTATAGATTACAAAAAAATAAGTTATAGATCTTTGTACAGATTATAGATTTTTTGGTATAGATTATGGATTTTTTGTATAGAATATAAAAAGAATTTTTTTGATTATTGATTATGGATTTTTGTAAGATTATAGATTAGGTTTTTTTATTTTATAGATTAGAGTTTTTAATGTTACGATGAAAACAAATATGTACATTAATATCTCTGTAGTGCCTGCAAGAATCCTCCCAGCACCCCCACGTATACAACTCGCAGCAGGTGGTCAAGCAATCCTTCAGTGCAATTTTGAGGGTGACCCTAGGCCAGAGGTCACGTGGTTGAAAGGCGGGTATGTCATCAACTCTGACAGCAGGAGATATGTGGCAGACAACGGTTCATTGATTTTGTACAGCACTTCGGTGAGTGAAGAATATTATATCATTTATATGTGATCTGAACATGTGACAAATAGATTTTACTTTGTCATAAGAATTGAAATTCTTCCCACTTATTTTATCCCTTGTGTTATTATCAGATAATTTAGCCCCTCTAGCACTGTATGACCTTTGCTCTAAATGTGCTGAAAAGTCACATTATTCAGTCCATCATTCCATCAATTAATCAGTCAGTTAGTCATTTAATCATAACCAGATGTTTCCACCCATCCATCCATTGATCAACCAACCAGCCAGTCAGTAAGCCATTCAAACAATTAATCACATGCGTCCATCTACCCATCCATCCATTGATCAACCAACCAGCCAGTCAGTCAGTAAGCCATTCAAACAATTAATCACATGCGTCCATCCACCCATCCATCCATTGATCAACCAACCAGCCAGCCAGTCAGTAAGCCATTCAAGCAATTAACCACATGCATCCACCCATCCATTCAACAGTCCATTGATTAACCAATAAGTCAGTCAGTCAGTCAGTAAATTATTAAAAAATTATTCGCATGCATCCACCCATCCATTCATCAATCAGCCACCCAGACAATCAATTAGTCAGTCAGTCAGTAAGTCATTTTATCAATTAATTACATGCATCCATCCATCCATCTATCGATCAACCAACCGACCAATCATTTAAGTCAGTCAGTCAATCATATGCATCTAGCAATCAATCAATAAATCAGTCAGTAATTCATTTAATCAATTAATCACATACATCCACCCATCCATCTATCGATCAACCAACCAACTAATCAATCAATTAGTCATTTAGTCAGTTATTTAATCACATGCATTCATCAATCAATCAGTTAGTAATTCATTCGATCAATTAATCACATACATCCACCCATCCATCTATCGATTAACCAATTCTCATCAGTAAGTCAATTAATCGCATGCATTCACTGATCCATCGATCAAGCAACCAATTAGTCAAACAATCAATTAATCACATGCATCCATCAATCCATTGAACAATCAATCAATCAGTCAATAATTCATTCAGTCAATTAATCACATGCATCCACATCAATCAACCAATCAATCAGGCAGTCAGTCGGTCAGTCAATTAATCACAATCATCCATCCATCAATCAGTCATTAATTCATTCAATCAATTAATTGCATGCATCCACCCATACATTCATCCATCTATGGATCAACCAATCAATCAATCGATCAATCAATTTCTTTTTGTTTGATTCTAGATTGAGGATGCAGGAGACTATACATGCAGAGTATACAATGAATATGGTGTGCATAGTATGCGTGTCATTCTTAGCATCAAGAGTAAGTAGATTTCAATTGTATGATTTTTCCATTGAGAGAAATTACATTTAACACAATTTATGTAATAAGCCACAATGTTTATAGTAGGACATTAATTAATGAAGTTATTATGCATATACATATTAGGCTCCATATAAAGATGTTTAGCTTATCACCCTCATGTGCACCAGTCTTGAGAGAATCCCAGATTTTGATGTCTTTGAAAAGTACTGTAGTTTAGCAGTAATTCAGCATCCGTACTTCCGTTTCTTTCTAATTCGAAATACGACCAAATTTTTCATTGCGTTATGATTTAATAAAAAAACCTGCTATGACAAAAGTGATACATAGTTTTCAATATTTGTCACAACTGATGTGGTTGACCTACACTGCAAAATGCTGTGATTAATTGGCTTAGGAAAGAAACAAAGAAGAACCTTCCCTCCATCATTACTTTTCTACCCGTGTTAGGGTGATAAGCTGATATCTTTTGTGAGGCCTACTACATATCATGTGTGTGGGTGTGAGCATCCTTCATCTTATAAAAGTATTGGCCAATCACACTTCAGATTGGGCATGCATATAATAATTGTCAACTAAGAAAAGTGCATACAAGACATATGCAACTGATTTTCTGTGATAATGAATATACATTTAATTTAATTTCTTGTGGTACAAGAAATTAAATAAATTTAAAATAAATTAAAGTTACTCCAATATCTTGTGTTACAGTCCCCTTCCCTTAAGGAGAAAGAGGGTAAAATCCCAAATTGAGAAAGGGCAGAATTGTATTTATTAACGATGCTTAACTGATTTTTGCCTATTGATTGATTTTTGCCTATTGATTGATTTTTGCCTATTGATTGATTTAAAAAACTGAAAACACTTCAAGGTCTGATGACAGCTAGAGGAAATTTAAGCTTAAATATTCAAAATATAGAATGGACCATTACTACAGCAAAAACTCACATCAAAATCAGTAAAAACTGACCAGTTTACAGCATTTTCAATGTTTTGGCTTTTTATGGCTAATTTTTGACATTGGCCGATGAACATGGACTTCAATTGTTTATGTAAATCCTTTGTCATGTTTATCAATCTCCTAATATATTTTGAAGGTCAATATCTGATTTCATTGGAATATTTTAAAGTGAATGATACCTAGGGCAATCAGCAAAGGCAAAATAAAACTCAAACCTGAAGAACACGTAGTAAAGAATTACTAAGGATATTGAGCTGTGTTCCTCTGATGACATCACAAAGTTTGCCTGAATTATAAAATTCTGAAACTTTGATTGACTATAACTGAAAAACTACACAAGCTTTTTCAAAAAGCTTTTACTCAGAATTTAAAGTTCTTTCTCATATGTAAAAACTGCTACATGTCACTAGACCTTTTCAGTTTCTTCCATTAAAGGATTAGTTCACAGGTCAAGCAAGTCCATCTTATATTAACAAGGACTTCAAAAGAAACAAAATGGTGAAGAAAGTGTTTAAAATTCGTATTCCGTTAAGGAGATATTCAAGTTTACAACTCTTGTCTTATCTGTGTATAAATAACTGGTGTAGTTAGTATAAGTCTACTATAGAAAGTTGGCGGCCTCATCCTCACATTCATAACAATTGTTCCTATATTTAAAAAAAAGTGTTTTGACTTTTTTTACTATTTTAGTTATTTTTCCTCAAACTTTCTTCAGGTGGTATATTATAAATACCCTTTCTAGATTCAGTCTTACCACTTTTCTGACATATCCCATGGTTTTTAAGCCACAAAATTGCACTTCAAAATGAAATAGAATACAAAAAGACTTGGGGAATCTGAGGCTATGACATTAAAACTTGGTCTGGTTTCAGTCGTTTCTACACAAATGATACCAAACTTTAAGCTTAGATTTCTCCTTAACGGAGAAATTTTTTATGAATAATTTCTTCAGTTTTGTTTCATTTGAAATCCTCTTGCTGGACTTGCTTCACCCCTGAACGTAATCCTTTTTACAGATCTTATAAGCCCTGTCTCTAACTTTCGTTTTTATCAAAGGTCCACCAATCATCCTAATCGGACCAGCCAATGTAACCGTCGATCTTGGGGACAACATTTTGTTGGACTGTTTGGCCATTGGACACCCTGAACCACAGGTGACGTGGAGGAAAGATAGTTTTACACTGACCCCCATGGGCGCCCTTCACATCATGCGGAATAATTCATTGATGATCGTCGGGGCTAGACGGGTAGACACAGGTGTTTATACCTGTGAAGCGTATAATGCGAACGGCAGAGACTCGCTGGAAGGGGTGATCAGAATAAGAGGTAAGAACAGGTGGTCTGTCAGTCTCCAAACATTTCTTTATTTTTGGAAGTCCTAGATGAAGAACAATACGTTGCGTTGATATATTTTGTAACCCTCATCTTGCGGGGGAGTTGAATCAGATTTCCTCCATATGGTATTAAACTGACTTCCTCTTCATACATTACAAATTAGGTTTACATATTGAAATACATTTTTCTACAAGATTCAGTCTTTTCTCTACCCTACCAACTCTGATCAAATTTGTATTTTTCTTCTTCCTCTCTGTACTCTAGCACAGCAGCCAAAGGGTGGGCAGAGGGGCGATCGCCTACCAATATTCCTCAATATTTCCTTTTTATTGGTTCAAAATTAGTACCGTTTGTCGGCAGGGACCATATTTTGTATCCTGTTGGTTTATTTCTGTTACCTGCCCCACCAATATGGAAATCCTGGCTACACCACTGTTCTAGCACCATACAATTTTAATACCCTCCTGGCACATTTAACTCTGACTGTTGCAGTGTCGTTAAACCTTAACAAACAGACTCAGTTGTTCAAATGAAGAGCGACTTTATATCCATTGTGGCTTATTTTGAAAAGAGGAAAAATGCACCTCAGAATTGTTCTGGTGGACTTAATATTTTGCTTTTTACTTTTTACTTTTATTCGCAACTGATTGTGCCAAATTTGGAAGTTCGTGGTATTTTTTTAGAGGCTTGTGAAAATGATTTCTCCATTTTTGTTTTACAGAACACAGTTCCTATTATCAGTTCGTGGTATTATTTTTAGAGGCGTGTAATAATGATTTCTCTATTTTTGTTTATTTTACAGAACATGTTGCAATTACCAGTTTGTGGTATTATTTTTAGAGGCTTGTAGAAATCATTTATCTATTTTTGTTTGTTTTACAGAACACGTTGCTGTTATCAGTTCGTGGTATTATTTTTAGAGGCTTGTGGAAATTTATTATCTTTTTTTTGTTGTTTTACAGAACACGGTTGCTGTTATCAGTTCGTGGTATTATTTTTAGAGCTTGTAGAAATCATTTATCTATTTTTGTTTGTTTTACAGGACACAGTTGCTGTTATCAGTTCGTGGTATTATTTTTAGGGGCTTGTAAAAAAAATATTTCTCCATTTTTTTGGTTTTACAGAACAAGGTGGTTGGTCTGAGTGGTCACTCTGGGACCCGTGTAGCCAGTCTTGCGGTGAGGGGTATCAGTTGAGGCGGCGAGCATGTGATAACCCAGCGCCGATATATGGTGGCGAAAATTGTAACGGTGCAAATGTAGAGATGAGAGAATGTGAGATTAGGATGTGTCCAGGTAAGCTACACAAAAGATTAAGCCTTACTCTACCAATATTGCCGTTTTCAAACCATCTCTTTCTAAAAATAAAATCCGGACTTTATCAAAGTTCTTTAGGAGTAATCTTCATATTATTTTAAAGTACTTGGATATTTCTTTCACAAAATGTAATTTTTGATAGGGGTCATATTACAGAATTTTGAGAAAAAGTAGCTTGAAAATGGGTAAACTCAAAAATTGGCAAAAAATGATTTTTCTCTTTTTAAATCTTCAAGATCACATTTTTGCTTCAAAATCAAACAGTCAGATCCTAAGACATGATATTATTGATTTCTGGTCTAATTTGTATAATCCCTACCTGCAATCTTTTGTTCTGGAGAAATTTCTTCAAAATTTGTGCCATTTTTGACCGTTTCTTTTTTTAATTGGGTGCCAAATTCATACATCGCACATGCTTTGTTGAACCACCCTTTAAAAGTGCTTGCAATTTCCTTTCATTTGATATAATTCAGGTTTACCTCTATTTGGACCCTTTCATATGATAATTAATTTAATTTTTATCAAGTTTCACGGCCGGCACAGTGCATTTTCAGTTATAATTTTCTGCTGCAGTTTTTAGGGATCATTTGACTAAAATCAATTTTTGGTGTTTTTTCATCTTACCTTTCTTTCTAAAAATTATAGATTAGCATCATTGCAATTTGATAAAGTGCACAAACAGGTTGACAAGAAGTTATACTTGCCCAAAGATTGGCCATTTGTTGACAAATTTAGCCAAAAATGGCTTAATGTTATAATTTCCTAATTTTTTCTGCTCACAAGAAAAAGTTAGCTTTCCATTTCAACCAAACAGGAAGGTCAAAAATGCATATGGAAAAAAAGTTACTGGTAGAGTAAGTCATTTGACTAAAATCAACTTTTTATTTTCTGCACCATTTTGTTTCTTTTAGAGTCTTCTTTTTTTTAAATTGAACTAATCCTTTAAGTGTGTATGTCTGTAAAAGAATTTGATGTGAAATTAAAGTGAAGTTGATTTGAAATTAAAATTGAAATTGAATTAAAATTGAAATTGAATTGAATTTGACTTGATATTGATTTGAAATAGAATTAGAATTAAAATTGAATGACATTGAATTGGATTATATATGAGTCTAGTTTCCTTCATATATGAGTGAAAGCAGCTTGTCTGGTCATTTCCAGGTGCAATTTTTATGCCTAATTTGTTTGAGTTTGCTTAATTTTTCTCATAAAGCTGCTGTTTTCTTCCTTTGAAGTTATAAAAACAAAACTGTTGTTGGTATGTTTTTGAAAGTTTGTCTGTCTCTTAAATTTCCACCACTAGTCAGTGGTAGATACGGTGACTGGAGCAGCTGGGGACCTTGTTCCGCCACCTGCAGTAGGGGTACCAAGTCAAGAACACGCGAGTGCAATAACCCCCGACCTCAATATGGTGGCCAGCCATGCATAGGAGTATCTGTAGAAACGGCAATGTGTCACCGTAGAAATTGTCCCGGTAAGTTATTGTTTCTTGAATTTCAATCTAAAATTAGTTTAACATCAAAATCATTGAAGTGTAAACTTGCATATGTTTTGACCTTTGACACCTTTAGGACCTCATTTCCTGAAAAGTTTCCTCAAAAATGTCCAAATTTCAGGTCATTTCTCTGAGATAGAAGCACTGGTACACACTGTGAGAACCTGTTATTGGTTCCTTGCTGCAAAACCAGGTAAAAATGCCAAATAAAAGCCAGATGTTGACTAGATATAAACCCAGATCTGGACCAGATACAATCTAGATCTGGATTTGATTTAAATGCCAGATACTGTATGGCCAGATAAAAATTGCATTTGATATAATTTTGTTATAAACTTTATTTGTGTAATACATGAGCATTAAATCTTAAGTTTTATCTGGCTTGATCTGGTCATATTAAAAAAATTCAACCCAGATATAAAGCTAGATATAATCCAGATATAGAATTTTTGTAGTGACTGAATTTTACTTCTATCCATGTTAAAATTCAAATTTTGATTTGCCTTCAGTTGACGGAGGCTGGGGAAGATTTTACCCATGGTCAACCTGTTCTGCTTCTTGCGGTGAAGGCCAGCAGACCCGTATTCGTCAGTGTGATAACCCTGCCCCACGCTATGGTGGAGCACCTTGCGTCGGAGACGCACTCGGGAGTAGATTGTGTAAATTACGAGAGTGTGCAAGTAAGTTTCCAAATTGTATCTTGCCGTGAGCTTTCTGTCAGTTCACAAGTGGACAATTTTTATCTCGCATTACAACACAGAGCATAATTGTGGCTGAAAATATTGGGACAAACTCACTCAAGCGGCATATTCTTCCTAGGGAATGTACAACCAGCCTTTCGGATTGGGAGGGCAGAGAGGGGGTTGCTGAGGAAAATATCTGGACATCTAAGCATATTTTCTGGACCTTTTAACCATTTAACCATTACCATTTTACTTTTTTTTTTTTTGGGGGTCATATGACCCTGTTGACATCCCTCCGGCTACACCTATGTCCCCTTCCAATGTTGTGCGCTTTGCAAGAAACTTGGAAAAATACAACTTTAACAGCCCTTCCATTTGTGCAATCAGTGCCGTAGTTTTTCCTTCACAAAGTGGGGAGGAGGGGGACAATAAGGTGGGGAAGGGACAATAAGGCTGTGGTGTTCCTCTTCAAAGTGAAACTTCTAACAATTAGTGCAGTTTTTTCAATCTCACCTGAAAGTATGATAGATCCTCTGCCCCCAGGAATTATGGCCCTGCGCTTATGGCGGGATTCGAGGGGGAAAGGCAAATGTGGCACTTTCCCCTACTTTTTTCCAAATTTGTATATTTTGTGTGATGATATTTTGCATCTTAGCGTGATTTCCCTCCCCCCCTCCCCTCTACTTTTGACTTTGCCCTCCCCTCCACTTTCAGTGGGCAAATCCCGCCCATGGCCCTGTGTGCAACCATCTCAAATCTAAAGATCTACTAGGCCAGGAAGTTGTTAAAAAAAAAAAATTCTCTTCCATATTTAAAAAAAAAATGAAGTAATATTTTGCAAATGTGATGATATTATTTTTTGCTATAGTTGATGAAGGATGGTCTGATTGGTCCATCTGTAGCCAATCCATGTTTATCAAAATAAAAAATAACATTTTGTAAATGAAATAATACAATTTGATATTATAGTTGATGAACATTGAAGTGATTGGTCTGACTAGGTCCACTTGCAGCCAATCCATGTTTATGATTTTTTTTTAATAATAATCTGTTTTAAAAATGAAACTATATAATGTTTTTATTATAGTTGATGGAGGATGGACTGATTGGTCTGTCTGGTCCACCTGTAGCCAATCATGTGGAGGTGGCAGCATGAGTCGGACACGATCCTGCAGTAACCCCGCTCCTTCTTATGGAGGGCAAGAATGCAGGGGAAATAGTCGAGAGATCAGAGTTTGCAATCCTGAACCTTGCCCAAGTTAGTATTTATCTCTTCATTCTCCAACCAGAAATAAAATTCAACTTGTTGTGTTTGTATTTCAACTTGTGGTAAAATGTAAAAATACAATTAAATTATAAATTTATGGAAAGAACGATTCTGGGATTAACGTTTTGTTTAAAAATACTCTGAAGAGAGATTTTCAACTTTGCTTGAAAGAGTTGGAAAGGTTTTATATACAGAATTTACACTTATGACCCAGGGTGCAATGGTCATTACCCCCAGGGTGCAATGGTCATTACCCCCCAGGGTGCAATGGTCATTACCCCCCCCCCCCACAAATCATTGTCTTTGTGCAAGTCCCACTGTCCATTGTTGCAAAACTTTCTGTTATGGTTTCTCAACCCATTCCTCAACATCCTTGGTTAGCCCATATAGTCATATATTTATTCATTATTATTACAGTCATTTATTTTTTCAAACTTTCTAGATTGAGAGAGATAATAAATTACAACTACAATGTTTTCGGTGTCAAATGTTTTGAAATTTCTTCATTAATTGGAATTGGAGAAGTGCATTTTACAGGAGGGACCATTGTACGCTTAATGATTTATGACTAAATCACCTTAAAGGCTATTTTGCTATTACCCACCTTACATCTAAAATTGACATGTGACATGTACATTCAAAAGATTAGTACAGTGGTCAAGCAAGTCAATGTTATATAAAAGAGGACTTCAAAAGAAACAAAATGGTGAAGAAAGCATTCAAAATTCTCATTCCATTAGGAGATATTTAAGTTTAAAGTTTGGTATAATTAGTGTAGAAACAACTGAAATCAGACTAGTTGTGATGTCATAGCCTCAGATCTTCAAAGTCCTTATGTAATCTATCATGTTTTGTCCTACAATTTTGTGGCTTAAAAACCATGGGATATGTCAGGAAAGTAGTCATGAAAGAAAGTTTAAGGAAAAATAGTAAAAAAAATATAAAAAAATTTCTTTAAAATACATTAACAATTGTTAAGAATGTGAGGATGAAGGCACCAAACTTGCATAGTAAGTAGACTTACTACACCAGTCATTTCTACACAGATAATACAGAGCTTTAAAAATTTGAACAGAATAAGATTTTTGAATTCTTTCTTCACCATTTTGTTTCTTTTGAAGTCCTCTTTCATATAAGATGAACTTGCTTGACCACTGAACTAATCCTTTAACGGAATAAGGTTTTTGAATGCTCTCTTCACCATTTTGTTTCTTTTGAAGTCCTCTTTCATATAAGATGGACATGCTTGACCACTGAACTAATCCTTTCACTTTCCTCTGCTGCGTGTTGTATACTGAAGGCGGCACTACGAATGAGGCAAGGCATTTTTTTAAAGCAAGATTGAATAAACAAAGGAATTTTTTTTGTTGCAATTTTTTTATTCAGTTCATGGTGGATGGTCGAACTGGGATTTGTGGAGCATTTGCACGGCGACTTGCGATGGTGGGATTCAGGAAAGGTACAGGTCATGTACGCGACCCGAACCACATTACAACGGAAGGCAGTGTCCGGGTGTAGATCGTGAAATGAGGTCCTGCAATGAAGTATCTTGCTCTCGTGAGTGTTGGTGATATTTTTTGCCATGTGTTTACTTTTATCACTTTTCTTTGAAGATTTTTTGTGTGTCTTTTAAGGATTCTTATATAAGAATTCTTATAAGGATTCATATAGGAATTCAATAGATTTTTTGAGACAATATTCTCTTTAATTTAAAACAAAAATCTTTTTATGCTTGTAAAGTATTTCATCCACTTCCAGAAAAAACTCACAAATCTTTTTCTGTTAAAATTTTTTTCTATTCCAGGGGACGGCAACTGGAGTCCATGGTCTGCTTGGAGTGATTGCTCAGCCACTTGTGGGGAGAGTACCAACATTCGTCGCCGTGTCTGTAATGACCCCACTCCGATGAACGGAGGGCGGATGTGTATTGGTGACTCAGACAATATCAGAAGATGTGATGTTCCAGAGTGCGTAGGTAAGGCCGTTGGCAAAAATGGATCGGGACGGCTGGAGAAATTGTTTTAAGCGGTTTTTGAAGTAATTTCAGCTCTGATTAGAATATTTTTTGCAGGACTATATATTTAGGCATTCTCTAATTTTTCCCGAATAATTCACGCCCCTCTCCCCTGTCATTTTTGAGGCTTATTGAGACAGACAGTTTGGAGTTGGTTTGTAGCTTCCATTTAACATTGAATGGGGGATGGGGGTGAAGTATACAAAATGAAATACCTATTACACTTACTTACATGAGAGAAAACAGCTTCAGTGTTCCAACAGTTTTGTCCAAGATTTTTGTAAAAGTTGTATCTGAATTTGTATCAGCAATTTTGGATGCAATTACAACTCAGTTTTCTTGCATCATCATGTGACCTTTACTGTGCTATTGTACCATCAACTCTTTTGTTTTAAAGTGGGGTTTGTTGGGAGGAGGGGGAAGGGCAGGGGTGAAGTGTGTCCTAACAAGAACATTATGTTTTGCCTACCATGAAAACAAATTTTTTGAAGTCTAGAAATATTTCTTTTAGCTCCTTTGTACTATTACATTCCATACTTCACTCTCCCTCAGATTTCACAATTTTTGTTTTTTGCCTTGATTCAACCTATCTAGCGCAATATGACATAAACTTTACTGTCGTTTTTCCAACCAATCATTTCAAACAATCAGTTTTTGTTATTTTTTAAATAGTTGGACCGCGGAGGGCAATTGTAAGAGTCAGTGGTATAATCAACGGCATAGAATTTGGAAATGGTCTGATGATGGTCAACATTACATCAGAGGACGATGACTCCACAAGGCTCCGAGCAAACATGATCAACGTTCCACTAAATGCAGGTAAGGCGTCAGGAATCTTTAGCATCTTACATTTTTGCCACAATCGAGGGTACTTCACGATGGGAGGGAGGAAGAGGAGAGGGGGAGGAAAGAGGTAGGGAAGGAAATACTCCACTAAAGATAGTAAATCATTCAGTAATTTTCTTTAATGAAGAATGCAAACATGTTTGAATTATTATTGATAAATTAAGTCTTACCAATGGAAGGTACAGGATAAGAATTTGTTGATGGAGAGTGACCAGTAGAGGTTTGAGGCCAACCTCTAAGGGCCTGGGGGTGCAGGGACAAACTTATGCTTTTGGCATTTTACAAATGAATTTTCAGGTGTCTAGAAGTTTTGGAAGTTGTCTGAAAAAGTAAGGGGGAAATTACACCTCTGACTTTAGTCAAGCCTGTGGGGAGGTGGTAAATAGTGGGTGTTCAATACAATGGACTCCTGCTGCAAGTCATAGGAGGAACTTCTTCTAGCTCTCTCCAACTCCCACCCCATACTCTGAATAATTTAAAGTACTCCTTCTTTTGGGATGTTTTGATATGGAATTATTTTAAATTTTCTTTCAGGAAATGCTCTGAAAGGATTGATTTCATTACTTTCACCTGTGTACTGGACCAGTGCATTTGAAGTTCAAAATGCAGTGAATGGTTACACTCTCACGGGGGGTCTGTTTAGTGGCAAATCACAGGTCTCGTTTGGATCAGGAGAAAAGATTACGATGAGAATCAGCAGTGATGGCTTAGACAGCAACGGCACTCTGAGACTTCTAATCTTTATCGACGGAAGAACACCAGCATTTACTGAGGAGGATCGCATCACGATAAATCCTTACTCGGAACAGTTCATTCAGACGGGACCGGGTCAAATTTATGGCCAGTCTCGTAGGACTATTCGTATAAATGGAGGTTTCTACCCAGTGTTATGGAACCAAACGATACAATTCTCCGAGAGTGTACAGATGCCTTATTTAGTGCAACAAGTCACTACAGAGTCCGCACAAGTCTCTTATCATTCTCAAGAACAGTCGTTGCGGTATGGAATCAAGGTTTATGTTAGCAAAGGTGAGTTGTCACAAGAGTCACATCATACAGTAGGCATCATTCGCCCCACCCATCCCTCTTTCTATATATTTATATCTTTTGTATGGTGTCCCTAGGGCAGCATCCTCTCCCCCACTCTCTTCAACCTGAGCATTAACGACATCACGGACAACCTTGGACCCATCATCAAACGTGCCCTCTACGTGGATGACTTCACCACCTTTTACTCCTCCCCTAGCTTTCCTCTTGTCGAAAACAGGCTCCAACTCAGCCTCAACCAGCTGCAAGACTGGTGCAACAATAACGGTTTTAGATTCTCCAAAGACAAGACAGTCTGCATGCACATTTTGTCATTTCAACAACCTCCACCCCAAACCGAACCTCGTGCTCAATGGCAATTATATTCCTAAGGTTAAACACACTAAGTTCCCGGGTTTAACTCTAGACCCCAAGCTCTCCTACAAGCAACACATCCCCAACCTGAAACAGAAATGCAACAGCTCCCTCAACATTCTCCGCCTCCTCTCCAACACCACTTGGGGTGCAACCGCCATGCTCTCCTCAAAATCTTCAGGCTCACCATTCGTGCTAAGCTTGACTATGGCAATATTGTCTACTGTGTCGCTCACAACTCTCACCCCAACCACATCAACATGATTCAAAATGAAGCCCTCAGGCTTTGTCCAGGTGCCTACAGGACTTCCCCAATCACCAGTCTTCATGTTGAAGCCATTGAACCCCCCTTTCTGCTAAGGTTTTGAAAGCTTAGCCTCTCCTATGCTTTTAGAGTCCTCATCAACACCCAGAACCTTGTTTACAACCTCATTAGGTACCCGAATTTCACCACCTTCTTTGATAGGACTAAAACCTTATCCCCTCCCTTTAGCTTATGCATCAAATCAGACCTCGTCCATCTTGGCATCAACTCTTCCACTCCTGGCACCTTCTCCTGGCCCACTTTTCCTCCTTGGGCCACCCCACCCCCTTATATCCACCTAGACCTCTCCACTATAACAAAACCCAAACCCATCCTAACCTCTTCATCAATCTCCACAATCAAATCAAAGACCAACTCTCAAACTACCCTCCATCTATACTGATGGCTCTAAAGAAGGCGACAAGACAGCTGCTGCTGCCGTCATCCAAGACATCACCCTCGGTAGCAGGCTTCCTGACTACTCGTCCATCTTTTCAGCTGAGGCAAAGGCTATCCTCCTCACCCTCAACTTCATTGAGTACTCTCTGCTCAGCCACTTTGCCATCTTCTCCGACTCCTAAGGCTGTCCTTACTTCTTTACTCAATCTTAAATGGAATAACTCCACATCCCACCTCCTCCGGAAACTCCTTTCGCCCACCCTCTGCAGGAAAAGTATTCTCTTCTTCTGGATACCCAGCCATGTTGGCTTCCCTGGCAATGACAGGGCTGAAGCAGCCACTAAGCTAGCCCTCAACCTCCCCCCTACCCCATTTTCCAAAACCCTTTCTGACATCAAACCGCTTATTGCTTCCCTTGTTCGTGATTGCTGAAATTGATAACACACTCCACGTCATCTAGCCCACCATTCCGATCAAAGCCACCATCAGCATCCTCTCTCGTGTCGACAATGTTCATAATACCTGTCTTAGAATAGGTCACACCTACCTCACTTACCCCCACCCACCTCCTTATTGGCTCCCCCAACTTCTCTGCAACAATTGCCATTGCACCCTCACAGTCCATCACATTCTCCTTGTTTGCCCCCTGTACAACCTTCCCAGAGCTTCCCTTGCTCCCCACAACTCAATTGTCGAGTTTTTCCAGAAAAACCCTCTGGATAGAATGATCTCCTTCCTTCATCATGCTTTCCTCTACCACCATCTTTAGTCTTCATTCCTCTTCCATCCCTCTCTCTCTACTTTGTTTTATTCACCCATGCACCTCCTCTCTCGATCCCATCTTTCTGACTTTTACTTCTTGTATTTCTTTCAATCTCCTGTTTTCTTTCCTTCCTACCTCTAGAATGATCTAATCTCTCAGGCACAATTTGACCCTTGTTGTTGTGGTGCTGTTAAGCTCTCATCACACAAACAAACTTCGTACATTCCTGGGTATGAGATAGATGTATACAATATATTCTAGATGGAACCAGGGACAAAGAGCTATGATCTAATTTGTGATTTATTTTCTTTATTCTTTAGGTCAGCCTAGTAACAAGTGTCCTACTGGATTCAGACTGGACCCAACTGGACCGTACTGTCGAGGTGAGGAAAGTTTTTGAATTGTTCGGTCACATTCTGTAATGTTAAAACAATCTAGCGAACATCTCAATATGTTGGCCTTTGTGCTGGGTATATGGACAGGTAGAGGCAATATAAGCTAAATGATTTAAAATCCACTCAAAAAAGATAAGAAAGCAAACAAATTCATCAAAATCGGTTACAATTAAGCCATTTTCAGAAAGCTTTTTGTGCAAATATGCAAATTTGTGTAATACTTTTGTGATGTATGAACGCATGGGTGTAGCCAAGAGGGGGGGGGAGGGTCAACAGCATCATAGTGGCCCCATGGGGTTTGATTATTGGGGGGCACAAACCTTTCGGCATGGGATCCAGGGGCAAAGCTCTGGTGGGGGTCTTGGGGGAAAAGCTCCTAGGAAACCTTGCATTTTCCAAGTTTTAGATGCCCCAAAAAGACTCTGAATGTGTGCAATACACGGCTCTGTTAACTAAATTAGGATGATTACAAACGATCTAATATACCAGCATATAATTTGACAGTGATACAGACTACCTCAATTTTTTTTGACATTTCGGTCATGTGCGCTACCCCCCCCCCCTTTCCTCTTCCCTCCCTCCTTTCCTCCCCTATCACTGTTGTACTGTTGGGTTGTACGACCCCAAAAAAGTAAATCAGTAAAATCGCAATGGTAAAAAGGTCCAGAAAATATGCTAAAAGGTCCAAATATTTCCCTTGGCGACTCCTCCCAATCCGAAAGGCTGGCTACACCCCTGGAATAGGATTTTATGTTTTAACCCTTTGCCTTTTCTGGACAATTCTAATGAAGATAATTTGCTCTTTAACAAACACCCCCCTTCCCCCTCTGCAGCCCCCTCAACCAACCTCAAACAGGAGAAGCAATTTGAACATGGCATCTTGAGGTGTTTTCCTGTTTATAAATCACATTTTTTTCCATATTTTTTTGTTTTTTTTAAACTGATTACTAATAACTTGAAAACTGTACATTTTATTTTCAAAATTTAAAAACTTTTTATTTCAGAATTGAATGTTCTTTTCTTTATTGGTAGAACACTAATATTTTGTACCTGTTCATAGACCTCTAACATCATTTGATCAATTGATTTATAAAGTATAGAAAACTGAATAAATGTTCAGTGATAGGCAATATTTTATACAGATTTGTTTCCCCTCATACATAAGTGGGATAATACGGCAGGGGGTGGGGGAGGGCAAGGAGGAATTTGTCCCCCTCTCCACTTCTTTTTGATTTGATATCTCTTAAAGGTCATTTTTAAGTTCATCCAACAGTTCAAGTTTGGGTTGAGTTTATAAAATTGTACTTGATTTCTTACTTTATCCCCTTTAAAATGTTTCACCGTTTCAGATAAGGATGAGTGTGAAAGAAACCCTTGTTCCCACGGATGTCAGAACTTTCCCGGTGGTTATGTCTGCACATGCCCAAGTGGGTACAGGCGGTCGTCAGATGGTCATGGTTGTGATGGTGAGTAAAGTGTTACTATTGGCATATCTAATAAGAGAGGGGTTGGGGGTAGGCACTGTTGCAGCATATATACTTTTTGAGCATTTAGAATGCTTAGAAATGCAAGTACTTAGCCTCATAATCGCTGACCTGAGTTTTTTTAGCTGTTTTACACTACCGGCCAAATGAGCAGTGGTTCCGCGACTCAGTAATACTTCCATATGATTCACTTTTTAGGACGTTTTGACGACGATGACGAATAAACACACAATTACAATGACATCCCCTGCGTATTTGGTTATGATAGTAACAATGCTATCACAAAATGCTTAATACGACCGGGCAAGAACACATGTACGCTGTACGGACAGACAAAACATCAACAACCTTGACAGCTAATAACTTTAATAACCAGTTGTGGTGCACTGGCATGTTTACCTAACTAACCCAGGCTTGAACCAAGGGCCTTGTGGTCTGTAGACATGTTGATAACCGCTACTGGTCTGTAGACATGTATGATAACCGCTACTGGTCTGTAGACATGTATGATAACCCCTACTGGTCTGTAGACATGTATGATAACCGCTACACCACAACACAGGCTTGAACCAAGGGCCTTGTGGTCTGTAGACATGTATGATAACCGCTACACCACAGTAGGTAGAGTTGAAAGAGTTCAATGTTTTTATGTAAAATCTTTGGTGAAACACAAACTGAGGAGCGCTAAGAATGTTGTTGTGGTAATGACACAACACTGATGTTAAAGGAGACATAAAGTCAAATATTCTAGCTTGATATATGATAGAGAAATTACAAAATAAACAGACTACCAAAAACCCACCATAAAATCTTATTCCATTCTCAAGTTATCCAAGTTTGAAGTTGTAACAATGTGAACGCTGCCATTTTGCATTGTAATCAGGCAATAATGACATCATGCAAATGATGACATCATGCTAAAGATGACATCATGTTAATGATGACATCATGCTAATGATGACATCATGCTAATGATGACATGCTAATGATGACATCATGCTAATGATGACATCATTTGCCCAATCAATGTGCTAGCACACAATGTATTTCTTTAGAATTCTCTTTGAAATTTCCATTCCAATATGCTTTGAACTGAAGTTTTAAGGGCTTCAATAATTAATATCATATAGAAATAAAAATTGATTGACCCATGCAATGGAAAAATTATTTCTTAGAAGTTAAAAATTTGAAATAGATTATACAGAAATACATTGATATTCTAATCTGTACTGGGTGGTATGACATCATCTTTTAGAGGGGGTATGAACTAAATGGCCGCTCCCATGTAAGTTTATGTTGACAGAATTAATGAAAACAGTCGCATTGTTGTGGCTGGCTATACCATTTTCGATAAAATCCACAGTCTATATGTCAGTTATAATTGAAAGTTTGTTATAAATAGAGTTTTTATAGTGCAGTCAATTTGGTGTATTAATTGTTTATTCAGAAAAGTCTCGGAAAGTTAGCAGATCTTATATTGTTTGGTCCTGAAAAACTTTTTTAAAATTTCACACAAAATGGTTAACCCTGATTTTCAAAACAAATAGTATTTGTACATTCAAATCAAGCAACTTTATAGGATAACATGTGTCTAAAGTGGAAAAGGCATTTGTTTGAGTTTTTATTCTTCATTGTGGTGTGTGCTTAGATTAAAGTGTAAACGCTGTCCTGTTGTATATTGTTTTGCTATTGTCTATGCTTTAGCTATCTATGTGTTACAATTAATTGCTCTTAGATATTAATGAGTGCCGTTTCAATAATGGCGGCTGCGGCCCTGGTGCCACTTGCCAAAATACTGTTGGCTCATCAAGGTGTCTAACAGAATGCCCTACCGGATTCCAACGCCCAGAGAATGCCGTAAGCTGTAATGGTGAGTCAGTCACAGCGAGCAGTGAAGCATAAAAAACCCTCATTCACCACCACCGTACGTTTAAAGCACTTCATTTCGCCAACCTTGAAATAACGCCACCAGAGTCATTCTATTCACATCTTCGTTTCACAACCTATAAATCATTCACAGAATCATTGTCATCTTTATTCATCCTATTGATCATCCATGGCATTCGCAATCATCGACTATTCACCAGGATGCTGGCACATAATTTTCAAATCTTTTTGATTTGTTTTCATCTTATAGAAATGGTGAGCTCGCTTTAAGCTCACTAGCAACAAGCAGCGGCGGCGCTACGTGGGGGCAGGATGTCATTTGCCCTCCCCCCGCCATAAGTTTGCTTTCCCCCCGACCGACTTTCCCTCAGAAAATTCTGTAAAGTGACATATCTTGTCCAATTTATAGGTTTCTGCCCACCCCCCAATGAGACCTCTTTTGCCCTCTACCTCCCATGACAAATCATGGTGCCGCCACTGGCAATGAGCTCACAGCTGCAACCTTTATTAGCTGACAAAACAAGCTTAGTTTGAGGCCACATCAAGCAGGTGTAAGCCCCACTGCTAGCTAATGGTAGCAGAGAACTAATTAGGTATTACTGCGGCAGCTCAAATGAGAAGCCAGAGAAAAGGGCTAATACAAATATTTTGAGAGGTTATTTCATGGGACTGCAAGTTGGGAAGATGAAAATTTCAAGAATGGTAGAGAATGGATAGGTCTTGACTATTTATATCCAAACTTAACAAGATCTGCTTCAGACAAATTTTAATGGGGAACTATTTTAATGGACCCATACCCAAATTTATGTTACTTGGTGAGGGTGTGTACAACTCTTCACTTTAGCTTTAAAAAAAAAGGGTCCAAAAACCTCCAGTGACCCCCTATTAAAAGTATCTTCATCCGAAAGATATTATGTAGTTCTATTCGGAAAATATCATGAAATATCTCAAATCTTTTGTTTTCTGGTAAGAAAAGGACCCTGAACTTGACTCTTTTATCATAGGCTTCATTGGGGCAAATATAATTAGTTCCACGCTACTTTAATAGCGACCTCGTAAAAGCTAATGGTGAGCTCGTAGGAGCCAACAGCAAACTTAAAGCGAGCTCATATTTTTAATAAGGTTACACTCTTGTGAGCACTCATCTCATGTTGCACTGATTTTCATATTTCAATATTCGATTAATATTCCATGAAGACGCTTTGTATGCATCTGTGAAGATGGATGCTGTGGATTGGATGTGATACGTCAAGCCCTATGCATAAGCATACAGGATAGGGGGGAAAGGGGACAAACTAATCACCTGGGGTCTCCCACTCTTTCCCGGGGCATACCCTCTCCAATACTTGAAAATTTATGAAAAAATTAATGGATGCATTGAGCAAATAAACAGGCAGAGTACTAAGGGCCCGAAAAGTATGAGATGCAAAAAAAAAGTCATCTTCATATTAAACATTTAGCAAGAACAAGAAAATATTATTCAGACAAAACTACTTCTGTCCCGTACAAGTAGATTTGTCTGTTGGCCCTTGAAAGCTAGGTTGCCTATTTGCAAATTAAAAGATATATTTGCTTCCCAATACCACCTTACATTATGTACTCAGGCCTGTAGCCAAGATAATTAACAAGAGGCTCAGGATGGAAAGGGGAGAAGGGAGGGGGGGGGGGTCACAAGCACTCCTAAAGAGGAACTTCTAAGTCAAAAACAGTGGCATACCCAGCAGTAAAAGAGTGAGGGGTTCAAAAAGGTCCTAGACCCCCTCCCATGACAAAATGTTCAAATTTAGCCCACTTCTGTGGGCAATTTTGTTTTTTTAAGGAAAATTCCCCCCCCCCTTAACCCCGAACCCCCCATGGCTACACCACTGCCTGCCAGATGATGGAAAGAGTGGTTAATAGAGAAAATCAACAATTGGGCAGATAGTAAATCTTCTCTTTTGAATTAATCTGAATGGAAACAAAAAGAAAATACATATTCGGCGGCAATAGAAAACACTTTCTTAAAATTTGGCATTGTTTTTAGAGGAGACTAATTTCCAAAAATAACTTGGCAAAATTTATGGATTTGAGGAGGGCACATCTGTAAGGATGTTATTGGCAGGAAAGGAATCAACTTTTTCTAGTCTTTGAAAAAGAATGGTGAGCTTTCAAGTGGATGAACAGAGGGAATGGAGTTCACTTAACCTGCCTTATTGATAGTTTTCAGAAGATTAGTAGGATTTTGGTTTGAGGTAGGGTGTTTTGGGGGAGTAGGGTGTTTGGTATGGCTTGAAGTAGGGTGTTTGGAATAGGGTGGTTTAGGATATGGTGTGTTGGGTGATTTGGGGTAGGGTGCTTCAATTAGTGAGCAAAATATCACTTTGGATGAATTTTTCAAAACATATGGGGAAAAAATTGATTAATTATCAAGATAAGATATTGGAGAAAATTGATTAATCATCAAGATAAGATATTGGAGAAAATTGATTAATCATTTATATATTGAAGAAAATTAAATATTGAGAAAATTGATTAATCATTAAGATATTGAGAAAATTGATTTATCATTAAGATATTGGAGAAAATAGAGTAATCATTAAGATATTGAGAAAATTAATTAATTATTAATATATTGAAAAAAATTGATTAATCATTAAGATATTGAAGAAAATTGAATTATCATTAAGATATTGAGAAAATGGAGTAATCATTAAGACATTGAGAAAATTAATTAATTATTAATATATTGAAGAAGATTGATTAATCATTAAGATATTGAGAAAATTGATTAATCATTAAGATATTGGAGAAAATGGAGTAATTATTTAGATATTGAGAAAATTAATTAATCAATAATATATTGGAAAATTGATTAATCATTAATATGAAGTTAAAGAAAATGGAGTAATCATTAAGATATTGAGAAAATTGAATATTCATTAAGATATTGGAGAAAATGGAGTAATCATTAAGATATTGGAGAAAATTGATTAATCATTAAAATATTGAGAAAATTGATGAATCATTAAGATGTTGAGAAAATTGATTAATCATTAAGATATTGGAGAAAATGGAGTAATTATTAAGATATTGAGAAAATTAATTAAACATTAATATATTGAAGAAAATTGATTAATCATATTGGAGTAAATTGATTAATCATTAAGATATTGGAGAAAATTGAATATTCATTAAGATATTGAGAAAATGGAGTAATCATTAAGATATTGGAGAAAATTGATTAATCATTAAGATATTGAGAAAATTGATGAATCATTAAGATGTTGGAGAAAATTGATTAATCATTAAGATATTGAGAAAATAGAGTAATTATTAAGATATTGGAAAAAATTAATTAAACATTAATATATTGAAGAAAATTGATTAATCATGATATTGGAGAAAATTGATTAATAATTAAGATATTGAGAAAATTGATTAATCATCAAGATATTGAGAAAATAGATTAATCATTAAGATATTAGAGATAAATTAATTAAACATTAATATATTGAAGAAAATTGATTCTTCATTAAGATATTGAGAAAACAGATTAGTCATTAAGACAACATTGGAGAAAATGGATTAATCATTAAGATATTGGAGAAAATAGATTATTCATAAGATTTGAGAAAAAATTAAGGTTTATGCTTGTGAGGGTATACAGGAAATGCAGAACTTGGTAAGAGAATCTTTCTTGATTTTACCATCCATTCATTTGTTGTCCAAATTATCTTGAATGAGGATTTTGATCAAGACCAGAAGATTGATTGACAGTGAAAATACTTTCTCTGCAGATATCAATGAGTGTCAGACCAATCCATATATTTGTGTTCACCAGTGCAGGAACACTGTGGGTAGTTACGAATGCTTATGTCACCGAGGTTACAAGTTAGGGGCCAACTCAGGATGCGTTGGTAAGTTTGCAATTTTCATTCTTCATTGACCTTGGATGACCTACCCAATAACATTCCAGCCCCTTAAAGGATTAGTTTAATGATCAAGGAAATTCATCTTATATAAAAGAAGACTTTACAGAAAACAGAATTGTAAAAAAAACAATCGAAACCTTCATTCATGGGGGAGATACTCCACTTTCTAGTTATGTCTCTTTTGTGTAGAAATGACTGAAATCAGATTAGTTATCATATCCTCACATTCCTCATCAAAGTTTTCATGTATTCTATTATATTTTTTCTTTAATTTTGAGGCTGGACAACAGTTGGAAATAAAAGTGGTTAAGCAGAGTCTAGTGAGATATTCTTATTTTCTGAAAAATACATTATCAATTCTTAAGACAGTGAGGATGAGGGTGAGGATGAGGGCGCCAACCTTCTATAGCATACTTTCCACACCAGTAATTTATACATCACTGAGACAGAATTTAAAACTCATCAATGTGTTTCGTTTAGGCTCGTAGCCAGAACTTTTCACGGGTGGAAGGGGGGAAGGGGGGGGGTTCATAAGCACTTATTGAGGAGGCACTTGGGCAGATTCTTCATATATACCCTTGTGTTATATATTTTTGATTGATTTTTGGCAATGGGGCACATACCCTGTTTCTTTTAATGTCATCTTTTATAAAAGATGGGTTCCTTGACTGCTTAGCTAAAACCTTAATCTATATAAAGATTTAAAATAAAAACTTACACTTTTCTCACCCCTTCCCTCACTCCTTCCCCCATTGGGACCTGGTTATAATATCACCCTTCTACACCAGTTATTTTGAAACAAACATGTGACCTTTCAAAACCTAATATCTCCTAACAGGAATAAAATATCAAAGCAGTTGCTTCTGAGCTCTTTGTCTTTTGTCATATATTATATAAGATGAATGCATGTTTGATCACGGAACTAAACAGTTTTAAGGTTATGGATAAATTGAATTGTATTGCAAAGTATTGCATTGTGTATTGTATTGAGTTGTGTATTGTATTGAGTTGTGTATTGTACTGAGTTGTGTATTGTATTGAGTTTTGTATTGTATTGAGTTGTGTAATGTATTGAGTTGTGTATTGTATTGAGTTGTGTATTGTATTGTATTCTGTATTGCATTATGTATTGTATTGAGTTGTGTATTGTATTGAGTTGTGTATTGTATTGAGTTGTGTATTGTATTGAGTTGTGTATTATATTGAGTTGTGTATTGCATTGTGTATTGTATTAAGTTGTGTAATGTATTGAGTGTGTATTGTATTTAGTTGTGTATGTATTGAGTTGTGTATTGCATTGTGTAATGTATTGAGTTGTGTTTGCATTGTGTAATGTATTGAGTCATGTATTGTATTTAGTTGTGTATGTATTGAGTTGTGTATTGCATTGTGTAATGTATTGAGTCATGTATTGTATTTAGTTGTGTATGTATTGAGTTGTGTATTGCATTGTGTAATGTATTGAGTTGTGTATTGTATTTAGTTGTGTATGTATTGAGTTGTGTATTGTATTGAGTTGTGTATTGTATTTAATTGTGTATTGTATTGAGTTGTGTATTGTATTGAGTTATGTATTGTATTGAGTTGTGTAGTGTATTGCATTGTGTAATGTATTGAGTTGTGTATTGCATTGTGTATTGTATTGAGTTGTGTATTGTATTGAGTTGTGTATTGTATTTAATTGTGTATTGTATTGAGTTGTGTATTGTATTGAGTTGTGTATTGTATTGAGTTGTGTAATGTATTGAAATGTGTATTGTATTGAGTTGTGTATTGTATTGAGTTGTGTAATGTATTGAGTTGTGTATTGTATTGAGTTGTGTATTGTATTAAGTTGTGTAATATATTTAGTTGTGTATTGCATTGTGTATTGTATTAAGTTGTGTAATGTATTGAGTTGTGTATTGCATTGTGTAATGTATTGAGTTGTGTTTTGCATTGTGTAATGTATTGAGTTGTGTATTGTATTGAATTGTGTATTGTATTGAGTTGTGTATTGCATTGAGTTGTGTATTGCATTGTGTAATGTTTAGAGTTGGGTAATGTATTGAGTTGTGTATTGTATTGAGTTGTGTAATGTATTGAGTTGTGTATTGTATTGAGTTGTGTAATGTATTGAGTTGTGTAATGTATTGCATTGTGTAATGTATTGAGTTGTGTATTGAGTTGTGTAATGTATTGAGTTGTGTGATGTATTGAGTTGTGTATTGTATTTAGTTGTGTATTGTATTTAATTGTGTATTGTATTGAGTTGTGTAATGTATTGAGTTGTGTATTGTATTGAGTTGTGTAATGTATTGAGTTGTGTAATGTATTGCATTGTGTAATGTATTGAGTTGTGTATTGAGTTGTGTAATGTACTGAGTTGTGTGATGTATTGAGTTGTGTATTGTATTTAGTTGTGTATTGTACTGAGTTGTATATTGTATTAAGTTGTGTATTGTATTGAGTTGTGTATTGTACTGAGTTGTGTATTGTACTGAGTTGTGTAATGTATTGAGTTGTGTATTGTATTGAGTTGTGTATTGTATTGAGTTTTGTATTGTATTGAGTTGTGTATTGTACTGAGTTGTGTATTGTATTGAGTTGTGTATTGTATTGAGTTGTGTATTGTATTGAGTTGTGTATTGTATTAAGTTGTGTATTATATTGAGTTGTGTATTGTATTGAGTTTTGTATTGTTTTGAGTTGTGTATTGTACTGAGTTGTGTATTGTATTGAGTTGTGTATTGTATTGAGTTGTGAATTGTACTGAGTTGTGTAATGTATTGAGGTGTGTATTGTACTGAGTTGTGTATTGTATTGAGTTGTGTATTGTATTGAGTTGTGTATTGTACTGAGTTGTGTATTGTATTGAGTTGTGTATTGTACTGAGTTGTGTATTGTATTGAGTTTTGTATTGTATTGAGTTTTGTATTGTATTGAGTTGTGTATTGTATTGAGTTGTGTATTGTACTGAGTTGTGTATTGTATTGAGTTGTGTATTGTATTGAGTTGTGTATTGTAATGAGTTGTGTATTGAGTTGTGTATTGTATTGATTTGTGTAATGTATTGAGTTGTGTATTGTATTGATTTGTGTAATGTATTGAGTTGTGTATTGTATTGAATTGTGTATTGTATTGAGTTGTGTTTTGTATTGAGTTGTGTATTGTATTGAGTTGTGTTTTGTACTGAGTTGTGTATTGTATTGTATTGTACTGAGTTGTGTATTGTACTGAGTTGTGTATTGTACTGAGTTGTGTATTGTATTGAGTTGTGTATTGTATTGAGTTGTGTATTGTATTGAGTTGTGTATTGTATTGAGTTGTGTATTGTACTGAGTTGTGTTTTGTACTGAGTTGTGTATTGTATTGTACTGAGTTGTGTATTGTATTGAGTTGTGTATTGTATTGAGTTGTGTATTGTATTGAGTTGTGTTTTGTATTGAGTTTGTATTGTATTGAGTTGTGTATTGTATTGAGTTTGTATTGTATTGAGTTGTGTATTGTATTGAGTTGTGTATTGTACTGAGTTGTGTATTGTACTGAGTTGTGTTTTGTACTGAGTTGTGTATTGTACTGAGTTGTGTATTGTACTGAGTTGTGTTTTGTACTGAGTTGTGTATTGTATTGTATTGTACTAAGTTGTGTATTGTATTGAGTTGTGTATTGTATTGAGTTGTGTTTTGTATTGAGTTGTGTTTTGTATTGAGTTGTGTTTTGTATTGAGTTGTGTATTGTATTGAGTTGTGTATTGTATTGAGTTGTGTATTGTATTGAGTTGTGTATTATATTGAGTTGTGTATTGTATTATTTGCTTGTAGATATCAACGAGTGCTTTGAAGGAACCCATAATTGCCGGAAGAACCAGCGATGTGTTAATACCAATGGTGGATATCAGTGTCCTATCAACTGCGCTCCAGGATTTAAGACAGCAAGAAATGGAAGTTGTGCTGGTAAGTGGTCAGAGAGAGGCATATGAAGCCGGCTTGGAGAAGGAGGAGGGAGGGGGGGGCAACTCTTTTCTTGACATTTTTTAAGAGTCAAATGCATTTAGAATCAAGATATGGTATATGTGCAACCTAAGCTGTGAGACAAGGATTACAATCGATATTCTTATTCTCGCCACTGCTTTCTTTCATAGATATAAATGAATGTCGAACTTCGGGCGTCATAACTGCGGCCCACGTCAGGATTGTCATAATACATATGGTAGCTATGTATGTAGATGTCCGCGGGGATATACAATTGATCGCAGCCTTTGTTTAGGTATGTTTCATCATTTGACATTATGTGTATTGATCCTATGATGCATTGCATGGTCTACCAAACCTGCTACATAATCAGGTCAGGTAGGCTTTACTTAAAAATATATTAATTTCCGTCCTCATGTTGCTCCAGACTATAGTGTCAGAAAGGGATCAGAGAAAAGGTTCTAGAGGATGGAACCACCCCCCCCCCCCTCCTTCCCCCTCTCCGAAAAAAGTTTCAACATTTTAAAAAGTAAATCTGCTATAATTCATTAAAATAGCATTAGGTTTCATCAAAATCAGTCAAAAATTAGCCGTTTTACAACATTTTGAATTTTCAATCCTTATCATAATAAATTATGCAAATTTGATTTAATTCTTGACATCACAACAAAAAACATGAATTTCCTTTTGTTAACTTAATGTTTTTCAATTCTCCAACACTGTTAATTGAATGGGAGCAGTTGAATATAGCCAAGAGGTTTTGAATCTCCATCATACTAGTAATAATTTGAATTGAGCAGTTGGATGATTTTCAGTGACTGAGATTAGGACAGACATTTAAAGAATTACATTCAAGATTCTGAATTGTCTTCTCTAGTTCCATACATCACAACTCTTGCATTCATTAGAAATTCTTCAAACTTTGATTAACCAGAACTCAGAAACCACGGGTAGTTTTGACGTAATCTGTGCAGAATTTAAACATATAAGGCCATTCCGCAGTCTGTAAATTATGTGATAAAGACTGTGGAATGGCCTTAGCCCTGGGGTCTGCTCTGTGAAATATGTGACGGACTGCATAATGGCTCTAGCAGACCCCTGGGATCTCCCAGGGACCTGAGGGCCATTCCGCAGTCTGTGAATTATGTGACGGACTGCAGAATGGCCCTAGCAAGACCCCTGGGGTCTCCCAGGGACCTGTCTAGGGCCATTCAGCAGTTTGTGATTTACGTGACAGACTTCGAATGGCCCTGGCAGACAGGGATCTGCTAGGGCCATTCCGCAGTCTATGAATTATGTGAAGTTGTGAAGTATGTGATGGACTGCGGAATGGCCCATAATATCTTTACCCATCCATACACCTTTAAAGGGTTAGTTCAGGGGTGAAGCAAGTTTATCTTGTATGGCAGAGGACTTAAAAGAAACAAAATGGTGAAGAAAGCATTCAAAAATCTTGAGATAGGAATGACTTAGTGCTGTAATAAGTCTGCTATGAAATTTGCATCTTTACCTCACATCATAAGAATTGTTAATGTATTGAAAGAAAGTTTATTTAATTTTTTCATTATTTTAATTATTCTTCCTAAAACTTTTTTCAGGTGGTGTATTATAAATACCCGTCCTATAATCAGTTTTTTCTACTTTCTGACATATCCCATGGTCTTTAAACCGAAAAATATGATATAATACATCAAGACTTATGAGGAATCTGAAGGTATGACATCACAACTAGTCTAGATTTTCAATTGTTTTACACAAATGATACCAAACTTTTAATTTAAATATCTCAATAACGGAATAAGATTTTTGAATGCTTTCATTTTAAAGTCCTCTTTCACATTAGATAGACTTGCTTGACCCCTGACCCCTGAACTAATCCTTTAAATCTCATAAATGAAACCAGATATCCTGTAGCCTCTTCACAGTTATTCTGCAACTTTTACCTATCTATCTATCATAGATATGTCTGACTACTGAAGTTATCATTTATCTTATTTTTTGCAGATAAACAGAATAAGATTTTTGAATGTTTTCTTTGCTATTTTGTTTCTGTTGAAGTTGACTCCTAAACTAATCCTTTCACAAAAAGATAAAAAAGAACTGCAAATGCTTCAATTCAAAGTGTGTTTTGATGTTTTCTGTTGTTATTTACTTGTTGATATATTAATTTGATATACTTATATCATTTTCCATGTATTTCAGTCATTTTATGCTTCTATTGCAAATACCTGTAATGCTTAAGATATAAGAGTACAATTGTTTATGTAGTGATGTGTGCTTGCTACCTTTAACTACCTCCTCCAATGAAGTTGGACGTTTTTGCCTGTTTGTCTGTTCGTCATCATATCTCAACACTGGATGATTGAATGCTGATTACATTTAGTGTGTGGTTTTATCACTGCTTAATAAAGTGAGTCATATGGTCCTATCAGAGGTGTAGCTAGCCTTTCGGATTGGAGGGTTGCCATTGGAAATATTTGGACCTTTTAGCATATTTTCTTGACCTTTTTACCATTACCATTTTACTCTTATTTTTTTTTTTTTTTTTTTTTTTTTTTTTGGAACAGGGGAAGGGCAGAAATCGAGACATGGGGAGGTTTGAGGTGAGAGAGAGAGAGTTGAACACACAATTACAATGACGGGGTTGTCCCCTGGTTATGATAGTACAAATGCTATCACGAAACATGCATATTGGAACACGTGACGGGGACAACCAAGTCAAGGGCACGGCCTTTGATAAAATGTCTACCCACCCCAGGATTGAACCGGGGCCTCGTGGGCAGGTATGATAATACACCACAGGGGTAGATAATGAATGGTTTGAGGTGAATTGTCTGTCATCAATATATCTCAAGAACTGATGAATGGATGTTGATTAAATTTGGTGTGTAGTTTTGTTATCACTTAAGGAAGAAGTGATTTAAATTTGGGACATATTGGAACGGAAGGGGAAGAAATGCAGGGCCAGAAATGGGAGTGGTAGAAATGGAGTGGTAGTCTGTTTTAGGGTGAGGTCTGTCAAAACCTATAGAGTTGGAACTTTCCAATGGAATGTGAGAATCGATTAATTCATGCCCTGAAAAGAAATCAAAACAATCAATTTTCTGGACTCTAAGAAAATCAGATCAAGTGATTTCTGGTATCAAAGAGAATCAAAACAATTGGCTTCTTCCATGAAAAGATATTGATGGAATGTGAACCTTGGCTGAATAGAACTCAAACAATGAATGCTTAGCCTGAATAAGACTGAAAACAATGAAATCAATGATCAGAGGGTTGATCCTCAGGTTTGTAGAATGCAAATACAGATCCACAGTGAGAAAGAGATGGTTTGGAAGTAGAACTTGGTGGGCCAAGGAATTCTGAGGTAGATTATGTTCTGGATGGAGAATGAACAGGAGCAGAGGTATGCGCTTTACAGAGTGCTAAAATTCATAGTGATGGTGAGGGGGGGAGGGGTGGAGGGAGGTGGCCCTATTTTTCTCTTGCTTGTAGTAATGTCACTATATCTTTTCATATGTATAATATATGTTTGTGACAGCTAATCAATGATATATGCACTGATTTTTGCTTGCAACATATGAACGAGTCTCATACTTACTAACTTTGTTTTTCCTCAAGATATAAATGAATGTCGAATGAACAACCCGTGCACAGGCACTTGCATCAACTTGGATGGTGACTATGAGTGTCTTTGCCCAAGTGGCATGTTACGTCTGCCAGACAGAAAGACATGCTATGGCAGAGACCAGATAGACAACTTTCCGTCAACGTTGGGTTGCAGGATGGGCTTTGAGCTGGTGAATAATCAGTGTGTTGGTAGGTTTGCATTTAACCCGACACAATCTTTTGTCCTTGTTTTTGTTGAATGGGGGCAGGTGGCGTGGCGGTAGGGTACGGCTTTTGTCATAAACGTGGTATATGATGTGCATCCGATGGTGGAGATTCGAGGGGGTGGGTGGTGGTAATCCAACGATTTGTTTGGATTTTGACAGCAGTAGATCATCACAAAGCATGTGGAAAATGTTATGCTT
Organism: Chiridota heheva; assembly: GCA_020152595.1. Classification (NCBI taxonomy): domain Eukaryota; kingdom Metazoa; phylum Echinodermata; class Holothuroidea; order Apodida; family Chiridotidae; genus Chiridota; species Chiridota heheva. Next base: position 2,278,174 of record JAIGNY010003665.1, read on the forward strand.
TTGAAAGCGCTTATATAATACATGAATATTATCATATATATAACAATACGTTTTTTCCTTTAAAAGTTTGATCAAAAACCAGATCAGGATCTATTGTTTGATTAAAAAAAAAAAAACTGCTAAATAATTTATGGCTAATTAAACTATATAAACTTAATCCATCACGTTCTCCTTGCTTGCCCCCTGTACAACCCTCCCAGAGCTTCCCTCGCTCCCCACAACTCAATTGCTAAATTTTTCCAGAAAAATCCTCCTGATAAAATTATCTCCTTCCTTCATCATGCTTCCCTCTACAACCATATTTGATTCTCCTCTTCCACCTCCTCTCTACTTTGTTTTGTTTCACCCATGCACCTCCTCTCTCGATCACAGCTTTCTGACCTTTGTTCTTGAATTTCTCTCATTCTCCCCCGGTTTCTTTCCTTCCTACCTCTAGAATGATCTGATCTTTTAGTCACAATTTGACCTTTGTTGTCGTGGTGCCGTTAAGCCCTCATCAAACAAACAAACAAACATATACTCAGCTTCTTTTACAGTAACAGAAATGAACTGTTACGAGCACAGATTGTATCAAAATTGCATGAAACCTTTTTGAAAATTTATTGCTTTTAATAAGTGAAGAGCTGGCTCGTTGTTTTTTTAGTGTGGATTATCAGTGTCAACAAAATATGTATTATGCTCTGGAGAAAGCTCAGATATATCTACCCTTCTGAGAGACTGAAAACAAATTTACAGAAATAACATCCATTTTTAACCAATGCTGTCACGCTGATACGCTAAACCTAACATCCATTTGCTTTGTTTATAGATATCAACGAGTGTATATCCAATCATAATTGTCAAGGTATGTGTCATAACACTCGTGGAAGCTTCTACTGCACGTGTCCATCGGGTTACGAACTGGCTAGCAGCACCCACCGATGCATCGGTAATTATTTAGTGTAGTAGTTTGTATTTACTTCAAGATGATATGCAATCTGGTTTAATGACCTGATTCTAAGGCACTTATCAAACTAAAAACGTAGTTACCAACCCAGCCATGACCTCCGTAACACCTCTTATATCCCTCACTTCTTTTCAACAAATATATGGAGATATTATTACTTTTCCTTTGATGAATAGTTTTTTACCTAAATTTTCAAGTGTTGTTTAGAAATTCTATGATGTTGTAACTGTGTACACATTAAACAAATTAGAAATTATTTAAAAGGCCATTTATAGGGTTAACGTAAACAGAAATATACAATACAATTGAACGCTTTTGATTTGTCTAAATATGTGCACATAGACTGACAAGTCACTAAGTAGCTGCCACAGAAGTGACATTACTAGCTGCCACAGAAGTGACATTACTAGTATGTATGAGCATTACCGGCGGCATGTCAATGATTTTTCTTGAGATGCGATTTAACGGAGACATATAGTCTTAACTATTCCAGCTTAATATAAACCAACCACCAAAAACGTTATCATAAAATCTGATTCCATTCTCAAGTTATCCAAGTTTGAAGTTGTAACATGGACGCTGCCATTTTGTCTAATTTTGTGTTGAAATCCAATGATGACATAGTATGCTGTATGTGCTAGCACATATAATGTATTTCTTTAGAATTCTCTTCCAAAATACTTTGACATGAAGTTTTATAGGCTTCAAACAGTCCTATCATATACAAGTAAATTTCATAGACCCATGCAAAGGAAAAATTATATTTCAGAAGCTAGAAAATTTGAAATAGATTATAAAGAAATACTTTAATATTCTAATCTGTACTGGGTGTATGACATAACTTTTTAGAAGGTGTAATAACAAAATGGCAGTTCCAATGTAAGCTTTATATTGGCAGATTTAATGTTTTAATTAATCAGAAAATATATACTAATGTTTTGTACGATGTGAAATTTCTTCAGATGATTGTAATTATTGTTTCTATCATTGAATTAAGAAATGCTAAACTTTATATGTCTTCTGTAAAGGATTAGTTCAGTGGTCAAGCATGTCCATCTTATATGATTGAGGACTTCAACAGAAACAACATGGTGAAGAAAGCATTCAAAAATCTTATTCCATTAAGGAGATACATGTATTCAAGTTTAAAGCTCTGTCTTAACTGTGTAGAAATGACTGGCGTAGTAAGTCTACTATGGAAAGTTGGCTACTATGAAAAACTTCATCTTACATTCTTAACAATTGTCAATCTATTTTAAATAAAGTTTATTTAATTTTTTCACTATTTAAATTATTTCTCAAAGTTTCTTCAGATGGTACATTTTAAATACCCTTACTAGATTCAGTTTTTCTACTTTTTTGACATATCCCATGGTTTTTAAGCCACAAAATCGCAGGACAAAATATGATGAAATACATAACGGCTTTGAGGAATCTGAGTTATGACATCACAACTCGTCTAGATTTTAATTGTTTTTACACAAATGATACCAAACGTTAAATTTAAATATCTCCTTAAACGAATAAGATTTTTGAATGCTTTTATTTTGAAGTCCTCTTTCACATTAGATAGAGTTGCTTGACCCCTAAACTAATCCTTTAAATCTCATGAATGAAACCAGATATCCTGTAGCCTCTTCACAGTTCTTCTGCACACCTTTTTACCTATCTATCTATCATAAAAGATAGATGTGTCTGACTACTAAACTTATCATTTATCTTATTTTTGCAGATATCAATGAGTGTGACAGAGATACACATACTTGCCAATCAGGTGAAACCTGCATTAATACCTTCGGTTCTCACAGATGTGAAGACCTGTCATGTCCACCAAATTACAGAGCTGCGGAGAATAGGTGAGCACTTTTTCCTGAATTCTTAAACTTGTAAATTTTCATATAACTTGTCCATTTTGTCATAAAACCAGTGATAATGATTTGAAAGCTCCCTCCCCCACCTCTTCTGGACAGAGTGAATATGTTATATCTCTGTCATTATAAAGGCATTTAAAAACAAAAATTACATTTATCCACAAAGTTTATATTGTGTTGGTGAACATCAGCAGGGCCAAAATCCCAAAAGAGGGATATGGGGGAACCTGTCCCCCTCATCAGCAGGGCCAAAATCCCAGAGGGAAATGCCCCCCTCATCAGCAGGGCTGAAATCCCAGGAGACATAATAGACCAGTCCTCTTCGTCAGCAAGGCTGAATTCCCAGGGAAACATGGTGGTCTCCCATAGAAACATGGGGGAACCTGTCCCCAACACTTTCATGTGGGGAAACAGTGTTGCCACCCTTGCTTTGTGGTTCCCTTCATTTGGTGAAGAAGAGTGGCATAACCAAAGGGGAAGGGGGGGAGGGGGCGATCTCTTCCCAATATTTTAATTCGCCGGTTGAGATTTGTACGTATGCCAGTACATCTTGTCTGTTCATTTCTATTACTTGTTCCCCCTTCCTTTCTCAATATGGAAACCCTAGCCATACCACTGATAAAGATTTATTGGCCCAGGATTTCAGCCAGTTGTTAAAACCAGAATAAATCTCAGCCATCTAAATGAATATTTAATTTACTCTTTTAACAATGTAGGGTCTGTCTAAGACACTGTCAGTATGGTGACACGCGTTGCGCGATGCTAGATGAGAGTATTAAATATTACGTGGTCAACACCCCCAGCGGTCTGCCAAAGGGCCACAGCCTCATCAAGCTACAAGTGATCAGAGAACAAGACAAGACCATCCATGAAGGGTCACATTTTGAGATCATTGACCAAGAAGATGCAGAAGCGGTTAGTATAAGTTCAAAATGTTATTGCATACAGAAAACAGTCATGTGGGAGCAGGACCGTAATTCTTGAAGGGATACACCCCCCTCCCCCCTTTTCCCACTTTTCGACAGAATTTAAAACAAATACATAAGGTTATGAAAAACAATGTCACCTACTGTGTGGAGCATAAGTATGTCCACATCCCCCTACTTCGTGTGAGAGGCATGGGTGGGGAGCTTTGTCGCTACAATACTTTACATCCCATTAATGAATACCGTATCTCTTAGTGAAGACTGGTATTCCATTTTTGGCTGAGAAATAGTTTAGTGACCATTTTACCTTTTGAGTCATGTGTCACCATAAATGTATGAAACTCCCTCCTTTTTTCCAAATTTTTAATGTTTAAAATTTAAAAGTGGAAAGACCCTTCTACAAAAAAAAATTCCAACATAGTTCAGAAAGTTTCCAATTGTTGAAATTAAATTTAAAGGAGATATAAATTGCGATGCAATCATTATTTTATATGATAGAGAATTAAAATCTAAACCAACTACCAAAATCAGCAAGTAAAAGTACTTATTTCTATCTCTAGTTATTCATGTTTGAAGTTGACGGCTGCCATTTTGTTCAATTCTGTATCAAAATCTTGTGCATGATAAAACTACTTCATTAACAGGGAAAATAATTATTATGTATTTTTTTATAAATTGTATTAAAAGTTTTTATTCAAAAATGATGTGACACAAGGCTTTAACAGCTTGTTTTAAGAATTCCATGTGTACACAAAACATGCTTGACCCATAAAATAGGAAAACATAAAGGAAGAAAACTTGAGGTAGATTATAAAGAAATACAAAGCATTCCAACATCCTGTTGGGTTGATGACATCATTTTCTGCATGTTCTAAAATCAAAATGGCGGCTCCTGTAGAAGTAGCATTAAGGTTTTAAATAATTACAAAAACCTGTTAGATTGCTTTGGGAAGTATGAAACATGGTTAGAAAAATGTGTTATTCTTAGTTTCTATCATATGAACTAGGTATTACATCAGACTTTATGTCTCCTTTAAAGAAAATCTGCTAATACTTTGCAAGAATAAGAAAACCTTATTTAGGCAAGGCATGGGTGCAGCAGGGAAGAAAGAAGAGGGGGGGGGGGGGTCAACAGAGTTGTATAATGTCCCCCCAAAAGTAATTTGGTAATGGTAATAAGGTCCAGAAAATATGTCCAAAATTTCCTTTGGCATTCCCCTTCCCACCTTTTAATCCAAAGGCTGGCTACACACCTGAGTACCTTCTTCAAAAGTTGTGGAAAAGGCAAGGGACCATTGTTGCATAGGGGGCAGGAATTTACCCATGGACCCAATGCAGATATAATGACCAGCACAATTGCTCTTCATCTGAATAAGCCTGCTTGTCCCCTTCAAAAAATGGATCGCAGGGTGCAGGCACATAGCCAGGATTTTCATTGGGGTGTGTTTTTCCTTAGTAAAATTTCCCAATTTTCCAATGAATTATAGGGAGGTATATGAGATTTGTGTACCTTGGCATTCGGTGGGGGTTGTGAACTCACTGCAACCCCACTCTTACAGGACTGGGGTGTGCCTGTTGTATGTATGGACATGTTGTTTTAATTTTACTTTATGACCCAAGTTCTTTTGTGAAGAATGTTTATGGAATTTAGTTTTAATTTTGATGTTATGCTTACATAGATATACAGTGTAGTATAAATCTGTGGAAATTGATATTAAACAATTTTCATGATTAAAAACTTTTTATTTTTAAGTTAAACAATTTAAGAACACATTTTAAAATGTTTTTTGTTTTTTCAAGCACATCATATGCACCTCATCTTCATTCTGATTTAGTTAATATTGTAGTGCTACTTTCATTTCAAAGTTCCCAACGGAAAGTGCTATATTGCCCAACATACAGGGAGGTCTTGAAGCCTAACCCTAAACCTAACCTGTTAGGGTGAGAATAGTTTCTGCTCCAAAACTGTCAAAACCTCCCGGTATGGGGGCAATACATACTTTTCCGTTCCCAACTCATAATTAAACAACACTGAAGTTCTATTGCATACTCATTGGTGAGATATTAGACTTAATACAACTTCATGAACCAATGATATTTGTGCATGCATATTCATGTTGCATGGTTAGAGATACATGAATCCATTAAGCCCAACCTGCATGAAATGAATCACTTTTTTTTCTTCATTTTGCCATTTTTTCCTCATTTATCACCACATCTGCATCGCTCGTCACCATCCCTGCCCTTTTCTATTCCGTGGACACCTCTTAACTTCTCCAGTATTGCAATTGCGATGTGCCGTTCCAAATAAGGACGGAATCCAGTGGAGTGGGCATTGTATATACCACAAAGAGACTTCTACAACCGCAGAACCATCGGATCAAAGTGCGGGCCTGGGGATATCGTGCCAATCGAGAGCTGGAGTACCAAATGTCATTCATCCTGTATATTTCTGTCTCTTCGTACCCATATATTCAAGAATTAGGCTCAGTTCAGTGAAGACCCCAGAGTTGACTTGAGAGTGTTGCGGTCAGGTGCACAAATCTCTGTACAGAAGTTTGTTATATTTGAAAACAAACCAGGTAGCTATAAACAGGAACCGAATCCTGGAAAGAAAAAAAATTCCACCTCATTCTGCCTCAAGATGTAGGTGTTTTTGACATGCAGATAAGGCATTCATGTTATGCAAATGAGGGGTCATAAATATGCATGAAGTAGTGAGTGTAAATCACAAGATTTGAAAGATTAATATGTTAAGCATAGTTTGTTTTTAGCAGTTGACAAATATTCTTCATTACTGTACATTCATATATACAGTTTCAAGAATTATTTAAAGGTTCAATTATGAAACATTTTATACTTTGATGTGTTTTTATAGTTGGGGTAGCCCCAGCCACATGGGGGATGATGGGGGTAAGACTATACATGGCTTACACCATATTAAAACAAGTGGGAGAGCTCATATGCATTATTGGCTCAGATCTGTGGAGGTCATCACTCCCATTTTCTCTGCCCAGATTGAATACACTGATTTATGCTCATATGTCTTCAACAGTGGCATAGAAATAGGGCCAGGCAGTGGCATAACTAAGGAGGGGGGGGGGGCAGCCTCCCCCTAAAAATTCCCATTAAAAAAATATATCATTATACCTATATACCATAGGGCCTTAGCCCCACTCGCTTCCAACCCATAGGGCCCTAGCTATGCCACTGAGTCGGGGGAGGGGCGGGGCATTAGCACTCTTATGGCCAGAAATTTGGGAAAATTAAGAAATTTGGCTTATTTCCTTATTACATGCTTTTGCACACAGGAAATCTGAACAATTGGTTAAATAACGAATCAGAAAACAATCTGTCTAACTGACACATGAGTAATAGGTTTGATGAATAGTAGTGACCAGTGGTGTAGCTAAAGGAGAGGAAAGGGGGGGGGGATTTTCTCCTCAACGGAAGTTTCCCAAAGCTCAAATTTGTGCAGATTCTAATTTGCTAAATAAAAACCCAATATAATTTGGGGGTAATCTGATGAAGCAATCTGTCTCAGAAGAGATCAGATCCACCAGCCAAGTTTTCCCTCAAAATATCCAACTTTTACCGCTAAATTTTCAGTACTGGGGAGAGAGAGAGAGGGGGGGGGGGGAGGGGGGGTGGGGCTTGCAAGAAGTCAAATTGCATCGTTTCACTAATTGAAGTTGGACAAACAGTGTACATGAAGCAATATCTTTCCTTAGGAAAAATGGTCCATCAATCATTCACAGTTAATGCACATCACATCAGGCATATAATGCACAGCTATTTTATTACCAAATTGCAAACAAATTTCTCTCATTAAGACACATAACATGGATGAGTGATATTTGAACACAAAAGTGCCCTGATTACTCAGCACTGGCTTTCTGTAATCTTATGCACACAAATAACCTTGGGCTACTTGGCTGTAGTGTACATGGGAATAGCAAATAAACAATGATTGTTTAAAGTGGAAACACAATACACTGAACAGAAAGTCGGGTTGGTAATTGTCATACCTAAGTTTTCAGGATTAACTCAGGTGTCAGGTGTGGGTAGGCTTAAAGAGAAACATTTCGGCATGTTTATGCTTGTGTTCCATGATTACACAACAAAGTGTACAGTACTTAATGTTCTGCTATACTTATATGTCCTGCATCACATGTTGTGTATACTTGGTACACTATATGACATGAGGTATTCTTCATAGCGTACATGACACATTGAGAATATTTGGTAACCTGCATTGGTATGTGTTGTGGTCTGCATGGCTGAGTAAGTGTACCAGGTAGTAGGTAGACCTTAAATGTAAAAAGAATGTCTGGATGCATGGGCACATACATAGGGGAATAGGGGCCAAAAATATTTTGGCAGGATGTGTGGTTGTTGGTCAAAAAAGAACTTTAGAATGATTTCAAAGTTTAAATAATGGACATCAACATTATCTGGGCCAACTTTTTTGTTTAAAAATATTTCTAATGATAAACCAAATATTCCCCCCTGCCCCTCCATCCTCCGAACAAATAGGAAAGAAAAACTGGACCGACTTTGTTTAAGGGTAATGAAAACTGGGTTGATGTTGAAATTCATGAGGTTTGATTTAAGGGGTGTAACCAGCCTTTTGTTTTAAAACAATTGCGGAGTGAAAAATTGCTCATGGCATAAAGTATGTTTAAACTTTGTTTTGTCAAAATTGCAGTTTATTACACCATGGGTGTAGCCAGGGAAGGGTTGACTGGGTAGTACGACCCCCCCCCTCCACAGAAAATAAAAAAAGTCCAAATATATTCCCTGGCGACCCCCAATCTGAAAGGCTGGCTATATCCCTGTACACTGAGGTGAATTCAACAAAGAGACCCCCTTCTTTCTTCCCTGCTGCACCCATGCCTTGCCCAAATAAGGTTTTCTTATTCTTCTGAATTGAACTTTTTTTGGGGGTTGTACAACCTTTTGGGAACCCTAGCTACACCCACGAAATTAGGCCAGGGTTAAACAACATTTTAACACCCAACTATGTATCATTTTAAGAGCAGTCCTAGTTGTTTGTACAACTGTAAATGGATGTGGAGCGTAATTTTGTTTTTTTATACCATGATCTCTAAATATATTTAATCCAAGAAACCTCATTATTCATTTATTTTGTATTTATAGTTTCTTCATTTTAGCTACTTGGTGCTGCAAAATACTAATTACTGACTAAAAGGCTGAAATAATAGCTTTTGTAAGAAAGAAAATTCCTTTGTAAAAATTATGGTTGTGTAAAAAGTTATGCTAATTTGGCAGATGATGGTGAAGGGTGTAATTTATTGAGCAAAACTTGCTTCAGGTTTTTGTATCGAGGATTTATTTGAAACGTAATAAGGACTTATTTAAACTTTGACTTGCAAATATGTGTTTCCATGCGAACAATTTTGATAAGATGTCTGTATCTGCTGTCCTCTGAAAAATTGTGAAGAATTATGCTGGATGACATAAGAATATAAAAAAGTGTGTTTATTCATACATGACACATTTGCATGAATTTTGCATATTCAAGATATAAAAAATCAAAATGCTATTTGATATTTATTCTAATTTAAGGGATTAATTTATATCAATGAAATTAATAGCATTCTTTCAGGTAAGTAAGGAATGGGACATTGCTTTCTAATTAACTAATGAATAATTAATTGAAATTCATTATGCTTATTAGTTACTGAAGAAAATTAAATATCTCGAAAAAATGCAAAGCGAACACTTTTCATAGTTTTTTTTTTTTCAAGTGCTGTAATCTGTTATAAATGTATGCAAAAATTGTGAAATAAATTATGAAAACATTGATTTATGACTATTTTATGACAGTCTTTTTCCTATTTCCTTAATTTTACAATGGGTCAGGTCATATGATTAACATTTGTTGTGGGCGGTTGTGGCAGATCTTGATACCAAAGGGGCGAGGGGCAGCTTTGCTTCATGGGTGGGGTGTGGGCCTATAGATCAAACAAAATCTGTCGCCCATACAAATTTTCTAAGGAAGGTGTTCTAAGCGATATTGGGGCTAAATCCCCCTGTAGCGTTGCCACTGATTGTGGGTGAGGTCAAAGCGATATTAAAGGGGTAAGCCCCCCTGTAGCATTACCACTAATTGTGGGTGGGGTCAAAGTGATATTGTAGTAGGTTATCCCCCTGTAGTGCTGCCACTGACTGCCACTATATATATATATATATATATATATATATATATATATATATTTACTTATATAAATCATCAGCAAAGCGGTGAGAGTGCTTGATAATCTTTAACAGTTCAGAGCAATTTTATATATTCTTCACGTATAGAAGACAATGTATGTCGAATTCCGTCTACAAAGATTAATTAAAATACACAATTTTAAGCCCTTCTTCAGTGTAAACATGCAACGCGAACAGTTTCATGTTGCATGTCTACACTGAAGAAGGGCTTAGGAAGCCCAAAAATGTTGTGTTTTAATCAATCTTTGTTGACAGAATTCGACATACCTTGTCTTTTATTTTCTTCTGCATATTTGTATGTCAACACGTTGCAGCTATGCTGCATGGACCATATATATTTATATATATATTTTATATATATTTATATATATATATATATATATATATGTAAATATATATTTATATATATATATATATATATTATATATATATATATATATATATGTAAATAATATTATATATTTATATATATATATATATATATATATATATATATAAATATATATTTATATATATATATATATATATATATATATATATATATATATATATATATATATATAGATTTATATAGATATATGTATAGATTTATATAGATTTGTATAGATTTATATAGATATAGATATATATTTTTATATATATATATATATATATATATTTATATATAGATAGATATATATACATAGATAGATATATAGAGAGATATATATATAGAGAGAGAGATATATATAGAGAGAGAGATATATATAGAGAGAGAAATATATATAGAGAGAGAGATAGATATAGAAAGATATATATATAGAGAGAGATAGATATATATAGATATAGAGAGAAATATCGAGGTAGATACTGTAGATATAGATACGAGAAGTAATTAGGGGTTATTTACCCCCACAATGCTTGAGGTATAGTGACATATGCATCGAACAAGGATACTTCACCCAAAATCGGTCATACTTGCTCCAATTACCAACTGCAAATATCTAAAAAGTTGTATTACCATTTGATGTAACACGCAAGTATTCCTGGGGTTAGGTAAAACTTATCCCCCACTCTCATGTGGTGGATGATTCCAACAAAACCCCATTGGGAACTATTAACAGGCTCCATGCATGACGTTTCTCCAGTCCCGGGTTATTTCTTCCATACCATGGGAACTTTCTTGCAAGTGGCAGGACCTTTCCCCGTGTCAAGGGAACATTTCCAGCTCCCTTCTTCCCATAACCACCACTTTGTGGATGAGAAGTATTGTAGCCTACACACTACATGTTATAATCGTAAAAGCTAAAATCCTCCAAAATTCGGGAAATCATTGCCTGCATTCATTCGGGCAAAAAAGGGCAGTTTCGCATGGATCAAGGAGGCCAAAATAACATGCATAAGCCAAAGAAATGGGAGAAGGGTATAGGGACTCATAGAAAATTGTTGGGCAAGGATAGGCCTATGCCTTTAACTATCTTACTTTTATATTATTTTTCTGCAACCTTTTGGGCAGACTTGCACAAACACAAAGTCTTTCCCCAAGCTCCAAAATTTCCAAAACAATCATTTCCTACAGGTCAAGAAATTACCCAGAAGCACACTATAGTGGTATATCGTTTTATAATCACAATTAGGGTCTTTAGGCCTGTCAGGAATTTGGTGTAAATGCCCCTTAAGTTGTATCGCAGTAACATTGCTCGGACCTTCCTCCCCAGATATTTTTTGCTCGGGGCCTGTGGGGCTTACCCACCCAAAATAATCACTATGATTCCATTGAATAGTTTCCTTTAAATTTTGAGCCATTCATCACACGAAATTAGTTGGATCGGGCAACCTCTTGGGGCTGACTGCCATCAGCTCTTCTTCACCTTTGGTTTTGTGCCACAGGGGGAAGGGGGGGGGTTGTATTATGAATTTTTCATCACATAAATATTCACCACGGTATGATTATTCATAAATCGTAATTTTTCATGTTTGTATGCGCATATTAATATTTCTATATCACTAGATATGAATACTTACCCTGTACCATGCATGATCATAAGAGTATATCATGAGCATATCATAAACCCCAAGGGAGAGGGGGGGGGCACTTCCATATGTGAGTTATATATATATGTGCCGCCTGAGCAGTTGCCTTTTTGTATAATTTTTGTAGTGCAGGTCAAAAATCCAATCTCTCATACTGCAAGTCTAAAAAATTTGCATATTTTCATACTGCAGGTCTCAATAATCATAATTTTGTACTGCAGGTAACAAAAATCACTTATTTTGTACTACAGGTATCAAAAATCATGTATTTTCAATGATACTACAGGTATCAAAATCATATACTGTCATACTGCAGTTGCCAAAAAATATCTCATATTGCAGTACACCTTTGAAATCATGGGCGGCACATACCCACCACTTCAGTATGGAATTGCCCCTCTCCCTTCTCCCGCCCGGGCCATAGACAGCCCCACATTGCATGAAATTTTTTCATTAGACCATTTCACAACCCCCCCTCTCCATTACACAATCACTGCAATTACCATGACAATTGCCCCCTTAACTTTATCCTGACAGTGGCGAAAGAATCGGGGAGGGGGATGACCCTTGCTCACATGTTGTGTCTCCTTCAGTGTGGAATTAATATGTGAATATGGATTTGGTCTTAATAGTATATATATTACTAACAGTTCACCTTACATTAAATTGTTTGAAGAATTATACATCATACTGCATAATACTGTTGGGGAATGAGTGGTGGAACCGGGAAGCTCCCTCCAATGATTTTAGGTGAACATATGTTGTCACGTTACCCGACCTCATTAGCCCCCTAATATTTTGAATGCTCCACAATGATATATAGAATGTATAAACCCTTTTACCACTACAATAACAGGTACCGTTTGAGATAAAAAGACTGTCGAATGGTGAGGGAATCGTCACGACCACAAAACCACTGACGGCACCAAGAGATTACAGTATTAAAGTTTTGGCTTGGGGAGTGCACCCCGATGGGCAGATGGCGTTCCATATTTCATTCATGTTATACATATCTGTTTCCGCCTTTCCGTATAACCAAGAATCAGAAATGTATTTGATAACCGTGTGAAGAAGACTTTCCATCTGCAGACAATAATATGGCGGAATCAAGTTGGAATCGAGTTGGAATAATGGAACATTTTGTCAAGAAAAGGAGAAGAAAAAATATTTCTGCAATGGAAAGAAATAGAGAGTATATTGAAAGACTTTCCAGTCTTTTGTCAGTTTATATTATTTTGATAAAGGAGGTTTGTCAAATTATGCATATGATTAAATCTGGACTGAAAGTGGGCGTGTCTTTTATATGGTGAGACACTGTCAAATATACCTTCATGGGAGTGTGATTTAACATGGCACTTATTTGACATGGCACTTCATCGCTTCCGTGAATTATAAGAATTTTTACGCATTTCATTTTTGAAATCGGCATAGTTCAATCTGCAGAGCAGCTGAAAAGTTCCTTAATTGACATGAAGACCATAGAAAGAATGTTTGTTACTGTAAGGGAAGGTAGCACCCTTAACTGCACGGGAACGGCACCTTTAACGCAGAATCAATAAAGAAGCAGTAAAGCTTGTGAAGCGCCAGGATTTGACTAATAAGGGAGGGGGGAAGCAGCGGTGGATCCAGGATTTTTAGCACCATTTTGACCTCCCCCTTGCAAAAAAAAGTGTTTCGTTCAAGCCGAGACACAAAAGGCGAATAATGGTGTAAATCTAAGATAACCTGGATATAATTGCTAGGGTGGGGGTACATGTCAACAAAAAATCGCCCCATCGATGATGGCTTTCCTGTTTTGTTTTTTCTTCATTCTGTAATATAAATTTTTGCCAGTGGGGGAGGGAGGGGGGGGGGCCTGGGTGCCTCCCTTAAATCCGCCACCAAGTGGTAGAAGGGTTGCACGCCATGCCACTTAAATTCAGCATACAGGGATATATGCCATTGATTGGGAGGCGCTCCACGATGGCGTCATCCCTGTTAGGTGACACCACAAGTCTTTGCAATCCTAATTGCAGAGGATGGGAAGGAAGAAAGGAAGGGGGAGGGGGGAGGGTGAGGGGTGCGGCAAAAATCCTGAAGGTTTCTGATTACAGGTGGAAAATTGCAATGGTATAGTTTTTATTCAATGCTGCTGCTTTTAGGAAGTTTCCGCTCACAAAGAAGCCTGATTCCGTTTACAATTTACTTCAATTTTACCATAACCATTAAAAATACTTAAAAAAACATCAATTATGTTTCGACAATTCTCTCATTTTAACTCCCACATAAGGCAATGTGTCTGGAAAATATCTTTCGGCCTTTATTGTTTTCATCTGGGGTGTATTCTGTCTTTCGGATAAGGGGGCACGGGGCGCGAAGGAAAACATTCAAAAATTCTATCAAAATCCCAGTCGTTTTGGAAGCTAAATTCAACTAAAGAGCCAAACAAAATCATCGCCTTGTTGAACCGACACCATTCTAAACCGACGGAATTAAAATCTGAACTGATGGATTAAAATATTGAGAAAAGGGGGGGGGGGAGTGGGGAATCGCCCTGCCCCCTTCCCCTCTGGATACACCACTGATAACCGCTACACCACAGTGAGTAGAAATTGGGATGTCACAAAGTATTGTAATTTTATAATAATTTTGTACCCACAAATTTTCAAAATGGTAAATTTGTAACTGATTGTGATGGGATTGTGTTGCTATTTCTGTGATTTGATGTATATTTCAAGCTGCTATAGGTCATGTTGTTACCTGTCTAAACTTCTTTAATGAAACGGCTGCCGGACGTCTGTGACCTTTTCATATCGGAATCGGTAATTTCCGGAAATCTCATTTAAATAATGTCACATGGCCAAAGTTCACGTGCCCATAATGGACCAATCAAATTCCGGGGAATCCTGATCGTCTGCACAATTTTCTAGTGTATGGGGTCAAGCCCATTAAAAATACAATTTCACACAAACATCATACACAAATAAGCACTTCATTGAGACTTAATTTGGTTAGGAAATTCCATACCAAACAAAAACTTCGTATAAACTGTATCCTCTCCATTCACACAATTTTTCCGCTATGCAAAACTAGTTGTCTCATTCACAGATAACGAAGAATTTGCTGCCGAAAGTTCTCGATACTATTTTCACATTTTGTGCAGTGAGGTCAACGGCACAATTTCATACCATTATTAGGCTCTTCGCATTGAACATCAACGTTTTAAAATTTGAACGAGTTTTGCCAATTTCCGTCCTAATTTTTGTGTTTCAAATGTGCACAAATATTTTTAATGTTGAGGGAATGTGAACACCAACGAACATACAATGTTCGTCCACAAAAACAACATTTTAACGTGCACACTAAGCTAGGGCCTACAACTACATGCGTTGAACGTAGTGTTATAAACGTACGTGAGACCAACTTTTAACTTCCAAATCTTACCTGGCTATTGTGTATTCCTTAATTGCGACAGTTTGAAGGGAAGATTCCTACCCTCCTGGAAAATGAAAATCATTCCCATAAGATAATAAATATACAGGCAGAGCAGTTGGAACTTTTGACGCAAATTTAGATACTTTACGTGTGCATACAATTACAACACAAAGCTTATACATTTCATATATAGGCCTAGGCCTACATATCGTTTATTTATGTATAATGTACGTACCTACGTATAATGTACTTATTGTACTGTTACATGTATTATGTGCGTACAAGCTTATGAAGGTAATACGCGCGCGTATTGTTGTTGTTTACAATTTTACCTGCAGCTGATTGGTTGGTTTGTAAAATAGGAAATTCTTTGGCTTTTTATTGGTTAAAGTACCCAGACATTTCACTTTCTGCTAAACTCGGTTTGAAAAGGCTATACCATGTAGCATGGTTACTTGAATATGAGGCACTACTGAACCGCTGTTACCAGGTTGGTTATAGGGTGAAATATCTTTGTCATTTGTAATTTTTTATATGGAAATTTGTTGTTGTTTTTGTTTTGAGAACTTCTAAAGCTATAGCATTAACTTGTATTTTAAGCATCATATGCATTCTTTAACTTTAGTTTGATGAGATATTTGTTATAATTGGTTATAGTCAAATTTGTTACTAAGTTTATTTTTCTTAGTTTCTTTTCCTTTCTTTCTATGTGTCTGTGCAACCTAGTTCTGTAAAATAATTATGTGAATGTAACAAGGTTATACATTTTCTATTTTGTGTAAGGAAATGAAATTGTTATTAAAATGTAGCGGCGTACAATTTATTCCAAAACGATACTGATTGGACTATCAATGTAAGTGCACACTGTACCACTGTATTTCGATCAATCAAAACACAGGATTTGAATTTCATTTACCTCGTACGTTAGAGACGACAACTGGCCTTTAAAGTTAAGAGCTGGGTTCGCCATTAGGGGTGTAGGAAGCTTTCGAGAAGTGGGGCACGACCTCATAGAGGGGAAGTCATATATACATATGTCCCTTCCCCAGTCTGTAGTGAGCCCAAAACAATAAAGTAAATTAGGCACTTATTGTTTGGAAGGGACACTTTTCCAATGGAAAAACATTCCTCCTGTACATGGGACTGACAAAAATTGCCAGTTTCCTACTATTGCGTCAGTATTTAATGGGAACTTTTCATATTGAAAGGGGAACTTTTGTAATATATGTATGTGAGTGTGCGCACATTCCTCCAGTTCTTGCACCTTTGAAAGTAATTGAGAGGCACTTTTCATTTTCAAAAAGGGCACTTGGAAAGTGGGCGCCCTGGCCCCTGGCTGCTACACCTCTTCACCCAAATGCATACCTAAAATTTATGAAGCGGCATCAAGTTCTTATAAAATATTTTTGATTTTAATTTCTCATTCGTGTAGTAACGACTGACGACTGAATTCAGAATAGTTGTGACGTCACATTTTCAATAGTTTATTTGTATTCTATTTTTCCTGAGATATTTTTCAAGATAGTAAGGTAGGGCAGGATGACACTGGGGCTCAAGGAATTTATGAAAATGTCCTAACAGTAAGATAAGGCCTATAGACTTTTTCAAATCTGAATCGGCAATTTCCGGATAACTAATTTATATATTGTCACATGGCCGAGATTCACGTGTCCATAATGGACCAATCGTATACTGGAGGAATCTTATTTACCAATAAAATGCTGCTGGAGGAATTTTGGTATGGGACCAAGCGTATGAAAAACTGTTTGCATGCGCACGTTTTATACGTGCGTTATACATGAAGGTAATACGCGCGCGTATTGCTGCTTACATTTTTTTCTTTAACACCTGATTGGTTGGGAAACAAAGAAAAAGTTTCCCCAGCATTTGATTGGTCGAAGTACTAAAGAAATCACGTTTAGCTTAACTCGGTTTGAAAAGGTCTATACGTATCGAAGGACTAAATATTGCAAGAATGGAAAAGTATGTTCATACAAACATTGCAAATTTGTCAGTGTTCGAATGATTTTTGTCCATTTTTTTTCCAGTTGGTAAAAACTCGTCCCAACACTTAAAATTCTTTAAATATTATCTAAAAAAAACACCAAGTATTAGACTACAATGCGTCTGTAAACTCAATTTCGCTGACAGTGTTAAGACGGTGAAACATGTTGTGTTCCTCTCAAATTTATGATTTTATGGACTTCATTTGTATCAGAAAAGTGAACAACTTATATCTTGTGTCGCCGAGTAGTGCTTGGGTGCATACCTAGTGAGGTTACCACCCAGGGAGCAGGAAAAATCTCTCCCAAGCCAGGGAGGAGAGGGGGGGTTTTTAGTTACAAGCGGAAAAATTGTACTGCTAAATTAAGTTTCTTTGTTCAAGTTCTGCTAACAGTCTTATCAGAAAATGTTCTTCTTTTTTTGGGATATTTTCTAGTCAGATAAGATATGACTGTGTACTGTAGCCAAATGCATCGACTGTACACAGTCTTGCAAGTTGTGTGTAGCATGTAGGGCATACTGAGTGAGATGTTTATCTCACTAGATATTTCCGGGCAATTTTCTTCCATTTTCGGGAAATTTCTTTTAAGGAAATTCGGACAAAAGTTTTCTTCAATTTTCAAAAATGTTGCCAAATTTTACCAAGATTCTCAATAATTTTCCCAAATTTCCCTTTAATTTTACCAATTGTGTTTAAAATAATTTCCCAATTGAACTTCCCACTGGGCAGAAAGCAATGATGAAATGCTCTCAGAGGGCAGTTTTTCCTCTCCCCCCATTTCCAACACCTCTGTGGCCAGCGTCCAAAAAATAAGGGTCCGACCGTGGCTTTTGATGTCAACATCGAAAAGATGGGAGTCGAATTCAGTTGGTTGGAGCACGTCACATCCGGGAGATGACGTCATTTTCTGGAGTGAAACAAACCTTTGCGCTATACACGTGGGCAAGTCTCTATGCGTTTACTGTGTGGTACGTATAGCGTGTAAACAAACACAGCTGATTGCTTTGTTTTTACTCCAATGCGGGGTGAATGTGCGCGGTTGCTATGCGGTCTGATGACCTCAGGTCACATTTCTAACCAAGTGAATTGACCTTTCAAGCGTTATTTCTAAAATATTGTGTGGGTTTGTTAAAGGGAAGATTCCGCATAGCTATACCACTGTATACAGGCCTACCCCTCACCGACTGAGTCTTCGGACCTATCTTATAATCACACCTTGCCGTCCAATTCGTATACGCGTTGGGTATTGGCACTTTAAGAGGGGAACTTTCTCATTGTTTTTTTATTAGTAAAGGCACTGCTTAAAAATTTGGCGTGCAATTATCAGTAACAAATTAACCACATCATTCCACACAATTAATTTTGCATCCTAACATTGAGCCAGCTTTAATTACGGTTTACTTATATTATAAAGATTGCGATTATATTCAGATGTGTGTCACTAAAAATACCATATAACATCAGTGAGAGTCGTTATCTTGAATGAGTCTTGGAGAGGTGAAACTGTATACAGTTTTGTGGTTTGGGAAACAAAGAAATTGATAATTTTACTTCGACCGGCTTGTTCCATTTGAGGGCAGGTTGAGATGTTCCTGGTTTTAAGCAAAGTCATTTCTAATGATCGGATCAAAATTTACCACCTTAGTGGTAAATAGCAAATGATAATAGTAAATAATGTTCCTTTGATTTCATGCAAGGAGGCACGGCCCAGGCCTCGTGACCCATACTGTAGCTATGGGCCTGGTAATAATATAACAAGTCAAAATTGAGTATTGTTTTTCTATATACATTATAAAGACACAACTGTGGAAACCTTAGATTAAGGCTGAATGATATATAATAACTGTGACATTTCGACTCAAAAGATTTTAGAGGTATTTTGTATTATTTAGGTACTTAAATTGATATGTTTGTATATAGATATTTCATTATGAATTGATATAAATGTGCTGTATTTTGTCAAATGTATGCCAATATTGTGAAATAATTGCAGCCTTCATACATGGATACAAGAATCAAATGATTTTTTCTTCACGTCATTTATCGACAAGGGCGTATATAGGTATAACACCTCCACCCCCATTAAATCGGTCTGTCGAAAATCTATCAGAACCTGTCGGAAAACCAACACGGCAGAGACTCATGGTACCAACCCAATAACATTAATTAATTTTTCAGGACATGAGACACAAAATGAAACAATTTAATTATCATCAAGACCATTTGAATGATTCAAAAACATTTATTCATGCACACTTTGATACAGCTGTACAGAGTACAGATATATACAGGTATACAATATGATACATACAATGAAACAAAGATATTGATATATACATTCATTAATTACAAAAGTGACTTAGGAGCGCCACACAGGAAGTTAGAGTAACTTATAAACGTGTGGCCTCCAGAACACAAACGCCCCCCCCCCTCACCCACACACACACACACATATTTATAACAATGATTGTGTAACACTAGTCGTATTTTTATCAATTATGGCAAAAATAAGATACTACAAAATGGGAAACTGCATGAAAAGACAAATTTGAAAGAAGAAAAAAACCCAGTCAGGATAGAATTGATCCCAGAACATATAAAGGCAGAGCGTTATTTATAAAGTCAGAATAAAAACGTTTTAAAATAATTTTGAAACAAAGATTTTAAAGCTTATGCTAAGACCATTGACTATTGACTTTTAATTTTCCTTTTTTTTTTTTTTATTTCTGTTACACCATTGTCTTTTTCTTTTATTTAAGTGTTTCTCTTTCACAACACTCGATGAATAACGCTAGTTACAACTTATAATATACCACAAAATATAATATAATACATAAAAGACTGAGGAATCTGAGGCCATGACATCACAACTAGTCTGATTTCTGTCGTTTCTACACAAATGATACCAAACTTGATACCCGAATGATGCCCAATTTGAATCTCTTAAACCACTTGACGGAATAAGATTTTTAAATGCTTTTTTCCCCATTCTGTTTCACTTGCTTGAATTAACAAATTAATCTTTATGCGGTAATATGATATTATTATGAACCACGGTAAGTGGTTAGGAAAAGGGAAGGGGGAGGGGGGATGCAAATTGTATCAAACTATCCTAAATGTTGCAAAAAAAAAGGGGCTTAGTTCCATATGTGAGGTATATGTATATGTGCGGCCCGAGCAGGTGCCCTTTTTTCAGAATTTTTGTAGGGCAGGTATCAAAAACCCAATTCTGATATACTGCTGGTCTGAAAAATGACATCTTCATACTGCAGGTGTCAACAATTGTTTAGATCTAAACTGGGTTGGGTGGCCTGACAACATTTATTGACCCAATTTCAAATATAATTCAAAAGAAGCCACAGAATAAATTGCAGCTAATTTTAACACTGCTTCCTGTTCTCCCGTCTTTTTCTGTCAAAAAAAGGGAATTTCTTCCCTTGAAAATTGCTTCATATAATGACGTAGGGCCTACGTACAGTTCGCCAGTTCACTGGAGTGCCATGCCTATGACACTCCACCAATGAGCTTAGAACTTAAAGGTATACAGATATATGGACGTGCACGAAGAGGCATCATTATAGCGAAAAGGGAAGTGAGAGGAAGGGATGGGGGTGAAGGGGGAAGCCTGACAGCATTTATTTCAAATATCGTTCAAAAGTAGCCAAAAGTAGATTATTATTTTTTATATAGAGCGCCTCATGAATTTTATGAACTTTATGAACTGTTGGTCTTTGTTTTTAAATGTCTATCAAAATGACATCTTCAAAATACAATGTCCCTAAGAAAATGAAAATAAATAAAGATTTTGATCAACATACATAACAAATTTCGCGTAAATTAAAAAATTTAACAAGTTTTGATCAAAAAATAAAAATTATTATTATTTTTTTAATTAACAAAAAACTCTGTTTAGATCTTATTACTCTTTGAACCAACTGCTACTATGTCCATACATCTTTAATAAGAAAGAACTCTATGAGGCCGTGTAGGCTTTTGAAATACCCACACGTTTAAATAGTTACACTTAAAATAAAATCTTCAGATGAAGCTTACCTTACTGTCTCAACCGAATTCTAAAAAGAAAGAAAATACACTTAAGTGTTTAAGATTAGTAGGATGCTACCTTGCATTTGGTCGACATGAAGGCCTTGGAAAAGCATGCTAGGCCAGGTTGTCATAACGCTAGAAACACCTGTGGGTAGGCTCGCGGATTTGTTGTTGGTCAGTTGGAAGAAATCGTTTGTAACAAATTTTATCGACTGTTCTTGTAACTTTTGGTGTGAGTGACCGCAAAATGAGTTTGTATAGGATGATATTAACAGTTGTTACTTGTAGGCTGTACGGATCAGTGATAGCTGGGTTTTGTTTTACGGATATTAACTTAATATTGTTCGGACACAAGTTCTAGGCATGAGGCCTAAACCACAGGTGTTCCTAGCGTTATGGCAACCTATATGCTTAGGGCCTACTATATATTTATATATATATCTATATATAGGTTGCCATATATATATAGGATATATATATATATATATATATATATAGGTGTTCCTAGCATTATGGCAAGCTGTACGCTTACTAGTATTCTTTATATGTATAGGCCTACTAGTACAGTGAGCATATACAAGTTGCCATAAAGCTAGGTACACTTGTGCCTAGGAGTAGGAGTAGGACATGTGTGCAAGGATTTGAATACAGCTCAGTTTATCATGTCATCTCATTCACAGATGTTCCTAGCGTTATAACCTATAAACTAATCTAATACTAGGCCAAGGCCTACATCATTGTATATGTAGATGAGTAGGCCTACGCTAGGAACACCTGCGATCTCATCAGGAAAAAATCCTAGTGCGTTAAATCGCTATAGGCCACTAGTACTCTATTTTAGTCCTAGTTATCATAGCCTAGCCTACACATCCCTCAGTACGGGTTGACATTGGGATTGCTGTTGAGGGTTGTTGCAAATTAGCTGCAATTACTATGTTTTTTTTAAAATTCACATGTAGAAAATTAATGATTAAAAAATATTTACATTTTGGATATTTTGATATAAATTAATTTAAATTATACACCTTTCCAAAAAACTTTTCCAAAATCTTTACCTATTTAGCACCAGGACGGGATAAAGTTCTCCGAGATTTACATTTTGGTCGCCATTTTCTTAGTCACACTACACGTTTGTGATTAATTATTCAACATCTGCAAATAAGTTTTAGAATGTTCCACTAAACTGCAAGTTGATTTTTCGCTGACATTTTTTTTATTCATAATTTTATTAAATAGTTTTGGTAAAAAAAAAAAACTGCGAAAACAAATCAATAAAACATCAAGAAATGTTTAGAATATATCATTGTACTTTATAAGTATTATCAGTCTGACGGTACTACAAGAGTACTAGTACTCTTCTAGTACCGTCGGACCGATGCCAGCCGTGTTAGTATGGCTGCTGCTGGTGATGGCTGGCTGTCCAAGGGTGCTACAAAATCCTATACCCTCCTGTACTGTTTTAATCGAGGTGTTAAAAAAATAGAAAATCTCAGTTTTAAGAATAGATCTTTATGAAAACAGAAAAATTTTACCTTTTTTTTTTTTTTTTACCCACAATGATTAGAATCATGTTTGAAGCCCATCTGTGTCTTCAAAAACTGTTTTTAAGGTGATTTACTTTTATCGAAATATTTTGGATTACATTTCTTTCTGTAAAAATTGTCTGATGAGCTCTCTCAAAAGTTAAAAATGATTGTTTTTTTAAATCTGAGAATATTTGGTCATTTTAGTTTTTGAAATATTTTTAACCTATAAGAATTCAAAAAGTAAGTTATTTTTTAGTTTTTCTTTATTTCTTCCCATTATTCCAAAATATTTTCAAATTGATACCGGAATTGATTTTTTTTGACTGAGTTTCAAAGTTTCAGGATTTATAAAGAAAAAGGATAAATCACAAGCTCAGAATTTTTTGGCAAAATTTTTTTTTTTTTTCAAATCTGAGAAAATTTTACCTTCATTCAAAATCTTTCATCTTCCCATCATTCCAAAATATTTAAATTGAAAAACTGATAAATAACAAGCTCACAAAGGAATTTTAACAATGTCAAAATCCTAAAATACTAATCCTAAAACCTAAGCTGGAAATAAGGATCTACATTAATTAAGCACAGGTTTTTTATTTATTTAAGTTAAACGGCTTGCAGACTCCAATCGTCAGTACAACATTAGATGAGTAAAAGTTTCGATCGGAAATTTAAAACTTGTTAATGAATTATTCCTCTTTTATTTTAGAATTTTGGCTTAGTTTATACTTAAAAGACCCAAATCTAAATATCTAAAAAGGAAAATAGTTACAATACATAAATGCAATGGAATAAAACCAAAAATAAAAAAGAACAAGTAAAAATCCTTATAGGCTTCTAAAAATTTGTCCCAGCATGGGTTCTTAAAAGGTCTTGTGTTTCTAATTTATTGGAGGTTTTTGATGATGTTACTATTACTAGTTGATTCCGGTCATTATGTGGATGTTATTATTTGAATTTACAAAAATCTTTTGATAAGGTTCCATTAGGCAGGTTTATGATGAAAACAAGAGCACTTGGTGTGGAGGAAGAGTGTGCCATTTGGATATAATCTTGGTTAGTTGACAGGTCACAAAGAGTTCTTGTTAATGGTGAAGTATCTCCATGAAAGAAGATTACAAGTGGTATTCCTCAGGGTTCTGTATTAGGTCCGCTTCTTTTCTTAATGATACTGATGTTTTCCTTGGCTCCAGGATTTGTAAATTTGCTGATGACACTGAGCTGTACAGGATTGTTGATGATGCTAGGTTCTTCACTTTGCAAACTCGTATTTTTCTTAATGATACTGATGAAGAAAAAATTAACTTGGCTTTTAGGCCAGGATTTTTTGTTTTTAGCATTATTGTGCATGGATTATCAATGGAATATACTCTTTGACACTGACTTACAGCTTTACAAGTCACATTCAGTGTTTGATGTGTTACATCCTGAAAGGTTCTTCACTTAGAGAAAAACTAATCTGGATAAGTTAAGTTTCTTGGTCCCAAGTAAGGAATCTCTCTTATGAATCTAGGTTGCGAATTCTTGGTTTGACCACGCTGGAGTTGAGAAGAGTATGTGGCGATATAATTCAGGTTTTCAAGTTCCTATCAAGTAGTGATGCTTTGACTTCCTGTTATTTCTTGCATGTTTTAGCTAATCCTCATTCGACACATGGTAACAGTTTAAAGTTGACCAAAGAGTTCTCACGGATAAATATTCAGCATTTTAACTTTTCGCAAAGAGTTGTTAATGAGTGGAATGGTTTGCCTGAGTGGGTAGTTAGCTCCAATTCTGTTCACAATTTCAAAGTCAACGTTGACAAGTTCTTTACTAACTCTGGGCGTCTTTGATTTTTTTTGTGGTGATGGTGGTATTAGTTTGGGCTTTTTATGGGGTGACTAATCTTTCTTAGCCCGTAATCTTGTTATGTTATGTTATGTTAAACTTACTGCTATACTAGGATTTTACCGGTCAATGATAGGCCTACCTGTTTTTTTTTTTTTTGCGGATATTAATATTGTTCAGACACTTAGGTGCCCGTCATGTGTGCAAGGATTTGACTACAGCTTAGTTTATCATGTCATCTTATCACAAGCAATTTGTGTAAAGTGTCTACTTTAACAATTGAACTCAAACAGGACAGTTAGACAGTCATTTATCGTCAGTATTGTTTTGTAATTGGTCAGGCCTATTTATCAGGCCGGGTCTGACAAATAGCTTCCAAAATGCCTGTTTTGTCAGTTCCAGCCTGACGTATAAGGCGTATATTAATTTGTTTCTATTTGTAAGGCCGGCTATCTAAATCCTAATCCTGGGCCTGTCAAAGAGCTACTGACAACTGATAGTATATGTACGGCCTGACCTGACAAATAGGGTGATACTAAAACGAATGCCAACCGAGTGCCATTAGGTAATGCGAACAGTAATTTCCATACAATGAATGCCTGTTGAGATGCACACTTTTGCAGATAGCTACCTAGGTTAGGGTTTAGGTTAACTCTAACTTTAACCCTAACAAATCGATATTACTAGCACAGCAATACAAAACATTTACAGTACAGCGGTAGGTATTGGCATTCATATTTTCGATGGACATTTGGTTTTTAGTGTGAGTTAATTGGCATTCGTTTTAGTATAACCCTGACAAATAGCCACTTAGTTTACAAATTTGGTGTAGCTTTAAATGCAATTTCGGTTTGCTTGTTTTTGACTTTATTGCATTGGTTGTTTTGGAACTTCAATCATTAAAGAGTAAGCTTAGCGACCAAATATGTTAATCTTATCTAGAAATAGTAACTCTAAAAGGAATACAAAGGTGTTTTTTTTGTGTGAATAATCTAAAGGAATAGATATCAATATCAGATGATTTATTTGTGTTATGATTCAAATCATAGTAGAAATGATATAAGGTTTACCCAAAATTCAATCCATAGGTACTTATCATTACAGTTATTAGGAGAAAACACAATTATTTTGTGAAAGTGACGAAAAAAACAAAATAGTTTTTCGCGCAGTCAAGTCTCTTCTTTTGGGCTGATTGGGACCATCCGTGGGACCAACTAGGTCCCTCCCTGCCCGGTGGGACTAACTGGGTCCCTCCCCGCCGGGTGGGACCAACTGTGTCCCTCCCTGCCGGGTGGGACCAACTGGGTCCCTTCCCGCTGGGTGGGACCAACTGGGCGGGTCCCTCCCTGCCGGGTGGGACCAACCGGGCAGGTCCTCCCAGTCGGGTGGGACCAACCAGGCAGGTCCCTCCCAGCCGGGTAGGACCAGGCTAGGACCAACAGCGGGTCCCTCCCCGCCGGGTGGGACCAGCCTCCGACCAACCGGGTCCCTCCCCGCCGGGTGGGACCAGCCTCCGACCAACCGGGTCCCTTCCCGCCGGCTGTGACCAGGCTGGGACCAACCGACCAGGTCCCTCCCCGCCGGGTGAGACCAAGCTGGGACCAACCGGGTCCCTCCCCGCCGGGTGGGACCAGCCTCTGACCAACCGGGTCCCTCCCGCCCGGGTGGGACCAGCCTCCGACCAACCGGGTCCCTTCCCCGCCGGCTGTGACCAGGCTGGGACCAACCGACCAGGTCCCTCCCCGCCGGGTGAGACCAAGCTGGGACCAACCGGGTCCCTCCCCGCCGGGTGGGACCAGCCTCTGACCAACCGGGTCCCTCCCCGCCGGGTGGGACCAGGCTGGGACCGACCGGGTCCCTCCCCGCCTGGTGCGACCAGCCTGGTGGGACCAACCGGGTCCCTCCCCGCCGGGTGGGACCAACCAAGCAGGTCCCTCCCCGCCAGGTGGGCCCATCCGGCGGGTTCTTCCCCGCCGGGTGGGACCAACCGGTTTCCTACCTGCCGGGTAGGACCAACCGGGCGGGTCCCTCCCCGCCGGGTGGGACCAAGCGGTTTCCTCCCTGCCGGGTGGGACCAACTGGGTCCCTCCCCATTGGGTGGGACCAGCCGGGTGGGACCAGCCGGGTCTCTTCTTGCAACGCCAGGTAGGACCAGCCGGGTCTCTTCTTGCAACGCCAGGTAGGACCAACCGGATCTCTCCCTGTCAGGTGCAACCAAGTGACTCCCTCCCCGCTGGGAAGGACCAACTAGGTATCTCCCAGCCGGGCGGGACCAACTGGGTCTCTCCCCGCCGGGTGGGACCAGGCTGGGACCAACCGGGTCCCTCCCTGCCAATGGGATCAGGCTGGGACCAACCAGGTCTCTCCTCGCCGGGTGGGACAGGCGGGACTAATCGGGTCCCTCCCGCGGGTGGGACCAGGCTGGGACCAACAGGGTCCCTCCCCGCCTGGTGGGACCAGCCTGGTGGGACGAACCGGGTCCCTCCCCGCCGGGTGGGACCATCTGTTGGGTCCCTTTCCGCCGTGTTGGACCAGCTGGATTCTTCCCCTCTGGGTCGGGACCAACTGGGCCAGCTTGGTCGCCCGATAGGTCAGACAAGCTAAGGACCCCGCCATGTCGGACTAGCTGGGTCCATTGCCTTGTCAGGCCAGCCGGGTACCCCCGACTGGTTGGGGCAGCGCCGGGTGGGACCAGCCGGGTCCTTCCCTGCCTTGGTGGAATCAGCCAGGTCCCTTTCCTCTGGGTGGGACCAGCCAAGTCCTCTTCGCCAGGTAGGACAAGCCGCATGGGACCAGCCGGGTCCCACTCTGCCAGGTGGAACCAGTCGAGTCCCTTCCTGTTGGGTGGGACCATGTGTTGGGTCCCTCCGCCGTGTCGGACCAGCTGGATTCTTCCCCTCTGGGTCTGGACCAACTGGGCCAGCTGGGTCCCCCACTAGGTCAGACCAGCTAAGGACCCCCGCTATGTCAGACTAGCCGGGTCCATTGCCTGGTCTGGCCAGCCAATGGACCCCCGCCAGGTTGGACCAGCCGGGTCCATCACCTAGTCAGGCCAGCCGGGTACCCCGACAGGTTGGGCCAGCGCCGGGTGGGACCAGCCAGGTCCCTTTCCTCTGGGTGGGACCAGCCTGGTGGGACCAGCCAAGTCCTCTTCGCCAGGTAGGACAAGCCGTATGGGACCAGCCAGGTCCCACTCTGCCAGGTGGAACCAGTCGGGTCCCTTCCTGTTGGTTGGGACCATGTGTTGGGTCCCTTCGCCGTGTCGGACCAGCTGGATTCTTTCCCTCTGGGTCTGGACCAACTGGGCCAGTCCCCCGCTAGGTCAGACCAGCTAAGGACCCCCGCCATGTCAGACTAGCCGGGTCCATTGCCTGGTCTGGCCAGCCAATGGACCCCCGCCAGGTTGGACCAGCCGGGTCCATCACCTGGTCAGGCCAGCCGGGTACCCCCGACAGGTTGGGCCAGCGCCGGGTGGGACCAGCCAGATCCCTCCCTGCCTTGGTGGGACCAGCCGGGTCCCTCCCTGCCGGGTGGGACCAGCCAAGTCCCTTTCCACTGAGTGGGACTAGCCTGGTAAGACCAGCCGGGTCCCTCTTTGCCAGGTAGGACAAGCCGCGTGGGACCAGCTGGGTCCCACTCTGCCTGGTGGGAGCAGCCGGGTCCCTCCTTGCCAGATGGGACCAGCCGGGTCCCTTCCTACCAGGTTGGACCAGCCGGGTGCGACCAACCGGGTCCCTCCCTGCCTGGTGGGACCAGCTTCGTGGGACCAGCCGGGTCCCTCCGCGCCTGGTGGGACCAGCCTGGTGGGACCAACCGGGTCCCTCCCTGCCTGGTGGGACCAACCAGGTCCCTCCCCGCCTGGTGGGACCTACCGGGTCCCTCCCCGCCGGGTGGGACCAGGCGGGACCAACTACGTCCCTCCCCCATGGGTGGGACCAGGCTGGGACCAACCAGGTTCCTCTCGCCGGGTGGGACCAGGCTGGGACCAGCCGGGTCCACCTCCTCGCCAAAGTTGGGATCAACCGGGTCCCCTTCCCGCCGGGCGGGACCAGACTGGGACCAACCAAGTCCCCTTTTCGCCGGGTAGGACCAGGCTGGGACCAACCGGGTCTCTCCCCGCCGGGTGGGACCAGGCTGGGACCAGCCGGGTCCCTTTCCGCCTGGTGTGACCAGCCTGGTGTGACCAACCTGGTGGGACCAGCCTGGTGGGACCAACCAGGTCCCTCCCCGCCTGGTGGGACCAGCTGGGTCCCTTCCTGCCTGGTGGGACCAGCCTCGTGGAACCAGCCGGGTCCCTCCGCGCCTGGTGGGACCAGCCTGGTGGGACCAACCGGGTCCCTCCCCGCCTGGTGGGACCAATCGGGTCCCTCCCCGCCTGGTGGGACCAACCGGGTCCCTCCCCGCCTGGTGCGACCAGCTGGGTCCCTCCCCGCCTGGTGGGACCAACCGGGTCCCTCCCTGCCTGGTGGGACCAACAGGGTCCCCTCCCTGCCTGGTGGGACCAACCGGGTCACTTCCCGCCATGGGTGGGGTTAACCGGGGTCCTCCGGTGGGACCAACCGGGCGGGTCAACTGGGCGGGTCCCTCATCTTTGGGTGGGACCAACCGGGTCCCTCATCTTTGGGCCCAACCAACCGGGCGGGTCCCTCATCTTTGGGGTGGGACCAACCGGCGGGTCCTCATCTGGGTCCCTCATCCCCGGGTGGGACCAACCGGGCGGGTCCTCATCCCGGTGGGACCAACCGGGCGGGTCCCTCATCCCGGGTGGACCAACCGCGGGTCCCTCATCCCGGTGGGACCAACCGGGCGGGTCCCTCATCCCGGGTGGGACCAACCGGGCGGGTCCCTCATCCCCGGGTGGGACCAACCGGGCGGTCCTCGTCCCGGGTGGGACCAACCGGGCTGGTCCTCATCTTTGGGTGGGACCAAGCGGGCGGGTCCTTCATCTTTGGGTGGGACCAACCGGGCGGGTCCCTCATCTTTGGGTGGGACCAACCGGCGGGTCCCCTCATCCCCGGTGGGACCAACCGGGGGTCCCTCATCCCGGTGGGACCAACCGGCGGGTCCCTCATCCCGGGTGGGACCAACCGGGCGGTCCCTCATCCCGGGTGGGACCAACCGGTGGGACCAACCGGCGGGTCCTCATCCCGGGTGGACCAACCGCGGGTCCCTCATCCCGGTGGGACCAACCGGGCGGGTCCCCTCATCCCGGGTGGGACCAACCGGCGGGTCCCTCATCCCGGGTGGGACCAACCGGGCGGGTCCCTCGTCCCGGTGGGACCAACCGGGCGGGTCCCTCATCTTTGGGTGGGACCAACCGGGCGGGTCCCTCATCTTTGGGTGGGACCAACCGGGCGGGTCCCTCATCTTTGGGTGGGACCAACCGGCGGGTCCCTCATCCCGGTGGGACCAACCGGCGGGTCCCTCATCCCGGTGGGACCAACCTGGCGGGTCCCCTCATCCCGGGTGGGACCAACCGGCGGGTCCCTCATCCCGGTGGGACCAACCGGCGGGTCCCTCATCCCGGGTGGGACCAACCGGCGGGTCCCTCATCCCGGGTGGACCAACCGGGCGGGTCCCTCATCCCCGGGTGGGACCAACCGGGCGGGTCCCTCATCCCGGTGGGACCAACCTGGCGGGTCCCTCATCCCGGGTGGGACCAACCGGCGGGTCCCTCATCCCGGGTGGGACCAACCGGCGGGTCCTCATCCCGGGTGGGACCAACCGGCGGGTCCTCGTCCCCGGTGGGACCAACCGGGCGGGTCCCTCATCTTTGGGTGGGACCAACCGGGCGGGTCCTTCATCTTTGGGTGGGACCAACCGGGCGGGTCCCTCATCTTTGGGTGGGACCAACCGGCGGGTCCCTCATCCCGGTGGGACCAACCGGCGGGTCCCTCATCCCGGTGGGACCAACCGGGCGGGTCCCTCATCCCCGGGTGGGACCAACCTGGCGGGTCCCTCATCCCCGGGTGGGACCAACCGGGCGGGTCCCTCATCCCCGGGTGGGACCAACCGGGCGGGTCCCTCATCCCCGGGTGGGACCAACCGGGCGGGTCCCCTCATCCCGGTGGGACCAACCGGCGGGTCCCTCATCCCGGTGGGACCAACCGGCGGGTCCCTCATCCCGGGTGGGACCAACCGGCGGGTCCCTCATCCCGGTGGGACCAACCGGGCGGGTCCCTCATCCCGGTGGGACCAACCGGCGGGTCCTCATCCCCGGTGGGACCAACCGGCGGGTCCCTCATCCCGGTGGGACCAAGCGGCGGTCCCTCATCCCGGTGGGACCAAGCGGCGGGTCCCTCATCCCGGTGGGACCAACCGGCGGGTCCCCTCATCCCGGTGGGACCAACCGGCGGGTCTCACCGCCGGGTGGGACCAACCGGGCGGGTCTCTCACCGCCGGGTGGGACCAACCGGGCGGGTCTCTCACCGCCGGGTGGGACCACCCAGTTTCCACATGGCATTCCACCCCGTTTCCACATGGCATTCCACCCGTTTCCACATGGCATTCCACCCGTTTCCACATGGCATTCCACCCGGTTCCACATGGCATTCCACCCGGTTCCACATGGCATCCCACCCGTTCCACATGGCATCCCACCCGTTCCACATGGCATCCCACCCGTTCCACATGGCATCCCACCCGTTCCACATGGCATCCCACCCGTTCCACATGGCATCCCACCCGTTCCACATGGCATCCCACCCGTTCCACATGGCATCCCACCCTGTTCCACATGGCATTCCACCCCGGTTCCACATGGCATTCCACCCCGGTTCCACATGGCATTCCACCCGTTCCACATGGCATTCCACCCCGTTCCACATGGCATCCCACCCGTTCCACATGGCATCCCACCCCGTTCCACATGGCATCCCACCCTGTTCCACATGGCATCCCACCCGGTTCCACATGGCATCCCACCCGTTTCCACATGGCATTCCACCCGTTTCCACATGGCATTCCACCCGTTTCACATGGCATTCCACCCGTTTCCACATGGCATTCCACCCGTTTCCACATGGCATTCCACCCCGTTTCCACATGGCATTCCACCCCGTTTCCACATGGCATTCCACCCCGTTTCCACATGGCATTCCACCCCGTTTCCACATGGCATTCCACCCCCATGTTCCACATGGCATCCAACCCCATGTTCCACATGGCATCCAACCCCATGTTCCACATGGCATCCAACCCCATGGCATCCAGCATGAAGGAGGACGTAGGACCAGGAGGACATTGGACCAGCAGGACATTGGACCAGCAGGACATTGGACCAGCAGGACAATGGACCAGCAGGACAATGGAGCAGCAGAATCAGCAAGAATTTAAGATGATAATTTAATTTAGGAAGAGTATAGTCATCCGTGTCATCACACAATATATTTTCTTTAGAACGGTAAAAACCATCATGGTTCGGGTGCCCATACAAATTGACACCCATATCATATGACCCGGCCAATTATAAAAATGGCATCTCACACTAAGTCCCACATGGCATACCATGTCCCACATGGCATCCGACGTCCCACATGACATCCCATCCCTTGTCCTACATGGCATTTCACCATATCACCCACATGACATCCCACCCTGTCTCACATGACATCCCATCCTGTCTCACATGACATCCCATCCCTTCCCTTGCCCCACGTGGCATTCCATAATGTCCCACAGGGCATCCCATCCTAGGACCCACATTACATTCCACCATATGTCCCACATTACATTCCACCATATGTCCTACATGGCATTTTACCTCATGTCCTGCATGGCATTTTACCTCATGTCCTGCATGGCATTCCACCCGATGTCCTGCATGACATCCCATCTCACATGACATCCCATCCCTTCCCTTGCCCCACGTGGCATTCCATAATGTCCCACAGGGCATCCCATCCTATGACCCACATGGCATTTCACCATATGTCCCACATGGCATTCCACCCCGTGTCCCGCATGGCATTCCACCCCGTGTCCCGCATGGCATTCCACCCCGTGTCCTGCATGGCATTCCACCCCGTGTCCTGCATGGCATTCCACCCCGTGTCCGCATGGCATTCCACCCCGTGTCCCGCATGGCATTCCACCCCGTGTCCCGCATGGCATTCCACCCCGTGTCCCGCATGGCATTCCACCCCGTGTCCCGCATGGCATTCCACCCGTGTCCGCATGGCATTCCACCCGTGTCCACATGGCATTCCACCCGTGTCCGCATGGCATTCCACCCGTGTCCTGTCTCACATGGCATTCCACCCGTGTCCGCGCATGGCATTCCACCCGATGTCCGCATGGCATTCCACCCCTGTCCCATGGCATTCCACCCGTGTCTCGCATGGCATTCCACCCGTGTCCCGCATGGCATTCCACCCCGTGTCCCGCATGGCATTCCACCCCGTGTCCCGCATGGCATTCCACCCCGTGTCCCGCATGGCATTCCACCCGTGTCCTACATGGCATTCCACCCAGTGTCCGCGCATGGCATTCCACCCGTGTCCCGCATGGCATTCCACCCGTGTCCCGCATGGCATTCCACCCCTGTCCAGCATGCATTCCACCCACATGTCCCATGGCATTCCACCCGACATGTCCCCCCATGGCATTCCACCCGTGTCTCCATGGCATTCCACCCGTGTCCCCATGGCATTCCACCCGTGTCCCGCATGGCATTCCACCCTTCCCTTGTCCCGCATGGCATTCCACCCGTGTCCCGCATGGCATTCCACCATGTGTCCGCATGGCATTCCACCCATGTCCCGCATGGCATTCCACCCGTGTCCGCATGGCATCCACCCGTGTCCCGCATGGCATCCACCCGTGTCCGCATGGCATCCACCCGTGTCCGCATGGCATCCACCCGTGTCCCGCATGGCATCCCACCCGTGTCCGCATGGCATCCAACCCGTGTCCCGCATGGCATCAACCCGTGTCCGCATGGCATCCAACCCCGTGTCCGCATGGCATCCAACCCGTGTCCGCATGGCATCCAACCCCGTGTCCCGCATGGCATCCAACCCCGTGTCCCGCATGGCATCCAACCCGTGTCGCATGGCATCCAACCCGTGTCCGCCCCATGGCATCCAACCCCGTGTCCCGCATGGCATCCAACCCCGTGTCCCGCATGGCATCCAACCCCGTGTCCCGCATGGCATCCAACCCCGTGTCCCGCATGGCATCCAACCCCGTGTCCCGCATGGCATCCAACCCCATGGCATCCAACCCCATGGCATCCAACCCCATGGCATCCAACCCCATGGCCCACATATCATCCAACCCCATGGCATCCAACCCCATGTCCCACATATCATCCAACCTTATGGCACCCCACCCCATGTCCCACATGGCATCCAACCTTATGGCACCCCACCCCATGTCCCACATGGAACCCAACCCCATGTCCCACATGGAACCCAACCCCATGTCCCACATGGAACCCAACCCCATGTCCCACATGGCATCCAACCCATGTCATCCAAGTCCATGTCCCACATGGCATCCAACCCATGTCATCCAACCCCATGTCCCACATGGCATCCAACCCCATGTCCCACATGGCATCCAAACCCCATGTCCCACATGGCATCCAAACCCCATGTCCCACATGGCATCCAACCCCATGTCCCACATGGCATCCAGCCTCATGTCCCACATGGCTTCCAGCCCCATGTCCCACATGGCATCCAGCCCCATGTCCCACATGGCTTCCAGCCCCATGTGCCACATGGTATCCAGCCCCATGTCCCACATGGCATCCAGCGCCATGTCCCACATGGCATCCAGCCCCATGTCCTACATGGCATCCCACCCCATGTCCCACATGGCATCCAGCGCCATGTCCCACATGGCATTCAGCCACATGGCATTTTACCACATGGCATTCCACCACATGGCATCCCATCATATGGCAAACACTACCTAGCTTAGCCATTCTATTTTTCTATAGTAGAAACTCTTTGAGCGACATTCAAAGAATTTCAGGTGAGAATATAATTTCAGAAGGGCTTATCTAAGATTTCATCCCAAAATATATTTAAAAAGATCTCAATTGCTAATCGCCCATAGACCTTTAAAAAGTGTTCGTGTATTTAATTTT
Source organism: Chiridota heheva (assembly GCA_020152595.1). NCBI lineage: Eukaryota > Metazoa > Echinodermata > Holothuroidea > Apodida > Chiridotidae > Chiridota > Chiridota heheva. The sequence goes on from JAIGNY010003665.1 coordinate 2,313,082, forward strand.
ATTTCAAATTAATTTCAACCTGTATCTAGCCGTCTGGCTTAGGCATTCTAATCATTTTCTATAGTAAAATTTCGTTGCACAACATTCTCAGGATTTAAGCGGAGATTTTTCCGGTCATACAACACCACATATGTTTTAAAAAGGCATCTTAGAAGAGCACTAGACAAAGGTTAGGGTATTCATTTTGTGAATTTCACACATATATTATCCACAACAGATCAATAAACTTCATGCCTTCATAGCCCACAGACAACGTTGGGGCAAAGGCCACTTTGATATTCATATTAGGCGTTGCGTGCTAGATGAGCATTAAAATTTTATTTAAATTATCATCAAACACTACTTCACTTGGATATCTAATTATTTTCTATAATAACTAGAACAGTAAATACTGTCATGGTTTGCATGCCCATGCAAATTGACACCCATATCATATGATCAGGCCAATTATAAAAATGGCATCTCACACTGGAGTCCCACATGACATCCCACCCCATGGCATCCCACCCCATGTCCCGACATGACATCCCACCCCATGTCCCACATGACACCCCACCCCATGTCCCACATGACACCCCACCCCATGTCCCACATGACACCCCACCCCATGTCCCACATGACATCCCACTCCATGTCCCCATGGCATCCACCATGTTCCACATGGCATCCCACCATGTCCCACATGGCATCCCACCATGTCCCACATGGCATCCCACCCCATGTCCCACATGGCATCCCACCATGTCCCATGGCATCCCACCACATGTCCCACATGGCATCCCACCACATGGCATCCCACCCCATGGCATCCACCCCATGTCCCACATGGCATATCCCACCCCATGTCCCACATGGCATTCCATCATATATCCACATGGCATTCCATCATATATCCCACATGGCATTCCATCATATATCCCACATGGCATTCCATCATATATCCACATGGCATTCCATCCCATGTCCCACATGGCATTCCATCCCATGTCCCACAGGGCATCCCATCCTATGGCATCCAATCCCATCTCCCACACGACATCCAATCCCATGTCCCACACGACATCCCATCCCATGTCCCACACGACATCCCATCCCATGTCCCACACGACATCCCATCCCATGTCCCACACGACATCCCATCCCATGTCCCACACGACATCCCATCCCATGTCCCACACGACATCCCATCCCATGTCCCACACGACATCCATCCCATGTCCCACGACATCCCATCCCATGTCCCACACGACATCCCATCCCATGTCCCACACGGCATCCCATCCCATGTCCCACACGACATCCCATGTCCCACATGGCATTCCACCATATCTCCCACCCATGTCACATATGATGTCCCACATGGCATTCCATCATATGTTACACCGGGCATTCCACCATATCTCCCACATGGCTTTCCACCATACAGTGTCTCACATGGCATATTCCACCATATGGCATTCCACCATGTCCCACATGGCATCCCATGCTATGACCCACATGGATCCCACCCATCCTACATGTATGTCTTACATTAATCCAACCATATGTACCACATGACATCCCTCCCTATGTCCCACATGGCATCCCTCCCTGTGTCCTGCATCAGTGGCTTCCCACCTGATGTCCCACATGGCATTCTACCCTGTTCCACATGGCATCCCACCCCATGGCATTCCACCCCATGTCCCACATGACATCCCATAGGCTCCATAAGGAGTCTTATCCTAGCTATCACAGTCTGTGATTGAGCATACTATGTATGAAAGTGTCAGTTCATATAACTTATATGCAAATGGGGTGGGATGCCATGTCCCACATGACATCCCATGACATTCTATCCCATGGCAATCCACCCTATGTCCTGCATGGCATTCCACCACATATCCTATGTGGCAATCCACCCTGTTCCACATGGCATCACACCCCATGTCCCACATGGTAGCCCACCCCATGTCCCACATGGCATCCCACCCTATGTCTCACATGACGTCCCATAAGAAGTCTCATCCTAGCTCCCTGATTAAGCATACTATGTATTAAAGTATCAATTCATATAACTTATATGCAAATGAGTTGTTGAATAAGAAAAAAGAGGTGGAGTCAAATGATAATGCCTGATATAGCCCTTGGTGTATACAACATGGTAAATATTATATCATATGGCCCCCATCCATGTCCCACATGGCATCCTTTCCTATATTTATATGCAGTCACACTCCCTGACTAAGCATACTAAATAAAAAAGTCTGGTTAGGTCATATACTGTAGCAACTTTATGCAAATGAGCACAATAATAAAGGTGGAGTTTGAAAAATCATGCCTGATATAACTGTTGGTGCCCAAATATTTTTAAGGATTTTAAATCTCAAGTGCTACAAGAAAGACTTGAGGATCTCTGAAGAATATTGGAAAATTATATTATTTTACAGTTATCTTCTAAGAAAATATCAAATGTTTTGTAGACTTTAAGGAACTAGTCTTTGATCTGTCTTGAGTCTCTCTGAAAAACTTTAACATTTTATAAGGAAATTCTAACCTTCCATAAGGATATCTGAAGAAACTTTGTAACTTTTTCTAAGGAACTCAGAAAAAACTTTAACATTTTCTGAGGAATTCTCAAAAAACTATAACATTTCTGAGGAAATCTCAGGACAAATCTGTGGACGGCCGGACGGACATAATCGCCATTACATAGGTTCGCATAAATGCTTCGCATGCGAACCAAAAACTTATTGAACGACCTTGAAAAAGTTAAGCTGAGAGAATTTAATTTAAGAAAAGTTAAGCTAGCATCCTGTTCATACGTCACACAAAATATTTAAAAAAACATCTCAATTACTAATTATCCAGACCTTTATAAGTTATTTTATTATTGATTTTTATTTGATTTTCTTTCTATTAAATTTCAATTCCTATCTGGCTAAAACATTCTAATCATTTTCAATAGTAAAATTTCTTTCAACGACATTGAAGAATTTAAGCTGAGAATTTATATCTGAAGTTTTAAAGCTGTCGTACATCACAAGATGTATTTCAAAACATCTTATTTGATAATCGTTCATAGATTTTAAAAAAAGTGGTAATGTATTCTATCTTATTTGGACTTTTAAACGTCTAAATGTATTTTATTTTAAATTTAAATTTCTATTTGGATAGACATTCTAATCATTTACTATAATAACATTTTTTCAACGATATTCTAAGAATTTAAGCTGAGAATTTAATTTAGGATTTTAAGCTGTCATACATCACATCACAAACTACATATTTTTTTAAATCGTTCATAGATCTTTAAAAAGTGGTAATGTATTATTATATTTTATTTGAACCTGCGAACACTTCTTAAAATTTTAGTCGAAAATCTAGGAATTTGAGGCAAAAAGCGGGTTTTATTTTCATTCCGATAAATTTGGAGAGAAAAAAAAATAGGCTTTAAGAAAATCATGCTTAATTAGTCATTTTGAAATATTTTTTACCTTCTTCTAACAATTTTACTTTTATCTTCCCATTATTCCAAAATAATTTCAAATTTGTACAAATTTCGTTTAAAAAAGGATAATAAATCACGAGCTCACAAAATGTGCGTTCTTGTTGGCCATTGAACGAAACTAAAAAAGCTGAATAACAGTGCGAAGGAATTTTAGCAATGTCAAAAACCTAACCTGAAAATGAGGATCTTCATTAGTTATGCGCACGTTTTTTGTTGATTTCAGTTTAAACGGCTTGCAGACTGGGCCCCTCGTCAGACAACAGTAGGCTACACACTGACTAGTAAAAGTTTTGATCAGAAAGCCAAAACGTATGAGTTATTCCTCATTTTAAACAATTTTAGCATAAGTTTCTACTTAAAAGACCCAAATCTAAAAAAGTTAGATAGTTAAAATACCTAAATACAACAGAATAAAATTTAAAAGAAAACCTTAAAAATCCTTATATATAAACTTACCGCTATACTAGGAATTTACCATTTCTCTTGGTGATGGGTTTTGCGAACTGGCAGCTAAGATCCCATCGCCTTAGCCAAGCCTAATCTAATAGATTTGGGCTTCGGACTGGTCACTGCAAATGTCAGCACACACTCCCCAAGCAATTAAAAACAAAAGAAGAGTGGTGTGAAATTAAATAATTCTTACTGCGAGCTTGTGCAGGCTGGCAGTTGAGATTCTATCGCCTTAGCCTAGCCTAATATGCTGGATAGGCTTCTGTATGGTCAATACAGCTGCCAGTCTAAACTTCAAGCATTTGTCCCACAGGGCATCCAATCCCATCCCTTGACCCACATGGCATTCCACCATATCACCCATATGACATCCCACCCTATGTCCCACATGACATCCCATCTTTTGCCCCACGTGGCATTCTATCATGTCCCACAGGGCATCCCATCCTATGACCCACATGACATTCCACCCTATGTCGCACATTACATTCCACTGTATGTCCCACATTGATCACATCCCATGTCCTAAATGACATCCCGCCTCATGTCCTAAATGACATCCCGCCTCATGTCCCACATGACATCCCATGCCATCTCTCACATGGCATTCCACCATATGTCCTACATGGCATTCCACCATGTCCAACATGGCATTCCACCATGTCCAACATGGCATCCCACTATATGTTCCACATGGCATTCAATCACATGGCATCCAACCCCATGATGTATAAGTACTTTATTATTATGTCCCACATGACATGAAAATGTCACTTCATATAGTAACTTTTATGCAAATGACTTGTTCAAATGGGGTGGGACCCATGTCCCACATGACATTACATACCATCCCATGTCCCACATGACATTCCCGCCCATGGCATTCCGCCCTATGCTCTAACATTCCACCCTATGCCCTGCATAGCATTCCACCCTATGTCCGGCATGGCATTCCACCCTATGTCCTGCATGGCATTCCACCCTGTTCCACATGACATTCCACCATATATCCTACATGGTTTCTAACCCCATGTCCCACATGGCATCCAACCTCATGTCTCACATGACGTCCCATATGCTCCATAAGAAGTCTCATCCTAGCTATCACAGTCCCTGATTGAGCATACTATGTATGAAAGTGTCAGTTCATATAATAACTTATATGCAAATGAGTTGTTGAATAAGAAGAAAAAAAGGGCGGGAGTCAAATCATTATGCCTGATATAGCACTTGGTGTATACCACAATGGTATATATTATATCATGGCCCCATCCATGGCCCCCATCCATGTCCCACATGGCATCCCTCCCTATGTCCATATGCATTCACATCCTGTCACACTCCCTGACTAAGCATACTAAATTTAAAAAGTCTGGTCAGTTTATATACTGTAGCAACTTTAGGCAAATGACCACAATAATAAAGGCGGAGTTTAATAATCATGCCTGATACAACTGTTGGTGCCTAATATTTTAAAGAATTTTAAATCTCAAGTGCTACAAGAGAGACGCTTGATGATCTCTGAAGAATATTGGAAAATCATATCATTTTACAGTTATTTTCTAAGGAAATATTAAATGTTTTGTAGACTTTTTAAAGAAACTAGTCTTCAATCCTGTCTTAAGTGTTCATTTTGCAGGGAAATTCTAACCTTCCATAGGAATATCTGAAGAAACTTTTAACTTTCTGAAGAAAATAACATTTTCTGAGAAATTCCTAAAAAGCTTTAACACTTCTGAGGAAATCTCAGAAAAAAACTGGACGGTCGGACGGACAAAATCGCCATATAGGTTCGCATTATGATTCGCATTCGAACCAAAAAAGCATATCAATTTCTAATTGTTTTTAGACCTTAAAAAAGTATCAATGTAATTTATTTCATTTGAACTTGCAAACAATTAAATGAATTTCAACTTCTATCTGGCTTAGGTGTACTTTTCAGAAATAAAATTTCTTTGAACGACATTCTAAGAATTTACAAATCAGTTGAGAATTTATCCCTGCCATACATCACAACATATATTTTTTAAAAGTATCTTAATTGCTAATCGTCCATAGCTTTAAAATATTTTTTTATATAAAATAAATTTCAACTTTCGTGTATTTCTCTGAAGGAGGGCAAAATGAAAACTTTACCGTCAAACACTACCTAGCTTAGCCATTCTATTTTCTATAGTAGAAACTCTTTGAGCGACATTCAAAGAATTTCAGGTGAGAATATAATTTCAGAAGGGCTTATCTAAGATTTCATCCCTGTCATACATCACAAAATATATTTTGAAAAGCATCTCAATTGCTAATCGTCCATAGACCTTTAAAAGTGTTAAGTGAATTTTATTTTATTTTAAAGTAATTTCAACCTGTATCTAGCTGTCTGGCTTAGGCATTCTAATCATTTTCTATAGTAAAATTTCGTTGCACAACATTTTTAGAATTTAGCGGAGATTTTTCCGGTCATACAACACCACATATATTTTAAAAAGGCATCTTAGAAGAGCACTAGACAAAGGTTAGGGTATTCATTTTGTGAATTCACACATATATTATCCACAACAGATCAATAAACTTTATGCCTTCATAGCCCACAGACAACGTGAGGGCAAAGGTCACTTTAATATTCATATTAGGCGTTGCGTGCTAAATAAGCATTAAGATTTTATTTAGGGGAACCTTTTAAAAATACGCCCTCACTTTTCAGTCTAGCGCTTCTTTATTTACTAATAGTCTACAAACAAAATTGAATTGTTAATGTATCTCATTTTATTTCAAATAAATTAACTTGTGTGTACTTCCTCTAAAGAAAGGCAACACACAAAACAAATTACCATCAAACACTACTTTGCTGAGATATTATAATTATTTTCTATAATAAAAACTCACTAAACGACCTTGAAAAAAGTAAAGCTGAGAATTTTATTTAAGAAAAGTCAAGCTAGCATCCTGTTCATACGTCACACAATATATTAAACAACATCTCAATTACTAATCATCCAGACCTTTATAATTTATTTTATTGATTTTTTTAATATTTTTATTTGATTTTCTTTCTATTAAATTTCAACTTCTATCTGGCTGAGACATTCTAATTATTTTCAATAGTAAAATTTCTTTCAACGACATTCAACGAATTTAAGCTGGAATTCATATCAGAAGTTTTAAGTTGTCGTACATCACAAGATGTATTTCAAAACATCTTATTTGATAATCGATCACAGATTTTAAAAAAGTGGTTATGTATTCTATCTTATTTGGACTTTGAAACGTCTAAATGTATTTTATTTTAAATTTCAATTTCTTTCTGGATAGACATTCTAATCATTTACTATAATAACATTTCTTTGAAATATATTCTAAGAATTTAAAGCTGAGAATTTGATTTAAGATTTTAAGCTGTCATCCCTGTCATACATCACATCACAAAATACATATTTTTTAAATCGTTCACAGATCTTTAAAAAGTGGTAATGTATTACTATATTTTATTTGAACCTGCAAACACTTCTAAAAATTTTGTCAAAAATCTAGGAATTGAGGCAAAAAGCGGGTTTTATTTTCAATCCAATAAATTTGAAAAAAGAAAAAATTAGGCTTCAAGAAAATCATGCTTAATTAGTCATTTTGAAATATTTCTTACCTTCTTTGAACAATTTTACTTTTATCTTTCCATTATCCCAAAATAATTTCAAATTTATACCATTTCGTACAAATTTCGTTAAAAAAAGGATAATAAATCACGAGCTCACAAATTTTGCAATCTTGTGGCCATTTTGAACGAAACAAAAAAAAAAAGCTGATTAACAGTGCGGAGAATTTTGGCAATGTCAAAATCCTAAAACCTAATCCTAAAAACCTAATCCTTAAACCTACATTAGTTGGGCGCACGTTTTTTGTTTATTTCAGTTTAAACGGTTTGCAGACTGGGCCACTCGTCAGACAACAGTTTCGATCGGAAAGCCAAAACGTACGAATTATTCCTCATTTAGATTTTTTTTTAGCTTAGTCTCTACTTGAAAGACTTGAATCTAAAAAAAAAAATACATAATATACAACAGAATAAAATCGAAATTAAAAAAGAAAACCTTAAAAATCCTTATATAGAAATTTACCGCTATTCTAGGATTTTACCATTTCTCTTGTTGATGGGTTTTGCGAACTGGCAGCTAAGATCCCATCGCCTAAGCCAAGCCTAATTTAATAAATTTGGGCTTCAGACTGGTCACTGCAAATGTCAGCACACACTCCCCAAGCACTAAAAATAAAAGAAGAGTGGTATGAAATTAAATAATTTTTTTCTTACTGTGAGGTTAATGCAGGCTGGCAGCTGAGATTCCATCGCCTTAGCCAAGCCTAATAGCAGAATAGGCTGGCTAGGCTTCTGTATGGTCAACACAGCTGCCAGTCTGAACTCCTCGAGCTCTGAACTCCAAGCACTGACTGTTTAGCTTGTTTCTCGGCAATGTCAACTATAACTCACTGATTCCTAATGAACCACACCTTAGTGTCACATGATCAACAATGACCGATGGAATTTGCACAGTAGTGTCTACTAAACACAGATGCCTAACTGGTAATACATTTACATACTTGATCTTCAACAAAAGAAATGCAAATGATTGTCTATAGCTCCTCTATCACCAGAGCAATAAACAAGAAATTTAACATACTTGATTACATAACACCATTACTGTCTTAGGCGATAAACAAAAATGAATTTCAATGACCAAAAGAAACAGAGTAAGATAACTATTAGAAACAGGGTCCTTACAACAATATATTAATGAAAATCCGAAACAAGATTTGTGTTTGGTTTAATATTTCACACAACAATTAACAAGCCGCGAAAAAGACGTCACTAACTTGAATTGAATCAAATTGTTTGGGAAGCGGTGAAGTGCACGTATTTAGCTTTTTTTAATTCCCTCTTTCAGCCGTACTTTAGAGACTTTAAGAAAAGTGTGTTGAAATTGGCTGCAATTTGGCTTCTTTTTGATGACTGGTTGATACATTTTGTCTGCCCTCACTTAAAATAGTCATTTGATATAAGAATGATAGCCCCTCTTGTTTAGTATTCGCAATAACTGACATTGACACACAGGATGTTCCCTGCCCCTTTCGAAAATAATCCACATACTGTGACATAGCACACAAAATGGCATAATATACAAAGAGCATAAGCTTTTCAACGAATACAAAGTTATATCAAAGAGTTATATAACAACCCTGGCCTTGGAGAAAGGTTATAAATAATTGTTGGTGGAAGAGAGGACGCCATTTTGTTTTATTTCCCATGATTCTCTGTCTGGCTGTATTAACGCTCAAACCATTTTTTAATTTGAAATATGTAGGGATGAAATTTGCTTGCATGCATGATAAAAATTTCCACTCCCATTTTTCCACTAATTTATAAAAAGGAGAGTAGCACAAAACAATCCTAAGCCTTTTGGCGACAAAACTTTTAGATTTTTGTAAAAACAAGGATGTGTTCGTACAGCGTTTGACCAAAGAGCTTCAATCGGGTGTCTTTTTATGACGTCAATTCTACGTCATTAGGTTAGGTTTAGGTTAGGTATGTCATACAAAGGACACCCGGTTTAAGATTCTGTCAGCTGCCTTACATCCTTGGTAAGAGCAAGAACTTTGTGTTAATGTACGGTTCAAGTTTTTAAAATGCAGAATAAAACACCCTTTCATTTCGTTTTAAGAACAATTGCTTCGGCACAATATTATCGCAAGATATGAACAAAAATGCGGCTCAGCACAGGACGTATATACTACCTCACGCATTGCAATATTTTATTTGCATTTTTAATATAATAGCAAATAAGTAGGCCCTATTTCACAACTCTACAATCGAAATTTTGTCATCGAAAATTTGCAATCAATTAGTTAAAATGACTCTTCGACCACAAATAAAAGTTTTCATATATCTTCATAAACGGTTACCGTAGATGATGGGATTATATCAGCGCTGGATAAATTTAATCCAATGCTGCAAATGTGTTGCTTATATTCTGACAAAAACATCGAGTTGACCAGCTTTTCTCCCGTAGCTTCAATCCCAAATATATACTACATCCCTTCTCTCACCAGCTCACAGGTCACACACATTTTGAATCTAAGCAAATCTACGACGCCACCTCTTTCAAACGTTTGAAAAATAAATCTCAGCTAAAATATCCGTCAAAATATTTGAGTAAAGATTATTACAATAATTACTTCTAAAAATAATGACGATTATTTTTGTAAAAATGTATGAACGTTACAGATTTACCTAAAACAAAATAAAAGTGAGTATTTTTAACTTAGATTTACGTATACAAGTGGTTGTTACAGAGGGCGCTTTCTGTCTTTCGTCATAGCAAAAGCTTTTTATTGATTTTTTTGTTTCCTAAATCCCGTGATTTTTTAAGTGTTATACATAGCCGAGCGCTGTGAAAAAGAAGCACTTTTATCTGCTTATACAAAAGAAAAGATAATAGTTTAACAGAAAGTAAAAAAGCTATTGAAATGTCATACAATCAAGAAAACAATCATTTCTGGCGATGGACGTACACCCTTCCACTACACCCACACCCACCCACAATCAAGGCCCTAAAGCAGAAGCTACGCCATCGGGATGGGGTCTGGGAGAAAAAGAACCTACACTATTTCATCTTAATAAAAGTGATAATTACAAAAACTGAATAATAAAAGTACCCTTAGCTTGAAAATACGTCCAAATCATATTGTTTATGAACCTAATAGTGTTGCAAGACCTGATGTAAATATGCAGGTTGGTCCACCAGTACCACACATTTTTAGAAAGTGGTGGGCCCAAATAAGTAATCGATGGGCCAAATAAACACACCGAACGGATGACGCGTGCGGTGGGGTGGGAGGAGGGGGAGGAATGAAATCATCACTTCAAAATAAGATATTGGAAACCATTAGTGCTATTGGGTTAAAACTAATTAATGAGGGCTAATTTTAATTTGTGTCTCGTATACAAGGGGTGACATGTCACTTTAAGGTCAATGGTCATGTGAATTAGGATTAATTTAAACTGTTCCATATTAGTGTCGTATATTCCTGGAAACCTTAATGTTATTGGGTTGGTACCAGTTCAGAGAAGCTGATTCTCCTGAAGTCGGGACCACCATTTAACGTCCTCATCCGAGGGACGGTGAGCGCCATCCAAACATTGTTCATTTCTCTCAAAGTTTGGATGAGGAGTAAGACTTAAAGGGGAGTAGCCTAAAGAGGGTGTGGGGTGTCAACTCCTCTTATAATTTCTTTCGTCGGGCAATGCCAATTTTGACTATTTCGTCAGGCAAAAAAAATGACCCAGTATTGAAAATAAATTGTAGGAAAATCAAGTTAATAAAGTAGTACCTTTATGTTTTTGCTTCTTCGCAAAAAGACAAAATACTTTCGAAAATCCTTTGGGTAATAAAGGGGCGGCGGAGCGAGTCAAAGTATTCGGGAGGGGGGGTCAGGTGACATGTGATAACTGATAACAATATTGAGGGGCTAATTGAGGGGCTATTGGGGCTAAAGTCTCCGCCACCCTGTAAATACCATAGTTATCTTCATGACCTCATGAGCCACCCCCCACTCTATATGTTGCCGTTCATTAGTCAAGCAGAGATGTACTATGTCAGATGTACTTTGCATCTTGGTATCAGATCTATTTTAGTCATTACCCAACTCAGTCAGATTGTCCTCCCGACCATTTCCCCGGCATGCCCAGCATCAAACGCAAGAAATCGTCGGAGCTTCCGGGACTTCGCCCCCTGGAGCCCCAAAATGCTGTCCGAATTTTCAGGGGAAATTCTCCTCTTGCCTGTATTGAGAAAAGGTAACCCACATGCTTATCTGAGTAGATTTTAAGATTATAATTCGAAATTGTTCTCTGTTCTTACTTACATTTTGGTACTTTGTGTTGATTTTAAACCATTTTCCAGGCATCAAGGGCAAGAATTCTTCGGTGTTTCCGGGGATTTGACCACTGGACTCTACCAACTGACCAATGCTTCACTTATGAGCCCGAAAATGTTGTCCGAATTTTCATGGAAGGTTCTTCTCTGACTGTATCATAACCCAAATGCTTATCTGAGTAGATTCTCACATTATCCTCTGATTGGATGACATCCTGAAGTCATTCGCATGAAATCGCCATCGCTCCTGAGTTCAGCGAGCCAAATTTCAAATTCGATTTAAAGGGAATTTATTAATCAAATTCTCGTAAGTCTATAAAATAATAATTGCAATTGTATAAGCAACAAAAAAAACAATCACATTTTTGTCTTTCCTTTGACCTGTTGACTTTGAAGACAAATGCATGCTTATGAAACTTGTGGACGCTGTATTTGCCTTTCAATCTATTCAATAGTTACTCATTTAAAATATTCTTTGATAGGAAAAAGTTAATATGTTACCAAATTAAAGTTTAAAGCAGAACCAAAAGGTTTTGTAGTTCCTATGCTTATTCGCCAGCTGACTCATTTGCAATATTTGTAATAACTGTCATGTCATTGCATATTATAAATATTTGTTCCATGATATTCATTCATAAGCCACACCCACTGTGCAGATCAATCAAAATGTTGACAACATTAGCATTTGCACAATAATTAACATCATCAAAGCAATTATGATGCAAAAACGATTGCTCATTTATCCTATTTAAGAATTTGTCTGTAAGCCTTGCCCACTCATTAGCATTAATGATATCACTACCACAACATTAGAACATACGTACAGACCACAACCCATCTGTGTACTACATATAGCATAAATCTGATATATCGTTTATATCATTTAGCACTTTCACGTTAAGCCACGCCCACCATGCATATCAATGGCACACGTTGATAACAAAAGCATGTACACAACCAACAAAATTATCATGATGCATGAAATCACCACCACAAATATTAGGTCACATCTGCAGACTTTGAGCTATCTGTGTATCATACATGATGTGAATCCAGTTCATAGTTCTTGAGATATCATGTTTATTTGTGCATTTTGTTTACAAAATCATATTAAGCCCCTCCCACTACGCGTAGTAATGAAATTCTACGTTTTTGTGCCATAAAAACATACATACTAGTTCTCACCATTATTACAACAAATATTAAAAAAACAGAAATGTTATTGTCAAAATAAAAACATTTCAAGATTTTTATATTGAGCCTTGCCTACTCATTAATATGCATGTTATCTCCACCACAAACAAAACAGCACATCTACAGACTATGGGCTATCTGTGTATCATATAATACTTCAAACCAGTTTACTGTTCTTGAGATACCGTGTTTACAAGTTTTTTTCCAGCAAAATCATATTAAGCCCGGTCCACTATGCATATTACTGAAATTTAATGTTTTTAAAGCATAAACATGTACAAACATGTACACCAGCTAACATTATAATTATACCAAATATGAAACAAAACAGACATGTGGTTGTTAAAATATGAACATTTCAAGATTTTTACATTAAGCCTGCCTACTCATTAACATGCATGACATTACCATAAAAAACATTAGGGCACATCTACAGACCATGGGCTATCTGTGTACCAAATATGACATGAATCCACATGACCATTCTTGAGATATTGTGTTTACGGCCATAAAATACATCCATGAAATACATATATACAACCATACATACATACACCCATACACACACGCCATCATGACCGCAAAGATTCCTGATGCTATACATCGGAACCAAAAACCTTATTATTGTATTAATTCAAGTGCAGTAACACTCGTTTTATTACTGTATTATACAGTTAAAAGGCTTCCACATTGACACAAATGGGGCAAAGAAAAGGCTTCTTACCAGAACACAGCATTGCACTCGGATGTTTTTCTATATTGGCACTCTATTCGCAAAGCAGGAACAATAAATGGTATCCACCGTGCATTAGTAAAAACTGGCTTGTGTTATAACATGTGTTCAGGCCCATACCCACGGGAAGGGGGAGGGGGGCATTTGGGGAAAAATTTGAAAGAATTCCCCACCCATGAGAAAGCTTTACCACACATGCATCAACGTTTCTTGGCCTGGGGGCAAAATTTATTTGTAGTTTAGGGATTTATAGACGCCACAGGTTGTCTACCGTACCTTTGTGCGGTAAAACAGACTTGCTTGACCGTAAACTTAATCCATAATATTAATTTAAAAATTATGAAATGTACAAAATCAGAATTAAGAAAAGTGGTAAAGTAAATGTTAAGATTTTGAACTCATTCTTTAATGACATCCTTTTACCTTACTTTAATCTTTGATGTGAATCAAATCCTGAAATCTCTGACAATAATAATCATAAGCAAACTTAACAAACACAATTAGAGTTCATTTGAAAAATGCTTCAAAGGAATTGTTCAGTGGTCCAGAAAGTTCATCTTACATGAAAGAAAATTCCAAAGAAACACAATGGTAAAGAAACACAATGGTAAAGAAACACAATGGTAAAGAAACACAATGGTAAAGAAACACAATGGTAAAGAAACACAATGGTAAAGAAACACAATGGTAAAGAAACACAATGGTAAAGAAACACAATGGTAAAGAAAGCATTCAAAAATCTTACTCCATTAAGGAGATTTTCAAGTTTAAGCTCTGTCTAATCTAGAAATGACTGGTGTAGTAAGTCTACTATGGAAAATTGGCATCTTCATCCTCATATTCTTAACAATTGCTACTGTATTTTACAGAAAGTTTATTTAATTTCTTCACTATTCAAAAAAATTCCCTCAAATTTTCTTTAGATGGTAAATTATAATTACCCTTACAAGATTCTGTTTGACTATTTTCCTGACATATCCCATGGTTTTTAAGCCAAGAAATAGCAGGACAAAATATGATGGAATACATAAAGATGTTGAGGAATCTGAGGCTGTGATGTTACAATTTGTCCGATTTCAGTCATTTCCACACAAATGATACCAAACTTTAAAACTTAAAATCTCCCAAATGGAATAAGATTTTTGATTGCTTTCTTCATCATTTTGTTTCTTTACGAAGTCGCCTTTCAAATAAGATGAACTTGCTTGACCACAGAATTACTACTTTCCTGTCGTACCTGCCATTTAATTCACTTGTCCATCACTTCAGTTACCCCATAGTAGGTTTTAAGCCTCAAAATCACAGGGAAAACATGATAGAATACATACAGAATTTGAGGAATCTGAGGCTGACTTCACAATTAGTCTGATTTCAGTCATTTTGACAAAAAAATTACAGAAATTTACATTTAAATATCTCCTTAAATAAATAAGATTTTTGAAAGCTTTCTGCACCATTTTGTTTCTTTTGAAGCCCTATGAGATGGACTTGCCTGACCTCTGACTGCTTGACCTCTGAACTAATCCTTTGAGCTAATGTTATTTGAAGTGCAGTAGTTAGGGTGTCCGTCTCGTATTCAAAACATAGTGGGATCGAATCTCAGCCAGGGCGATGTCCTGTGTCCTTAAGCAAACACTTTATCCCACTTGTTCCAGTTCACACAGCTGTGAAATAAGTACCAGTTTCGGCTGGGGAGTTAACCTGCAATGGACTGGTGTCCCATCCAGGTCGAGTCATGTACTCCCATCTGCGTAGCACCATGAAAACCAGGTATAAGCACTATCAAGGCTTAATAGGATTTAACTTAACTATTTTAAATAACATTTTTTTAATTAATGTAGATACTTACATTATTGAACATTGATTGAATTCTGATTTTTCTGAAAAATATATAATCTATATTTTCTCTATAACTTTTATATACACTTTGCCACTTCATTCCAATTAATAATTGATATTTTACTCGTAACTTTTTTACATCTGGTATGTTCAGTACAACAACATATCACCACCATGTATAGGAAGGCCTCATGTATTCATTAAAATGACACACATTACTTTCCATGACTTAAAGGAGATATACAGTCAAATATTCTAGCTTGATATATGATAGAGAATTAGAAAATAAACCCAACTACCAAAACCCCACCATAAAATCTTATTTCATTCTCAAGTTATCCAAGTTTGAGGTTGTAACATGGATGCTGCCATTTTGTCTAATTTTGTGTTGAAATCCAATGATGACATAATTTGCCCAATGTGCTAGCACACATAATGTATTTCTTTCAAGTTCTCTTTGAAATTTTCTTTCCAAAATGCTTTGACCTGAAGTTCCAAGGGCTTGAATCATTAATATCATATACACATAAACCTTTATAGGCCCATGCAACGGAAAAAAATATTTCATAGATGGTAATTTGTACTGGGTGTATGATATCATTTTTTAGAGGGCATATGAACAAAATGCTGCTCCCATGTAAGTTTATATCGACAAAATTAATGTTTGAATAATTTTGGCAATATATGATAAATAGTTTGTACAATGTGTAATTTCTTCAGATCACTTATCGATGTTATTACTGTCATATTGAGTGAAGAAAAAGCCAGATTTTACGCCCCAGTTGAAGGATCTTGTACTCCAAACGCTAGGTAGATACGTGTAATGTTGTAAAGGTAATAAGTATTTACATGGAAATGATGTAGTTTGATTTGCACATTCATATTAAAGGTTATAATTACAGATTATTGTTGAGAAAGTGTTTATATGTGTATTTTATGCACGGGAAAAAAAGACTGACACGAGTGGAATGGTCTGACTTCAAGAGGGTCATTCGCGAGTGCAAAGTCCTTTGCCCGTGCATGAAATATGCATATAAACACAATGCCAGAACAATAATCTTTTTGTAAAATATTCTTGTATGAATTTTTAAAATGCATATTAAAAAATAAATAAACAGAATGAAAAACAAGAATAGTTGAGATATTTTATTGATTTAATAAAAAAAATACCTGTTTTGAAAATGGAATAAACCAAATAATCATGGTCATTAAATCCATGGATCATAATGCAAGTACTCCATAGAAATTTGTAAGTATCATTACTTGCAAGAAAAGTGTACTCAAATATTTTTAGATACTCCAGAATAATGCGTCCTCACATTTCAACCAAGTGCACCTTTAAAGGTGCTCTCTGCCGTTAAGTGAGAGTGTACTTAGTGTGAGTCTCACATTAAATCAAATACATTTGCAGTAGGGAATATCATGAACATTACTCAATCCCGACCAGAGTATGCAAAATTTGTACGTAATTTTCCATTGACTTTTTGAAATTTGTTCACTTGCGCGTGTGCAAATTTCTGTAAAAAGCAGACATGTGATGCTACTCTATTGGTTTAAATCTACATAAATCAGCCACAGATATAAAATATATCTATAAAATTAGCAAAACCTAATGCCCTCACATTTTGATGGACTGCATCTTTGAAATATAACTCTTGACAAAAATAAAAGAGCACCAATTAAGGATGAACAAAAAAATTGCAACAGTTGAACTTATTATACAATGCCTATCATTACACTTTATTGAACACATTTACAGAGAACAACTGGACTGTCCAGTGTGGTTAAAGGATTGTTCAGGGGTCAAGCAAGTCCATCTTATATGGAAGAGGAAACTCAAAAGAAACAAAATGGTGAAGAAACTACTTCAATATCTTATTCCTTTAAGGAGTCTGTCTTATCTGTGTAGAAATGACTGGTGTAGTAAGTCTACTATGACTGGTGTTATATTAACATGATGAAATAAATCTCTTTAAGAGGAATGGTCCATTAATCATTCAAGGGTTTCTACATATTCCTCCAGGCATGTTTTTTTTTAGAGTCAGCCAAGGACTAATCTGATTCCACTTCACTGCAAAGCATGTGGCTTCAGCTCAGATGAATGACCTATTGTGTACAGTGTAACAGTAGCTTGTTGCTGGCACATGAACTGTGAAGAAGCTCTTCAGGCTATAAAGTGTGGATTACACCTGTGTTGTGTATACAATAGCTGATTGCTGGCAAGTGAACTGTGAAGATACTCTCGGGTTGGAAGGTGTGGATTACCTTTGATTTTTAGGAAATCAGAGGTGTCGGGTTGAAGAGGTCACGGGACAAAAATTCTTAATGAAGTCTACTATGGAAGGTTGGCGCCCCCATAATCTCTTTCTTAACAATTGTCAATGTACATTAATTTCCACTATTTGAATGATTTTTTGTTCAAACTTTTTTCAGGTGGTAAATTATAATTGTCCTGAATACATTCTGTTTTGCTACTTTCCTAGTGGGTCTAAAGCCACAAATCACAGGAAAAACATGATAGAATACATACAGAATTTGAGGATTCTGAGGCTGTGACATCACAACTAGTCTGATTTCAGTCGTTTGAATGATACAGAAATTTACACTTAAATATCTCCTTAATGGAATAACATTTTTAGATGCTTTCTTCATAATTTTGTTTCTTTACGAAGTCGTCTTTTAAATAAGATGAACTTGCTTGACCACAGAATTACTACTTTCCTGTCGTACCTGCCATTTTATTCACTTGTCCATCACTTCAGTTACTCCATAGTAGGTTTTAAGCCTCAAAATCACAGGCAAAAATGATAGAATACATATAGAATTTGTGGAATATGAGGCTGTGATATCACAACTAGTCTGATTTCAGTCATTTTGACAAGAATGGTACAGAAATTTACATTTAAATATCTCCTTAAATGAATAAGATTTTTGAAAGCTTTCTTCACCATTTGTTTCTTTTGAAGCCCTATGAGATGGACTTGCCTCACCCCCTCATCCTTTAAGATCCATTGAAAACCATCAAAATACGAAAAAGTCTTGTAAAATTGATCAAAATTGATCATTTTACAACTCATTTGAATTTTCAGGCCTTAAATATACAAACTTCTGTTGTCTGGATGGGTGTACATCTCCATTTTCTAATGTAAACAAAGCTGCTCACAGACAATAGCCCGCTGCTCACAGACAATAGCCCGCTGCTCACAGACAATAGCCCGCTGCTCACAGACAACAGCCCATTGTTTCCAGTTACAACATGTACATCTTCAATACAATGTTGAAATGTTAACTAAGATTTTGTACATTAATCCTTTTGAGTAAAATATTCTAATCAAGTGGTATAACACTAGTCCTTGATTGGGAATATTGCCTCTAAAATAGCAAGCTTGTAAAACTTGCTCAATTTTAGAGCAAAATTATGCACTGGCATAAAAATAAAATAAAGATGACCCAAAATTGTATCATATATAATTTTGGTAATAATAATACAGCTACTTTTTATGTAAAATTGATACCAAATTTGAAGGAACTATATATCCATAAAATGAATTGAAATCATATTAAAATTTGAAGATACTATTTTCCTGCCAAAATTAACCTACTCAAGTTTGAATATCTCTCAATATCTACAAATTGGACTGGTTAACTTAAAACCTGGACTGGATAACTTTTGAGGACCATTCTGATAACTGAATTAACCCTTACTCTACCAGCACTTTTTTTTAAATGCACCTGGGGGGGAAGGAGGGAGTCAAAGATGGGGCACTTAAAATGGCAATAATATCGCCACATGGTAGGATTAAGCACAGATTGATTATTGAAGGGTCCTCTGTCTTCCAAGCAGCAAAGTCAGGCTCGTTCCACTTCAGTGACCCAGTGGGCCGCTTACCGGGACCATGCTGCATATGTTTTTGAGTTGGCACACTTGTTGCGGGTTGACTAATCCTTACTCTACCAGCACCTTTTTGAAAATGCTTCTGGGAGGCGGAGTCAAAGACGGAACACCCAAAACAGTGATAATATCACCACATGGTGGAGTAAGGGTTAAGGCAGGTTCCACAAAAATGTATACTTTTTGATATTTAGGATTTTAGTTTCACATACATGAAAGGATTTGTTCAGGGCTCAAGCAAGTTTATTTTATATGAAAGAGGACTTCAGAAGAGACAAAATGGTTAAAAAAGTATTCTTCAAAAATCTTATGCCATTAAGGAGATATTTAAGTTAAGAATCTTGTAAGTGTAATTTTAATTTACTACTTGAAGAAGATCAAGGAAAAATAATTAAAATAGTAAAAAGTTTAATAAATTTTCTTTAACATACATTAACAATTGTTAAGAATGTGATGAGGGCACCAACCTTCCATAGTAGACTTACTACACCAGTCATTTTACATAAAACTTTAAGTCAAACTTGAATATCTCCTTAATGGAATAAGATATTGAAGTAGTTTCTACACCATTTTGTTTCTTTCAAAGTTCTCTTTCACATAAAATGAACTTGCTTGACCAGTGAACTAATCCTTTAACAATCTATGGTAGGCTTGTATTGTATTATGGGAGAGTTTCATTAATAAGAGTCTCAATAGCCAACAAAACCTACACCTAGGGTATATATTGAACCCCCATTCAAGGGTATCTCCCGAACTGACCATACAGATTAAGTGTCCCACATGTAAATTCTCCATATAAAATGATAAAACAAGATAACAAGTAAGTGCTGAAGTCAAATAATTTGTGAACAATTTACTTTAAGTCCTCTATTTGTTCCTTATCAAAAAATGAAATATATAACTTTCTATTACTTAAAAGGAATATTCTCGTGAATTTCATTTATCTGATAGAAGACTATTAAAGAAACAATTTGGGGTATAAATCACATTGATATCTTTTTCCGTCCAGGACTTATTGCATTTCAAAATAATCATCAGTGTGACCTTGCACTTTACAGTGTGATGTCATAAAAGCAGATCAAAGATAATTTTCATTTTGAGACTTAAAAAATTAGTTTTGTGGTCAAGCTTGTCCATCTTATATGAAAGAGGACTTCAAAGGAAACAAAACGGTGAAAAAAGCATTCCAAAACCTTATCCGTTAAGGAGATATATTCAAGTTTGAAGGATTGGTTCTGTGGTCAAGCTTGTTTATCTTATATGAAAAAAGAATTTAAAGGAAACAAAATGGTGAAGAAAGCATTGCAAAATCTTATCTATTAAGGAGATATTTAAGTTGAAAGTTTTAAAGTTTAAAGCCTCAGAATCCTCAAAATCTTTATGTATTCTATCATATTTTGTCCTATAATTTTGTGGTTTAAAAACCATGGAATATGTCAAAAAGTAGTAAAACTGAAACTAGGTAGGGTATTTATAATATAACACCTAAAGAAAGTTTGAGGAAAAATAATTTAAATAGTGGAAACATTGAACAAACTTTCTTTAAAATATGTAAAAACTTTCAGGAATCTGAGCTGTGACATCACAACTAGTCTGGTTTCAGTCGTTTCTACAGAAATGATACCAAACTTTAAACTTTAATATCTTCTTAACAGAATAAGATTTTTGAATGCTTTCTTCATTATTTGCTTTCTTTTGAAGTCCTCTTTAATATAAGATGGACTTGCTTGACCACTGAAGTAATCCTTTAACGGAATAAGATTTTGCAATGCTTTCTTTACCATTTTGTTTCTTTTAAAGTCCTCTTTCATATAAGATGGACTTGCTTGACACTCAACTAATCCTTTCATTGCCTCTCTTTAAATCATTGGAAACATTTATTGTTCAATTATTGAGATGGAGAATATCATGCACTTTACAAGAACATGCTTTGTCCATCTGTTCAAAAACTTTTTCTTTTGATGAAAACTTTCCAAAGCAATAACTCTTAGACGGAATAAGATATCAAGATGGTGTTTTCACCAATTTGTTTCTGTATTAGTCCTCCATCAAATAAATGAATAAAAATTCACAAAAATATACTTTTGTTAAGTACTTCTGGAAGTTCAAGCAATCATCATAAACATTACAAATACATAAGTATCAATTTTGAGGTGTCTGATGAAAGCAGATATTACTCAGTTTTGTCCCCCCTGCTAATTGCTTTACCACAGAGTACTCATACTGAAGACCCAAGGTTACAATTTCAAAATGGACTTCAGGAAACTGCCTCATTAAAGGATTACTTCAGTGGTCAAGCAAGTCTATCTTATAATGAAGAGGACTTCAAAAGAAACAAAATGGTGAAGAAAGCATTCAAAAATCTTATTCCATTAAGGAGATATTTATGTGTAAAGTTTGGCATCATTTGTGTAGAAAGAACTGAAATCAGACTACTTGTGATGTCATAGCCTCAGATTCTTCAAAGTCTTTATGTATTCTATCATATTTTGACCTGCGATTTTGTGGCTTAAGAATCATTGAATATGTCAAGAAAGTAGTAAAACAGAATCTAGTAAGGGTAGTTATAATTTACTATCTGAACACAGTTTAAGGAAAAATAATTCAAATAGTAAAAAAGTTTAGTCAATTTTCATTAAAATACATTAATATTTGTTAAAAATGTGAAGATGATGGCGCCAACCTTCCATAGTAGACTTGCTACACCAGTCATTTGTACACAGATAAGACAAGTTTAAACTTGAATATCTCCTTAATGGAATAAGATTTTTAAATGCTTTTTACACCATTTTATTTCTCTTAAAGTCCTTTTTCATATAAGATGAACTTGCTTGACCACTCAACTAATCATTTACCCATTCCATCCTCCTTATCATTGAAAATATCATTAACACTTTGAGAATTTAAAAACCAGCATCTTACAGAGTTTTGTGACAAGTTTGCTAACCACTTGTACAATCTCAAACTTTTTAAGGTCTCTTCTAATCCTGTCTGTAATGACCTGTAGCTTGACCTTTGACCATACCTACTCCTTGACCAGAACAATCTCCTCAAATACCCCACGAGACCCATCACATACCCCACAAGACCCATCACACACCCCACAAGACCCATCACACACCCCACAAGACCCATCACACACCCCACAAGACCCATCACACACCCCACGAGACCCTCACACACCTCCAAGACCACAGCACCATTATTTCAATATATACAAATTAACAAGACTTTTTGACGCGTGATAGTCAAAGATTTTAGTATCTTTTGGATGAACATTTAGAATACAAACTTGGTCAATTTTGTTTCTTTCTCAAACTTGACCTGCCATTCTTGTTCCATAACACCTTCGTCCAAACTAATGACTCACTTCGTCATCTGCCCCAAGCTGCATTTAACAAATATTGCGAACATCCATAAGAAGCAGGTAGCATGCAAGTAATTCCACAGCATGTTGAACACGGCACGTTCAATGGTACGTCTATTACATCTGTGCTACCTGATACTTTCTGCGGATGAAAAACTTTTACCCTAAAGAGAAAAAGAAAATCACTAAAAAATATCAGAAAATTCTATATTATTTCCACTCTAAGCTGCTCAATTCATGTATTTTGATGATAAGCTTAAAAATAAGATTATAGATTAGTAGATAACCTAGTAGATTTTTTTGTTCATCATTTCAGAGAGAAATCTTTAAAAGGTTTTCACACTTTACAAATCATATACACAATACAATATCTACATGAATTTTACATTTAATTTTTTTCTCTATATGAAAAATTCACATCAATTTTTCGAAGAAATTTTGAAGGACTAATTCAAGGGTGAAGCAAGTCAAACTTATATGAAAGCGGACTTCAAAAGAAACAAAATAGTGAAGAAAGCATTCAAAAATCTTATTTCGTTACATATTCCCATGGTTTTTTGTAGAATTTTATTTGAAAGAGCGTAATTTTAGAGCCAATGTGGTACAAAAATCAGGTTAATATCATAGTCCATTCGAGAGATATGGATTTTTAAAGGTTTCCCAATTGCATTTTCAAGTTTTTGTACAGTATGATGTATTCGTGTTTGATGATGTCATAGAGACAAATCCATTGCAAATGTTTATGCATTTCCTTGAACGATAATTGGTTGTTTCTGTATAATTAGAAACAATTTTTAAAAAGTTATTGAAGTAGGGTATATCTGGCAATGTCTATAAATACCTAACTTTTATCAATTTATTTTTCTAGCAGGTTTCACTAATAAAAAAGGATGATAGATTTTAATGAAATACATCAACTTTGTGGGAGAATGTGTTGCTGTGATGTCATACTGAGCCTTTTCCTATTCGTTTATTGGCATTTTTTGTGAACCTTAAAATTTGAATATCTTTTGGTAAGAATAACATATCAACATAATTTTTGTACTAAATTATTTCTATTTTTCTTTTTTTCTTATGAAAGGTTAAAAAAAAACATGGGAATATTCCTTCATTTAAAATGTAAGTTTAAAGTTTGCTATCATGTGTGTAGAAACGACTGAAATCAGACTAGCTGTGATGTCATAGTCTCAGACTGCTCAGTCTTTATATATTCTATCATAGTTTGTCCTCTGATTTTATGGCTTAAAAACCATGGGATAGCTCAAAAAAGTAGTAAAACTGAATCTAGAAAGAGTATAGTATAATATACCACAAGTTCAAGGAAAAATAATTAAAATAGTGAAATTTTTAAATAAAACTTTCTTTAAAATACATTCACAATTGATAAAAATGTGAGACTGAAGACGCCAACTTTCCATAGTAGACTTACTACACCAGTCATTTCTACAGAGCTTTAAACTTGAATATCTCCTTAACGAAATAAGATTTTTGAAAACTTTCTTCACCATTTTGTTTCTTTTTAAATCCTCTTTCTAATATGATGGACATGCTTGACCACTGAACTTATTCTTTAAAGTTGCTAAGATTTTAAATCATACCAAGAAGAACTTTTATATCAGGTATACCATAGAGATAGACAACATTACCTGGGCTATCTTGTCATCTAACATCTTGAAGAATTCTGTTTGGCTTTGGGACGTCTGCCTACGGTGAGAAGAGAAAAAGACACATGAAGAAAAGAAACACAAAGAAAGTAAAACATCTCTTTTTATCACTTTACAATATTATTACCAAAATTAAAAGGTAGCACAGAACTAATGAAGTATTCATCTGTTGCTGAAAACATGAAAACCAACAGAGGACCATTTTTGATATTAAGGGAAAGGTATGCATTGATAGATTTCTGAAAGGCCCACATTTTTCTAGAGAGCAAGAACGATTTTCTGTTTTTTTGTGGAAATTTTGCACTATTACATTATTGCACATGCTTGCAAGGGAAAACATTGAGCGTGCGTAAGCTTATGGGTCGCTCATGTAAGTTTGCATGGGTTTCAATTATGAACATGTCCAACATGTAAGGGTGGCACAGAACTAATTAGGCCAGCCCAAAATGAGAACTCCCAGAGGAAGGGCTAACAAAAATATTTTTTTGAGGTCCCTAGGAAGCTGAGAAGTTGAAAATGTGAGGAATGGTAGAGGAGAGATATGTCTTGACTATGCAAATCCAAACTGGACAAGATTTGTTTCTGAAGAAGTTTCACGGGGGACTATTTTACCATGGACCCATATCAAAAGTTGAGTTTATTTGGAAAGGGTGTATAACACACCTCTTCACTTCAGCCTAAACCCAGAACCAATAGGCTTTGTGGTTCCGATGTTTTTTTTTCATGCTCATTGATTTTGTATTAACCATTATGTCATTGCACATCATAATGTTTGACATGACATGAATCTTTCTTGAGATATCGTGTTTACAAGCTCTTTTCAGCAAAATCATATTAGGCCCGCCCACTACGCATATTAATAAAATTCAATGTTTTTGTACCATCAGCATATACACACTAGCTAAGAACATAATTACACCAAATATGAAAATAAGCAGACTGCGATTGTAAAATTATGATCACTTCAAAATATTTACATCAAGCCCCGCTTACTCATTAATATGCATGACATCACCACCAAAAACAACAGGGCACATCTACGGACCATGGGATATCTGTGTACCACATACGACATGAATCCGGTATATCGTTCTTGAGACATTGTGCTTACAAGCTTGCTGTCACAGACATACATACATACACCCACACATACATACACACATACCCACATACATACACACATCAGCATGACTGCATAGGTTCCTTATGTATTAACAATTGTAAAGAATGTGAGGATAAGGGCGCCAAACCGTCCATAGTTGACTTTTTTTCTACACAGATAAGACAGAGCTTTAACCTTGAATATCTCCTTAATGGCAAGATATCTTTTTGAAAGCTCTTTTCAATATTTTGTTTCTTTTGAAAGTCCTCTTTCATATAAGAGATAAACTTGCTTGACCACTGAATTCATTCTTTAATATGCATTATGGGTAAAAACCCTGGCAAACTCAGTCACCTGATGACCCTCAACATTTAGATTGAAAGAAGTATAAGTCAGCCATGCAGGTCCCAAGTTTCTGGACTTGTATAATCCTTTGAACCAACATGCCTAAATTTCCTTAATACTGCTTTGAGGATGCAAATTATCAAAAAAGTT
The DNA here is from genome assembly GCA_020152595.1 of Chiridota heheva. Taxonomy (NCBI): domain Eukaryota; kingdom Metazoa; phylum Echinodermata; class Holothuroidea; order Apodida; family Chiridotidae; genus Chiridota; species Chiridota heheva. Next base: position 2,339,224 of record JAIGNY010003665.1, read on the forward strand.
GTGAGTGCAATGATCTTGTAACATTTTGTATCTTATGGTGAAAAGGAGACAAATTATGAAGGAGAAACATCAGGTGGGCCCCCTAAATCATTTTTACAGTCCCTAATGACCCAAGCCCCTAGCCCATTGTCCTCCTAGACCCCGGGCCCATTGTCCTCCTCCCTTTTGCACCTGAAATCTGGGCCCCCATATCATTTTTACGGTCCCTTATGACCCGGGCCCCAGGCCCATTGTCCTCCTAGGCTCCGGGCCCATTGTCCTCCTAGGCTCCCGGGCCCATTGTCCTCCTAGGCCACTGGGCCCATTTTTTCCTCCCCTTTCACCTCCTCTCGGTGGCACTGAATTCTACTTAGCGTGTGTAGGGGAGGGGGAGGGGAAGAATAACAGTGCCATAATTCCCTAACAAAGTAGAAAACAACAAGCCCCCATTCCCCAGGAATTACTGACCTTTATCAGGAAAAGGGAATTCAAAATCTCATAATAGATATTAGGCTTAAGATTTATAAATTTTGCAATTTGCAATTTCAGTATTTTGTCTCTTATTCCGTACGTCAGTTAGTTCCTACACAACCATATACAGTTAGTTCCTACACAACCATATACAGTTAGTTCCTACACAACCATATACAGTTAGTTCCTACACAACCATATACAGTTAAATAGCCGCCAGTGATGCAAATTTAGCATAACAAGAATGCTAACAGATAATAATTTTAAATGGGAAAATTTTAGGCATAACATTCGAGAATTACACTACTCACTGAAAATGCATGCAAGCCTTCGCTTTAGGGCAATACTTACATTAATTACATGGTCATAATTGAAGAAATTTGTTGGCTTAAAAATTCATGAATTCAAAAACACTTTAATATTGAAATGAAATTTGAAAATATGAATAAGAGAATTAATAAAAAATTGAATTATTCATTTTCATTTTAGGAGCGCTTGAAGCTCAAATTTTCTTGCACTCATAGGTAAACTACTGATTTGTTTAATTTATTGAAAGTATGTGATGTCTGAACAAGAAAATACCTACAATGATTTTGTTTCTCTTTATATTTCTTTGAAAATATTCAAAATGCCTTCTCCAGCTTGAGGTATGGTAAAGATCAAATCCTCTTCATTAGAATTATCTTCGTTTTTTCGAAGAGAAATAGCAGAGGATTAAAAAACAATGGATTACATAAGAGAATAGAGACTACGACCCATTCATACATCACAAGAGTGACACACAAATTAGCATATTTGCACAAAATTCGTCAAAAAGCTGTAAAATTTGTAACCAATTTTTAAGGAAATGTTATATATTTTATTTTTTCATGTTTTTAAGTAGATTTGAAATTGAGCTAATGTCGGCTGTGCCAGTCAAAATATCTTTGAAAACAACCACCAACTTACATGAAATTTGCATACTAGAAAAGTACAAAAAGCTACAAAATGGTCTATTATCCATGGGTGTGAGGGAGGGGAAGTATTTTGCTTGAAAAGGATTTTTTTATTTGTGCAAAATTTGCAAACTATGCTGACCATTATTTCTACTTCAGCATTGAACATTTTTAAGTGTCTCTTGTTCCACAATGTATTCACCAACTCTGTCAAATGACCTATGTTTTTGAGGGTGGGGTGGGGGAGATGGGACCCTCTGCTGCCAACTTGAACCCCATACACAAGTGAGTAGATCTTAAGACATCCTTTCCTTGCATCTTACCTTGAAGGAGCGTAAACAGGTCCAAACAGAGGCACATCTTTTTTGGTTGATAATTTTTTATTGCTGAGAAAATCCTGTCAAAAAAGAAGAAAATTATATCACTTTGTCTGTTCAATGACTGGGAGAAACCTCTCATATACAATTGTCATTTTCAACCGGTCATAAAATTTGTGCAACTTTTATAGTTTTTGATATATTTCAAAGCAATTCTCCTAATATTGCGGCTATTTCACCTTTAACACACGAGCATGGCGCACTTTTCCCTCACACTGCTAAAGACTTTGACACCTGAGACACATTTCCTAGAAATAGCCTTGATTCTCTTTCGCAAACCCTTTAAACATTTCTTCATCCTGCTGATAACACCTTAATTTCCGGCCAATAATTTCTGTCTGAATGTTCTTTTATATAGTAGTACTACGGAAAAAAAAAAAAAAATCAATCTGCCTGCAGGGACAAAAATTGGATTCAGGCTCATTATTTGTTACACCGCTCTGCCTAAGAGTGAGAATTAGCTCTTAAGTATAAGGAATCCAAAACTAGGGCATAATCAATTAAATGACCACGAGTACAAATAGGTGTGCTTCCGTCAGTTTATATTTGAAGATGTTGTCATGTGAGACTTAATGACTGTGGTAAGATTCATGCTGCAACAGCTAAATAATCACCCACAAACTTATAGAATTAATATTAATTGTTGATTGATTGGAGCAGTCAATTAGACATTTTTTTTTGTTAGACCAATTAGGGTAAAAATAATTGAATTTTTCCAAAATGCGGTTTAGTGTTTTTCAATTTTTCCTAATAATTGCTGACCTTATTTTAATCTAAACAAACGGTTATTACTTATTTTGGAGCCAATTTTGCCTTAAAAAGGAACACAAATTTTCCAGGTAACAAATATCAAAATGATTTACAATTAGTATAATAAATTTGTTGTGTAAATTCGATCATTTTCATCTACTTTGAAAAAAAGAGAAAATGAAACTATGCCTACAGCTAGGGCAGAAATTGGATTCAGGCTCGTTTCTTGTTACACCGCTCTGCTTAAGAGTGAGAATTAGCTCTCAAGTATAAGGAATCCGAAACCTGGGGCATAAACAATTAGATGATCACGAGTACAAATAGGTGTGCTTCCGTCAGTTTATATTTCAAGATGCTGTCATGTGAGACTTAATGACTGTGGTAAGATCCATGCTGCAACAGCTACATAATCACCCACAAACTTATAGAATCAATATTCATTGATTTAGACATTTTTTTGTAAGACCAATTAGGGTAGAAATAATTGATTTTTTCTAAAATGCGATTTAATGTTTTACAATTTTTTCCTAATAATTGTTTACCATATTTTGATCTAAACAAACAATTATTAGTTATTTTGGAGCCAATTTTGCCTTAAAAGCAACACAAATTTTCCAGGTAACAAGTATAAAAATGAATTACAATTAGTATAACACAATTTTTGTGTAAATTCGATCATTTTCTCAATTTCTTCTACTTTGAAAAAAAGAGAAAATGAAACATGCCTAAAGCTAGGGCAGAAATTGGATTCAGGCTCAATTTTGTTTTACCTCTCTGCTTAAAGGATTAGTTTAGTGGTCAAGCAAGTCCTTTTTATGTGAAAGAGGACTTGAAAAGAAACAAAATAGTGAAGAAACCATTGGAAAATCTTATTCCATTAAAGGAGATATTCAAGTTAAAAGTTTGGAATCATTTCTGTAGAAATGACTGAAATCAGACTAGTTGTGATGTCACAGCCTCAGATTCCTCAAAGTCTTTATGTATTTTAAAGAAAGTTTATTAAATGTTTTCACTATTTAAATTATTTTCCCTCAAACTTTCTTTAGATTGTATATGATAAATACCCTTCCTAGACTCAGTTTTACTACTTTTTGACATCCCATGGTTTTTAAGCCACAAAATCGTAGGACAAAAATATGATAGAAAACATAAAGACTTTGAGAAATCTGAGGCTATGACATCACAACTAATCTGATTTCAGTCGTTTCTACACAAATGATACCAAACTTTAAACTTAAATATCTCCTCAACCGAATAAGATTTTTGAATGCTTTCTTCACCATTTTGTTTCTTTAGAAGTCCTCTTTCATATAAGATAAACTTCATTGCTTGACCACAGAAGTAATCCTTTAAGGGTGAGAATTAGCTCTCAAGTATAAGAAATCCAAAACTGGCGCATAATCAATTAAATGATCACTAATACAAATAGCTGTCGCTTAATATATATTTCAAGATGCTGTCATGTGAGACTTAATGACTGTGGCGAGATTCATGCTGCAATAGCTAAATAATCACTCACAAACTTATAGAATCAATATTGATTGATTGGCGCAGTCATTTAGATATTTTTCTTGTTGGACCATGAGGGCAAAAACAATTAGATTTTTCCAATATAAGATTGCATTAAGTCTAAACCTCGAAATACATTTTCTATCTTAAACCCAGACAAAACCTGAAATCTGTCAGGTCTATATTTTTGTATTACTCACAACAGAAACCACAATCCAGCACAAGAAATTAGCAATTACGTCAAGGATTTCTTATTTCTACAATCACACACTTTACCTAACTTTCCATGGTCATAATCTGACATTGATAGTAAACAGATTTCACTGCAGCTGCACTGACTTCAACACTCATCACAAAGACAAAAGCATTCCCCTGTGGTCAAAGTGTCAGGCTTGAAGTAATAATTTACAAGTAGGGTGTTATTTAACAGTGAAGATTTTGTTTGTTTATTGATGAGTGATTTTAAGTGCCGGGTTTTTGTTCAACCTTGTAGGCTTTGATAACTTTGGACTAAAATTCTATTGCAACAGATTTTCATCTTGAATGTTTTTCAATTTTTCCTAATAATCAATTTGCCATGTTCCAATCTAAAAATAAGTTATTAGCTATTTTGGTGCCAATTTTGCCTCAAAAGAAACCTCAAGTCTCAAAAGTAGGTCCCTTAGCTCACCTTAAAGTGTAACTCTTTAAAAGGGAGGCTTATAATCATACAAACTTAAAGGAGCACTAGACCGAAAAGTGAGGGTGCTTGTTTTTGTGAATTTCACAGATACATCATCCACAAAAGATCGATAATCTTCATGCATGCATAGCCCACAGACGATGTAAGGGCAAAGGTTACTTGAATATTCTTATCAACCAAAATTTGGCTATACCTTTGCGTGCTTGATAAGCATTTTATTTTGGGGGACCCCTAAAAATACGTCCTCACTTTTCGGTCTAGTGCTCCTTTAAAGGGAAAAAAAAGCTGGCACTCGGTGCCCCAAGCAACACTACAATGTGGTGAATGTAAGACGCTTTATATTATCCTTGCGCGCAGTATTTTGCAACATGTACTTATATCAAATTTATGATGATATGGGTCGGGTGGGTTGGGGCAAGCAGGGCGGAGTGAAGATGAAACAAGTGTGGGGCAATGTATATCAATATGTTATTCTTTATATAAATTTAAACCTTTTTGTTTACGTATTTCCAGGTCTTCTTTCTCTATATACCTTTTCCTTCTTGTATATAGATGTATGGGTGAATTTTCTTAGCTGTATGCCCTAAGCAACACCACAACACAGTAAAAAGGAAACCGGCTATATTTTAGAAAGCAGCTTAAAACTATGTCACTACCCTTGCATGCATGATTCAGCAACATGTACTTATCTGGAATTCATGGTTGGAGGAAAGCAGGGGTGGACTAAAGATATAAGTTATTTAGATTTCATTTTATTTTCATTTGTCCTGCTCTTAATGAAATAAGACATAAGTATATTAGAGCTGTGACCGTTTAGCGTGTACACGCTACACGCTCTCAAATCCTAGTAAACATTTACCAAATACTTCATTGCGAGCAATCGTTTTTCATAGTCAAGTCTTGACGTTGAAAATCAATATGATCAATCATGATTAAAATCACACACACATTCGGCTGACAAAATTCCATTCAATGACTTTTTACAAACTGTAAACCCGATTAGCATAACCTTTTTTAAATGTGAGAATCATAAATACGCAGCAATCACCAATGAATGGGGATATTATGCACTTTGATTTTGCCAAAATCTAAGTAGGCTAATCTTACTTGTATAATGCACCGCGAATGTGCAGCAGTAAACAGTGAAAATAACAGTAGGCCATAGGCCTAATTAATAAGGCTTTAAATCCCACTCAATCAAGGTCCAATTTACAAGCTGTTAAATCGACCAACAAACACAGTCAAAATACTTAAATTGTGACAAGCAGTACATTTACATGTAATTATTACCTGATAAGTCAAATAAATTTTGCAGGAAAGAAAAAAATATTGCAAAATAGACAGACATAAAAAGGTTTTGACAGTGCTTAATTTCTAAGTGCTTTGCAAAAATGGCGGCCATTTTTTTGAGAGGACTGATATTTCAGAACTTCCGGGGTGGCGGCGTAGTTTTGAAATGTTTTACTGCAAGGTATCATAGTATGCAAGATTTTCACAGTGGAACTTTGAAAGCCGTAGGGAGTATGGGCAAAAAGTTACGTGATGTAGAGTTTAAATGACATTGAAAGGATGTTAATCTGTTCTTTCTGAACTAAATTTCTAAGCACATTTTCCATAAAAATGATGATTTATACTGTAGAAGTAAACTATTTACGATTTGGAAAGCAAAACTCGAGTGTCTATTTGGGCAATGGAGTCAATACTTTTGCCATACTGGTTGCCCGAATTTTTTTTTACTTCGCATTGTAAATTTGGTGTATTTCCAAAAATTACGGTACTAAACGTGTGTAAATGATACATGCTCGCTTTTTTTTGGTGTGTACACATTTACTAAAATCTCTAAACGTTCACAGCTCTAAAGTATATACCCTATTCTTCTTCTTCTTATTATTATTATTATTATCATAAATACCCTGATATCCAATGTTTTAAATCACTTTTGTCGTCGGACCCAGAGAACTTTATTAAGTCTATTTCATTATTTATTTTGTATGCGATAAAAGTCCGTAGACAAATAGAGAGCTCTGTACCTGACTGTGTAACGATTTCTAAGCTACATTGAGAAATGGTTTTTGCTATCATTTTAATATTTTTGCAATAATTTTGAATACTTGTGTAAATTAACCAACCACTACGCACTATACTTCTCTGTATATGCCCTAAGCAATGCCACAACATGGTAAATAACAAGACTGACTACACTAAAACTAGATCTAGCTCAAACCATTCTTATTATCCTTGCATGCCTGATTTAGCGACCTGTACTTATTTGGAATTCATGATGATATAGGTCGGGTCACGGCAAGCAGGGGAGCCAATAAAACACGTTCACGGGCAACGTATGATACATTGTTTTGACCTTGTTTTTCTACGTTTTGTTAATGTATTTTGTTACTGATGGAAAGAGTTTCAAAATTTAAGCAGTTTGCGAATTCTGAAAAGGAAAAAACAAAACAACCTTTTTGTTCCAACATGAAGGCTGATGAAGGTTTGATCAATTTGTAATTCATGCTAAATTTTGTCCTTGATGGAAATATTTGATCCTTATAGAAAAAAACCCCCAAAACCAAAAAAACAACAAATAAAACACAAAGGAGTTACAAAGACCATACCTGGTACATCATGAATTTGCATATTGGTGCATGGAATTAAAAATCCTCTAAAATGGTCAATTTCTAATCAATTTCATTGTACTTTTTGCAACGTTCATGGTTTTTAATAAATTTTAATGAAATTGAATTAATGTTGCAACTCCCAAGTCAATGTACCTTGACATGATAGCATTCAGACACAATGAAAGTGGAAATGATAAACAATGGTAAAACAACAACAATCCCCAACACACAAAAGGAAAATGTTCACTGACCCCCCTGCCTTCCTCCCAGACATTTCCTTGTAAACAATGAAAGTGGAAATGATAAACGCTGGTAAAAACAAAAACAGTCCCCAACACACAAAAGGAAAATGTTCAATTACTCCCCACCCCCCCTTCCGCCCCCTGCCCCCCCCCACACACACACGCACACACATTGAAGACTTGTTTCATATACAATTCTAATATTACAGACTGACATCTAAATAAGTCAGTAGAATATCAAACACTGAGAGTACTTCTCAAAATCTATATTCGAAACTTGTCATCAAATTCCATATTATACAAAATTCTGTTCTCCGTTAAGCCCGGGGTAATGAAGATGGTCAGAGAAAAACACAAGGGAAAGTTGTGAGTCTGAAGCAGGTGTATGCAGTAATATTATAATCTGAACAGATTCAGAGACGATTAATTACTTTATTTTAGGAGCTTTGAGTTAAAAATGGAAATCCAGGGGATCTGACTCAAAAATCACAGAATTTCAAGTCATATATCTTATCTAAAACAAAAGATCCTTCAAATTACAGTTGATTGCCAATTTTTTAAAACAAAATTGAAGGTGACTTAAAATAAAATAAAGAATGCAATCATTATAAGTGGTTTTTTCTGAAAATGAGATCATATTTTAGAAGCCTTTCAAGTGGGTCAATGGTTTTGTAGCTCAGAGTTGAAAATTATATGAAAATTGGATTTTTCCTGGGTGACATAACTAGGGCCATCTCACCTTTCTGTGCTGTACAAATACTTTTTATACAGTTATATAAACAAACTATCCTACATAGAATATCATGTAGAATATAGTGTATACTATAGGTATTTCAAAAGACATAACCCAGGTAAATGTATTTACAAAAACTCAGCGCCACCACAATCTGTGGAAGGAGGGAGAAGGGGGAGGGGGGGGAACGAAAGCGATTTAAACAGCGCCTTCTATTTAGAAAAGCAAACATGTCAAGCAAGTTGGCAATAAGCTATTAGCTTGCACTTGGAACCATGACAACAGACATGGACAAAATATACGGTTCTGACGGTTATAACCGCGGGAAAAATAGAAATTGCGGGAAGAAATGTTTTTTTTTTATTTCTTGAGTAAGCAACAGTATACGTGGTAAAAAGTGAAGGTTGTGCCACAATGTTCCTGGCTCATTGCTAAAGAGGGAATATGTGTGGTAAAGTGTAGGCATATAGAGATGATTTTTATTACCTTTGGATATTATTTCTGTCCGATTTTATAATTAAGTCCAACTCTGCCATGACCTTTACAAAGTGAATTTGACAATGATCTCACTGTTGAAACCATGAGCTCATTAAGACAAGCTCCTTTGTAAGTTCTTAATGAATGGCTGCAAGAAGGCTTGGAGGTTGATAGACATGTAGCAATTACTACACTGGTAAAAACAATATTGAAATCTAAGCCGATCCGTTTTTGAATTCTGAAAATAGCAAAGTCAGATTTTGAGTTATGGCTGATCAAAATTTGATTATGATTTTAATTCATGCAAAATTTGTGATGTTACCACAGGGTTCGTACACATTCGGTTTGCAGAATTCCCTGACTTTTCCATGACTTTCAAGGACCTCAACTGAAAATTCCAGGACCATTAAAACAGTCACATTTCTATAAATACAACATATGATGCCTTCTTGCATTTTTACTCACTGATGAAAAAAATATCTTAAAAATGTAGAAAATCGGGACAAAATTTGTGCCTTCTTAAAAATCCCTGAGTTTCCCAGGACTTTTAGGAAAATTGTACATTTTTTTCCTCGACTTTCCAGGCCTGGAAATTAGTATTATAGTTTTCCCTGGCTTTCCAGGACCTGTACAAACCCCGATGTATGACTGGGCGGACATCTCAACATCTTGTACACTTCCTTCAATTCCCTTCCTAAATCTTAGTCGACAAATGCTGGCAAAGTCTGCTTCTGTTAAGAATTTTATTAGGGGCACGGCAAAAGTAAAAAACTTTTGGTTCAAATTTACTGCACAACTTCAAAGAATTATGACAAGCAATTAAAAATAACAAAGGATTTTAACAGAGAATAACCAAAGGTCGCCCTGTAGTACATCACAAAATATGCACAAAATATGCAAATTGATGCCTGATATTAAAAACTGTAAATTATGCAATATTTAAATAATTTTGATAAAAGAGTTTTCACTACTACGATGGTTTTTAATAGACATTAAAGCAATTTAGCTACTGTTACCTACACACATAGGTGGGATTTGAGGGGGGAGGGGAGCAAGCGGGCCACTTTCCCCCCACTTTTTGTCGCCAATTTGTACCTTTTGTAGGATGATATTTTTTGCTTCTTTGTGTGATTTTTCCCCCACTTCTGACTTAGCCCCACTTTGGGTAAGCAAATCCCACCCATGCTTATACACGTCCATACTCCTTTGAGCTCTTACTATCATAAAGATGTGCTCATAATACTGTAACTCCAGTGGCGTAGGAAGGGTTACCTCTAAGGGGGAAAATCCAAAAAATAATTCCCAGTTAGAAGCCACATATTGAACTAATACATTAATTTTCAACCAAACACAGCTGCTCAGCATGCAGAAAATCTCCTTCACTTTTAGAGAACTTTCCTTAAATTTTCAGGAATTTTTCTTGTTTTGAGCTAATCTTATGAAAATTTTTTAAATCTGTGAAATTGCCTTCATTTATTCAAACTTTCTATAAATTTTTGATGTTGTTTTAATATTTCCCCAATTTGACCTTTAACCAGGAAGTTGAAATTCTCTCAGCGGGCATGGGCAATTCACCTCACTGAGTTAAATGATTGACAGCTTTTTCAACCAATCACCACACGCATTTGCCTAGCAACAAAATCTGCATAACTAATTTGGGCAAAAATCCTAGGTGGTACTAGTACAGTACATCTGGCTAACGGTGCGTGCTCATGCAGTCAATGCGATATACCGCACAAAACAAATTTCTGCACACACAAACCGAGTGACGACAAGATAGTGAAGAAAAAATTAATCTATGGGCCCGCTACGGGCTTTGTAAATCTGATTCCCGTTACCCAGAATGGTTAGCAAATGAAATTTTGTTTATTCTTTTTGCGAAAAACTCTAAAGATCCGAAGAAGTGCCATAAATGGATCAAAACTTGCGGCAGGCCTCATGAACATCTAAATGTCAATGCGTGCGTTGGTCATGCATAATTGCGGACTTGAGGTTTGTTTTTCCCACCAAGTTACCGCGTTGCTATGGTGGGTGTGGCCTATTTCCGTACATAGTGAGGCCAATTCCTCCCTGCCCCCATCCTATGCCTCTAAACAGCTCTCAGTGAGCTGTGAGCCGAAGTGAGCCTTAAACGGGCTCATATTTGTTAGAGCACCCACCGTTCCGTTCTCTCCACCTGAAGGTGTCAGTCTCTCATTGTTATTGTGGGGTAAGTCTTCATCCTCAACGAAGACATCATCTTCGCCCTCAGTCACTCCTCCATTATTGGTCACGCTCTCTTCTTTCTTAGAAGACATCTTGTTCCTTATATCTGCATCTTTGCCTCCTGAGTGAAAAGAGAACAAATAGAAACATAAGGAGGGAGGCTCATCTCTGTAAAGAGGGAGGCTCATCTCAGTAAAGAGGGAGGCTCATCTCAGTAAAGAGGGAGGCTCATCTCAGTAAAATTGTATAATGAGAATTGGATGCGAACATTTGACATTCCTTCCGGTTGTGAACGCAAGATCCATGTGCTGTCTGTTTGTACATTCAGACAGCGGCACCTTGTGTTAGCAGAGTTTAATGCACAGTGCATTACATTACAGCGGCACCTTGTGTTAGCAGAGTTTAATGCACAGTGCATTACATTACAGCGGCACCTTGTGTTAGTAGAGTTTAATGCACAGTGCATTACATTACAGCGGCACCTTGTGTTAGCAGAGTTTAATGCACAGTGCATTACATTACAGTGGCACCTTGTGTTAGTAGAGTTTAATGCACAGTGCATGACATTACAGTGGCACCTTGTGTTAGTAGAGTTTAATGCACAGTGCATTACATCACAGTGGCACCTTGTGTTAGCAGAGTTTAATGCACAGTGCATTACATTACAGTGGCACCTTGTGTTAGTAGAGTTTAATGCACAGTGCATTACATTACAGTGGCACCTTGTGTTAGTAGAGTTTAATGCACAGTGCATTACATTACAGTGGCACCTTGTGTTAGCAGAGTGTAATGCACAGTGCATGACATTACAGTGGCACCTTGTGTTAGTAGAGTTTAATGCACAGTGCATTACATCACAGTGGCACCTTGTGTTAGCAGAGTTTAATGCACAGTGCATTACATTACAGTGGCACCTTGTGTTAGTAGAGTTTAATGCACAGTGCATTACATTACAGTGGCACCTTGTGTTAGTAGAGTTTAATGCACAGTGCATTACATTACAGTGGCACCTTGTGTTAGTAGAGTTTAATGCACAGTGCATTACATTACAGTGGCACCTTGTGTTAGTAGAGTTTAATGCACAGTGCATTACATTACAGTGGCACCTTGTGTTAGTAGAGTTTAATGCACAGTGCATTACATTACAGTGGCACCTTGTGTTAGCAGAGTTTAATGCACAGTGCATTACATTACAGTGGCACCTTGTGTTAGTAGAGTTTAATGCACAGTGCATTACATTACAGTGGCACCTTGTGTTAGTAGAGTTTAATGCACAGTGCATTACATTACAGTGGCACCTTGTGTTAGCAGAGTTTAATGCACAGTGCATTACATTACAGTGGCACCTTGTGTTAGCAGAGTTTAATGCACAGTGCATTACATTACAGTGGCACCTTGTGTTAGTAGAGTTTAATGCACAGTGCATTACATTACAGTGGCACCTTGTGTTAGTAGAGTTTAATGCACAGTGCATTACATTACAGTGGCACCTTGTGATAGTAGAGTTTAATGCACAGTGCATTACATTACAGCGGCACCTTGTGTTAGTAGAGTTTAATGCACAGTGCATTACATTACAGCGGCACCGTGTTAGTAGAGTTTAATGCACAGTGCATTACATTACAGTGGCACCTTGTGATAGTAGAGTTTAATGCACAGTGCATTACATTACAGCGGCACCTTGTGTTAGTAGAGTTTAATGCACAGTGCATTACATTACAGCTGCACCTTGTGTTAGTAGAGTTTAATGCACAGTGCATTATACTACAGCGGCACCTTGTGTTAGCAGAGTTTAATGCACAGTGCATTACATTACAGTGGCACCTTGTGATAGTAGAGTTTAATGCACAGTGCATTACATTACAGCGGCACCTTGTGATAGTAGAGTTTAATGCACAGTGCATTACATTACAGCGGCACCTTGTGTTAGTAGAGTTTAATGCACAGTGCATTACATTACAGTGGCACCTTGTGTTAGTAGAGTTTAATGCACAGTGCATTACATTACAGCGGCACCTTGTGTTAGTAGAGTTTAATGCACAGTGCATTACATTACAGTGGCACCTTGTGTTAGTAGAGTTTAATGCACAGTGCATTACATCACAGTGGCAAGAAACTTGGGGGTTTTTCAACGCATCAGAAAGAAAAAGCAAAAGAGAAATATTAATATCATAATACTATAATAGTAATCACTAAATTATTGAAGGAAAAAAAAAAAAAAAAAAATTGAAATAAATGATTTTACCTGGGCGTGGCTCGAACTCATGACTGTTGGTTTAAAAAAAATCTGTAACCTATCGCCCAAACCAACTAGGCCATTACATGTGATGACCTGCATAGAGTTTTTAATCAATATATATCTTGAAATAAGAGATAACGAATTGTGCAGCAATTGGTTTTTAAATTTCAACCAATAAAACAATTTGAATGGAATTCTAAATATTGTGTCGATATGACTATTTTGCCTGTTTAAACATTTTGTGAATTTTCATTTTCATATACATGTTAGAGGACTTATAGAGAAACACTTTGGTGAAAAAACCATGTTGATATCATATTACTTGTGTAGGTTACTGACAAAGTCAAGTCTCTAATTATAGCCAGCGTCTTGATCGATATCGTGAAGGATTCATATTTCAAAAGCCGTTTGCAACGCTAAGGGGACTTATTATTTGTTCTATCTTCAAAAGAAAAAGAAAGCTTTTCAAATCCTGACCGAATCGGATTCCTCTTCAGCTGTTAGACTTTCCCTCAACTGACTTCTTCTCTTGCTAGAACTCCATGATATCTTATTCTGCTGTGGAGTTATTACATTTCAATGATTTTACCAGCGTGTCGAAAAGTGATCTCACAGCGTACAGTGTGATGTCATGATTACACACATACATGTACATACATACAATAGGCTTTTGTACCGCACCATCGCATATAGACCACAGTGACTCCAGTCAAGTTGTCTGGGTGTCAACGAATCGGCGCACATGAACTTGACTGGGCCAGGACGGGAAGTATATGAACACCACGTTTTCATGCACGCGGATAAAAGCGACCTTGATAAAAAATAATTCAATAAATAAATATAACAAAAGGATCTGACATGCACTGTACACTGTAGTTATCAGAGTAAACAAGAAACCCACTTCGGGAACAAATGGCAGTGCATGCGCTGCAAGCATTAGGGAACAAATGGCAGTGCATGTTGCTGCAAGCATTAGGGAACAAATGGCAGTGCATGGCGCTGCAAGCATTAGGGAACAAATGGCAGTGCATGGCGCTGTAAGCATTAGGGAACAAATGGCAGTGCATGACACTGGAAGCATTAGGGAACAAATGGCAGTGCATGGCACTGCAAGCATTAGGGAACAAATGGCAGTGCATGTGCTGCAAGCATTCAAAAGTGGGAGAGGATGTGGTCAGGGACCTTGATTAATAACTACTAAAAAAGTAAGGGGCTCAGGCACCCTCTTCCCTACTACATTTGAATATATTCATTTTGCATCTAGGACAAGGTAAAACAGTTTGTAGGTAACTACTGTATAACTCTTTCAATACCTCTGCCAAAGAAGTCGGACAAAGTTATGTTTTCGCTTGTTTGTTTGTGTGCTTGTCTGTTTGTTTGTTTGTTTGTCTGTTTGTTTGTTTGTTTGTCTGTTTGTTTGTCTGTTTGTTTGTTTGTTTGTCTGTTTACCATCAAGATATCTCAAGAACTCATGATTGGATTTGGATAGAATTTTGTGTGTGTTGTGTTTGATACTTAAGAAATTTGGGACATATTGGAACAAGGGAAGGGCACAAATGGAGGGGTGGGGATATTTTGGATGAGATCTGTCAAGACTTCTAGTTCAAACTTTCCATTGGAATGTGCTGAACAATGATTTCATGCCTTGAAAGGATTTCCAAATAATCCATTATCTGGACTCTAAAGAAAATCAGATCAAGTGGTTTCTGGTATCAAAGAGAATCAAAACAATGGGTTTCTTGCATGAAAAATGAAAATGATGGAATGTGAGGCTTGGCTCCATCAAACAATGAATGCTTAGCCTGAATAAAACTGAAACAATGATCAGAGGGTAGGTCATAAAGTGTTTAGAATTTAAATGGCAATACAGATCAACAGTGGTGGGCCTACATGTAGGATGGAGAATCTTTTTTTATTATTTTTTATTGTTACTATCTTAATCTGTATTATGCTGAAAATCATTTATATGCACAAAGAAAAATTTTGCAAAAAAAAAAAAGAAAAAAAGACATCAACCTCTTTTAAAAGCACTTATTCGTGACTGTGTGTCCACGAGAAATTCTTCAATATATCACATTATTCAAATCAAATTTTCCCTGACACGTAACATTTTGCAGTTATTGACATAAGTCATAACAGGAAGAAATTTTCCAGTTTTTTTGTGGTAATTTTTGAATTTGAAAACGTCCTGCATAATTTTTTTCTGATGAGTTGGTTTTTGTCACGTAGCTCTGACATACTCATCTAATTCTCTCCATCATCTTAAAAAACAGCCTATTAGTTTGTTTGTTTCTTTGAAGAAGGCTTATTGGCACCATGACAGCGAGGGCCAAATTGTTCGTGAGAGGTTAGATCATTCCAGAGTAAAGAAGAATAGAAAATATGGGGGAGATTGAGAGAAACACGGGAACTAAAAACCAGAAAAGCTGGGATCAAGAGAGGAAGAGCATGGGTGAAAAAAGGGGCAAAAATAGAGGGAGGGGTGTGGGAGAGGACTAAATATGGTTGTATAGGGAAGCATGATGAAGGAAGGAGATTATTTTACCTGGAGGTTTTTTTGGAAAAGCTTGGATATTGAGTTGTTGGGAGCGAGGGAAGCTCTGGAAAGGTTGTACAGGGGCAGGCAAGGAGGACATGATGTGTACCTCCGCTTTCCGTTTAGTATGCACTGCAACAGCCAATTTTGGCCAAAATTGGCAGTTGCACATCACACGCCTCGCCAGAGCAAGGGCAACCTAATAAGATATCATTATTTGCTTGTCCTGGCACAGCTACAATCTAATTACATTGCCAACACAAGTGGTGTAATATGATGCCTCTAACTGATGCACGTTGGGCATATTATTAATGCCCCTATGATAGCATACTGAAAGGAAAGAGCTTGCACACTTAATGTGTAGTGGAATGTGAGGGTGCAATGGCAATTGTTGCAGAGGGGTGGGGAAGCCTATAAGAAGGTGGGAGTGAGTGAGGTGGGTGTGACCTATTTAAAGGCGGGTAATGTGGATGTTGTCTGCATGGGAGAGATTGTGTTGTTGGCATGGGAGAGATTGTGGATGGTGGGTTTGATAGGAATGGTGGGCTGGATGACGTTGAGTTTGTTATCAATTTGGGAGTCCCATGAGGTTTGCCAGCGGTCACGACAAGGAAGCCATAAGTGGTTGATGTCAGAAAGGGTTTTGGGAAACGGAGTAGGGGGAGGATGAGGGCAAGCTTAGAAGCTGCATCAGCCCTGTCATTGCCAGGGATGCCCAACATGGCTGGGTATCCAGAAGGAAAAAATACTTTTCCTGCAGAGTGGGGCAAAAGGAGTTTACAGAGGATGAGGTGGTATGTGGGGTTATCCCATTAAGATTGAGTAAGAAGTAAGGACAGCCTTAGAGTCGGAAAAGATGGCAAAGTGGCTGAGCGGGGACTACTCAATAGAATTTGAGGGCGAGGAGGATGGCCTTGGCCTCGGCCGAGAAGATAGACGAGTGGTTGGGAAGTCTGCTACTGACGGTGATGTCTTGGATGACGGTAGCAGCAGCTTTCTTGTCACCTTTCTTGGAGCCATCAGTATAGATGGAGGTGTAGTTTGAGAGTTGGTCTTTGATTTAGAATCAGGCAAAGCAAAAATTGCTTCAACTCCCTCATTTCATGCATGCATGTGGATGCAGTCTCATGAAGGATTGAAATATATGCCACAGCAATGTAATGGGAATAACAATCCCGCTTACTAAAGTCTTGCAGCGGATATTATTTCCATGCATGCATTTAATGCAAATCAAGGACGCACTCGAGCTAAAAGCGCTAGCATTTTAATCAAGGGGGAGGGGGGAATTTAAGCGGGGTCTCACATGAGTACGAGCTCACGAACAAGACCACTGCAGTTACATGATCTTGATCCTAGGTGAGGGCAGCATCATGATCCCACTTATGAGATTCTCTAAAAAACATGTGTAAACGCGGTCATGTGTGAATGCGGTCATGTGTGAATGCGGTCATGTGTGAGCGCGGTCATATGTAAACGCGGTCATGTGTGAAGGCAGTCATGTAAGTTACGCACCATCCTGTTATAGCTTGATTATTTTGCGCAAACGGTTAATAGCTTGCTCGTTACATTTTACATTTCTCAATGACTCACATACTTTCAACTTCTGGTTCACTGATACCCCATGGTCAGTTCACCTGCAGTGCTACCCCGTTGTCAGATCACCTGCAGTGAGTCTGATTGCAAATTCGCACTTAGACCACATGCCATTGTTTTTTTCTTCATCCGACTGGATTATCGTCGTTAGATTATCGTTGCGGGATCATGATCCAGATGTAAGTGAGAAAGCAGCTTTAATTAAAGTGGAATTTCACAAACAAGTTTCATTTTTGGCTAAGTGACTGTTTACATAAAGTTTCACCCATCAAGTACTGTATATACACATGTAAAAGATAATAGGGAAAACATGTGCAGATTTTGAATAATCTTCAATGGAAGGAGGGGGGGGGGCACTTCGTACTAAAATTGGTAAGGGTGTGCAGACCATCAACCAAAAACCATACCCACAGTATGAAATAAATCAATTTTGATACATGCAGTACGGTGTATTCAAGGGAAATATTGTCAAGATGGACCAACAGTACCGGAAGTACAGAATTGACCTAGTAAAGCAGCATATTTTGAGAGCTGCACTAAAAAATTATGGAAACAAATTTGACATCTGCGCTAAGAAAATGATGCAAAAAAAAATAAAAATAAAAGCACCTCCTTGGGCTATATATAGATTTATGTATATTCATATATATATATATATGTTTGACATAGTGGAGTTTTACCCTTCAATCACCGAGAAACTTTGCCTCAAAGCTCTAAACTTGAATTTCGCTAAGCAATACCATAAAATTTAAAAGAATGAAATCGACATCATCCTCCACGCCAAACGTACTATTGTCTTCAGTGACGGCTCCCCATGAAAAAAGAAAAGCACTAATAACTTTTTCGTCGTCACTATGGGGAGCCTAGATGGAGCAGAGTGTTGTGGGTTGGTTGTCTGCTACATACTATCCCTCCTAAAAACCAAGCACGGAAA
>JAIGNY010003665.1:2362500-2415000 GCA_020152595.1 Chiridota heheva
GCCAAATTTTTGGCATTTTAGGGTATTTTTGTATTATTGGTCTTTTTTGGTATCGTTCCAAAATACACCTTTTTTTTTAAATCCCCAAAATACAGAAAGGAAATAAAAAAAAAAAAATGAATCTTAGTGTGAACACTGATAGAGGGGCTGAGGGGCCACTGTACTTCAGGTAATAATGATACAGAGTGTGTTCTCATTTGAGCGCGTGATCGGACCCACTGCAAGCAAATCTGATCACGGGGTATGAGTAAACCGGCAGTCAAAAGGTGCTTCAATGAAAACTGTGAAGTGTCAGGAAGCAGGTCTAACCCACTAACAACACAAGTTCAGGGAGCAATTTCTTTTTGAAAATGATTCACAGTTTTGTTACAAAATCAAAATTGATTAGCATTCTAATGATATTTTGCTACAGAAATTATAAAGATGGATAACAAATGACCAATAACAGTAACAATATCAGTAACAGTCAACTGCGCTGTCCAGTGTTTCCAAGCCTCTCGTTACTCTTACTGGCCTCACATGGGCGACCGTAATAACTCCTAACAATAAAGTTGAGCCCATATAGATGTGATCAATAACTAGCAATGACCCATTTTTGTGTAGCAAAATGCGATGCAAACCTGAACATATTGCTTCCTGAAGTTAGTATAACATGATATTGCCAGGGGTCAAATTTCCTAGTCCTGCAGCGAACAGCGCTAATTGTTAGGCAGGAACGGCGCTAATCTTTAGGCATGAACAGCGCTAATCTTTAGGCAGGAACAGCGCTAATTGTTAAGCAGGAACAGCCCTAATTTTTGGGCAGGAACGGCGCTAATCTTTAGGCATGAACAGCGCTAATCTTTAGGCAGGAACAGCGCTAATCTTTAGGCAGGAACAGCGCTAATCTTTAGGCAGGAACAGCGCTAATTTTGAGGCAGGAACAGCGCTAATCTTTAGGCAGGAACAGCGCTAATTGTTAAGCAGGAACAGCGCTAATTTTTAGGCAGGAACAGCGCTAATTTTTAGGCAGGAACAACGCTGATTGTTAAGCAGGAACAGCGCTAATTTTTAGGCAGGAACAGCGCTAATTTTTAGGCAGGAACAGCGCTAACTTTTAGGCAGGAACAGCGCTAATTTTTAGGCAGGAACAGCGCTAATTTTTAGGCAGGAACAGTGAATTTTCACTGTTCTGTGGTGGAACAGTGTTCTTTTTACAACCATGTGGTATCAATAACTTGATTTCTGCTCAAAAAATGCATGTTCACAGTAAAACAAGATTATCATAAAAGCTTCTTGGAAGTGGTGCACAAATTCTAACCAGAAGTTTTAAAGTTTTCCAATCATTTCAATGACGATATAAGTAAAGAAAATGTAAAAATTTACATAAAGTTTGTGTTCACCCAGTCATAGATCACAACTTTTGCATAAATCAAAAACTGTTCAAACTCTGATCAGCCATAACTAAAAATAAAATTCAAAAATTTGTATGCTCAGATTTTAATGCTCTTTCTAATATAGAAATTGGCCATAGATCCATTAAAATATTTTTTAAGGAAGGATACAACACCTACCCATACTTGTGGAATTATTCACCACACTCCCGCTGCTATGTACTTCTTCTTGCAATTCTGACGATGAGTTTGCTGGTACTGTTTTGGTGGCAGCGCATCCCATTGCTCTCAATCATACAAAAGGCAGGACAAAAAGATTTTGAGGATCAAGAAAGCAATCCTCGCTCCTGTAAAAACATCATTGTAAGGTATGCATCTTGTTGTCTTCTCATAAACAGTTACTTGTTGTCAGCAGTACGTTTTACATCTGAAAGAAATGTTAAATATTGCCTTAATCAAGGGGAACATCAGATTATACAAGCTTACTATAAGTAAGGGCCGGTCGTAGCCGTAGACTTCAGGCGTGCTGCAAGCTAACATTTTCGAAAGGGCAATTTTGATGAATTGTTTAGCTTTCTTTATGGATTTAAAATCGATCTAGCTAATGTTGCCTTTACCTGTCCATATACCTTTAAAAGAAATGTAAGATAACAAATTGATGCCATCATGCTCATCTTCCCCAGATACATTATCAACAGTGACTGAACTGCAGTGCTCATTAAATACCAGATAAAAGAATGCATACAACTCATTCAGCTTCTATCAAACTTTTTTTCTGAGACTCGATCGAAATTAAATCCTTTTCCATTCCCAAATGTTAGACATTACTTCAAAGAGCCCTTAACCATGAACTGTATCTGCTAATGTACCTCTGACACACTTAAAACCTGAAAGACTGCTTAAAATGCATTTAATTAATTGCTTTAGCAGCTGAGAGTATGGAATGCTGGTTGTTGCCCAGAAACCGCACTAACAACCATCCTACATAACTGTATTTTGAAAGAACAACAACTGTTTCTTGGGTAGCATTGTTGCCAAGAAAGACAAAAAAAGAAAAGAAGAAGATAAAATTGACTACACTATGAAATCATTGCTGTGGTGCATGCAGAAATCATTGCTGTGGTGCGTGCAGAAATCATTGCTGTGGTGCGTGCAGAAATCATTGCTGTGGTGCGTGCAGAAATCATTGCTGTGGTGCGTGAAGAAATCATTGCTGTGGTGCGTGCAGAAATCATTGCTGTGGTGCGAGCAGAAATTATTGCTGTGGTGCGTGCAGAAATTATTGCTGTGGTGCGTGCAGAAATCATTGATGTGGTGCATGCATAAATTATTGCTGTGGTGCGTGCATAAATTATTGCTGTGGTGCGTGCAGAAATTATTGCTGTGGTGCGTGCAGAAATTATTGCTGTGGTGCGTGCAGAAATTATTTCTGTGGTGCGTGCAGAAATTATTGCTGTGGTGCGTGCAGAAATCATTGATGTGGTGCATGCAGAAATTATTGCTGTGGTGCATGCAGAAATTATTGCTGTGGTGCGTGCAGAAATTATTGCTGTGGTGCGTGCAGAAATTGAATAAGATTTTGTAGCCCTTAAATGAGATCTTTAAAAGATATTCCTGTGAATTATCATTCATATGATAGAAGTCTATTAAAGAAAACAACTGTAAAAACAATGTTGATATCTTGTTCTGATAAAGAGTTACTGCTTTTCAAAGATTTCACCAGTATGACATCGCGGTGTGCAATCCCTTACAGAAATTTAAACTTGCAGCATGCCTGCGACAAGCTTACAATTTTTAAGTTGCGCCAGCGTGCTTTCGGCTGGCGCCAGCGTGCTTTCGGCTGGCGCCAGCGTGCTTTCGGCTGGCGCCAGCGTGCTTTCGGCTGGCGCCAGCGTGCTTTCGGCTGGCGCCAGCGTGCTTTCGGCTGGCGCCAGCGTGCTTTCGACTGGCGCCAGCGTGCTTTCGGCTGGCGCCACCGTGCTTTTAGCTTGCAAAAGCATGCTTTACGCTTGCGCAAGCTAAAAGCATGCTTGCGCAAGCATCTTGCAAGCATACGCAAGTGTGCTGCAAGCTTGCACAAGTATGCGCAAGTGACTATAGCTTGCTAGCTAACATTAGCTTGTGCAAGCTAGCATAAAATATTTGTTAGCTTGCAAAGAGTTTTGCTAGCTTGCAGCATGCTTGTTGCAAGCTTGCAGCATGCTTGTTGCAAGCTTGCAGCATGCTTGTTGCAAGCTTGCAGCATGCTTGTTGCAAGCTTGCAGCATGCCTTGCACAAGCTAATATTTCTGTAAGGGATGTGCTGTCATAAAAGCCAAGACAATTTTCGTGTATTTCTATACAACAAAAATGTTTTTCTTGTACTTCTTTTCTTGTAAGAGTGTAAGGTTCATGAGCAGATGTGCAAAGCACATTCATGTAAAGTGTATGTTATACCCCATCTCAGTATCAAACAAAAAAGAAATTTCTAATGATTTAGAATGAGGCCATTAATTTACAAAGAAATACATAATTGTCTTGAATCTGCCTTTATGACATCACATTGTACAGTGTAAGGTTACTTTTCAACACATTGGTAAATTCTGTCACTACCCAACTGCTCATATACCTTGCACTTTCTTATAATGTGCAATATCACAATTTTACAAAGTCTCACTGTGCCCCAGGAAAATCCTTCAGGCTGCATTGGAAGTGAATGAACACCGCGAAGTAAATGAAGACTGCGAAGTGAATGAACACCGTATTTTCATGCTTCTCTTCCCAAAATCGTGTTCAGTGAGGCAGGCAGGGGTGAATGTCCTGCCATCGGCACTAAACGTCCTCATGCATCCAAGCTAGCCTAGGAACAGTGAGCGCCAGTCACTTCAAATTACTGCAAGCAGTGATGCACCCCCCCCCCACACACACTTTTGAGGATATTTGTCAAAACTGGGGGAAACTTTTAAGATATTTTTGCTTTAAAAAAAAAAAGCCCTAAAAGTGGGCTAAATTTGAACACTTTGTTATGGGAGGGGGGTCTAGGAAGTTCTCGGACCCAGTCAGTCCGCAGAGCCCTGTTAATTAGGTCACGTGACTGGGTTCTCTTGGCAAGGAAATCGCGTTAGCTACACAAATTCGATTTTTTGCAGAACACTGACCACCGACGTAATTTGCATAATACGGTCACCTAGGATGCACATTCGTCAAAGATGGCAAGAGAAGTGTTTGACAGAAAGATTATTTTCAATATAATTTTTGGAAATATCTGGATTTTAAGCATTAGTTTTTGAGAAATCTGGTGTCAAATTTAGGTCCTAAAATTTATAGGGTACAAAAAGTCTTGGCTCAGCAGACACAAATTATCCCATTTTAAGACTAGATTCGTGTGGGTGACATTGAATGCATTCGATACATACTTAATTCACGATGTTGCGTCCTTGAGAACATGACAAAATCTTCCAACGAATTATTCAACTTATATGTCTTCATTATTGTAAGTGAATCTCACTAGATTAAGCATTCCTAATTTTTTGAGGTTTCTTGTTTCATTTCTTCTATAAAGTACAGTGTACTTTAACTTGTAATTGTACTTCTTCAACTTCTTCTAAACAGGTATTTTTAGTTTCAGATAAGATATTCAGGGCAAATTTAGGTTTTCAAGTGAAATTCGCTTCGGTATATTTGAAGGTGGGTAAAATACACAATGTATGTACTTATAAATGATATGATAAAATGTAATAAAAATAGTTCAGAAAAATATTTCAAATGTTTCATTGGTTACACACGACAATTAGTTTTTTAATGATTTTTGTTAACGGTAAGTTTCTTGTTTTACGGCCTAAAGTTTGGATGATTAAAGAAGTTTGATTAAATTGTCAGATCTAATTTGCATTGACGTGTTTCCGATTTAAGTGCATAGCAATGCAACCTCACTAAACACCATTGCCATGGTAGTATGGCTGTAGAAAGGAAAGTGAAGGATTTTCATCAGTGGAAAAATAGTATTTTACATTGTCATTGTGATGGTAAAAATATGCTGAATTAACTTACTATTTTTTTTTTTATAGAGAATGATTAATTCAAAATATTATTCTGATCACCTGATTTTTGAAATGGAATTTGAGTAAATGGCAAGAAAGAATATAGAAGATGATGCACTTGTAATCACTTGTAGAAGTTGTTGTTTTTCTTTCTTAATGTTCATTTGTAAGTTTTATCACAAACTACATTCTTTTGGTGCGTCAAGCAAGTCTGTCCCGAATACCGCTATAATTAGAACTTCAATTAGTTTAGAGCAAGAGCATCTTGAAAATTGTCAATAATACCACTTAAGGGGAGTCCAATTGGTATCAGAATGTGAAATACAGAGGGTGGTTACCGTGATATCAATTTGTTCTGTATATATAAAGGCGTGGAAAATTGGATGATGCCGCTTTGGTGGGGATATGTCAGGTTTACTCAAATTAACTCGGCCTCATGATGAAATCTTATGCTTTTTAAGCAGAATAGAGAAATGACAATTGTTTGCTCTACTGCCTAACTTGGGCCATTTTATTATATTACCTTCCTCCATGTTACCATGCTGCTACCCATATCAAACACTCCCCCTGCCCACTCATTACCCCTCCACCTCTTGCATCTCAGCCCTTTGCCAGGTGGGAACATGGAGTCATTTGCCTACCTGCCAAGAACACTCCCCCTTCCAACTCATTACCTCTCCACCTCTTGTATCTCAGCCCCTCGCCAGGTGGGAACAGGAAGTCATTTGCCTACCTGCCAAGAACACTCCCCCTCCCAACTCATTACCCCTCCACCTCTTGTATCTCAGCCCTTTGCCAGGTGGGAACAGGGAGTCATTTGCTTACCTGACAAGATCACTCCCCTCCCCCATTTTATCCCAGAACATATTTGTACCGGCGACATATTAAGTCTGACCGATAGTCCCTTTCCCTACCCCTGCCTATCCCATAGCTTCCCGTCACCCCTCAGTCCCAAATCAATTTCCTGGTGCTGACCCTGTTCTGTATACATTTGGCTAAAAGCAGGGAATTTACTTGTTCTAAAGTTCCCTGGTGTGAAAGGAAAATCAATAAGTGAAGACTTGTTCGAGAAATGTCAAACAAGGATACAAATGTGTGACAACGGAAGGTTGGCGTCGTACTCTGCAGAAGCTGTACCAGTTATACAAACAGACTCAAAAGGACATGATTTTGTCATACTATATTGACTTCACTTGGACATGTATCTCAAAAAGCAAGAAAAAATGATACATATCTGATACATCTTAATGCAGGAAAGTAATGAAGTTATGGGTCAAGCATCCTTATTGATCTTTTCTGAGATTGTTGTGTTGTTACTTTTCATGTATAATGGAACTAAACAAGGAAAAATTAAGCCCATAATTTTCAGTACGTTGAATACTATAATGCATATAACAGCATCCGCAAATCATATGACGTAATAAATGACAACATCAACAGCCAATAAGAGCGCGGAACACCTCCAGGAAGTGTTGTGCTCGTTTCTGACAAGCGCCTACGAAATTGCCTTGAATTTGCCAAGTTCCTGATTCAGCAGACAAATAATAATGCAGGAAAGAAATGAATCTTTTCTGAGATTCTCGTGCTGTTGCAAGTATTCTGTAATGTAGTAAGGCTTTACAAATGTATTCTCCTGTTTTTGTCAACGTTTTTCCCCCCTGTAAATTCACCCTTTTTCTTTTTGTTTTTAACAACGTTATTATTTTCCAAGAAATCAATCTTTTATTAGCAATTAGCAAGTTAGATTGTTTCTGTAGTTGCTATAGTCATTAAGATATCACAGTTTCAAAATGGTATGTTTTCTGCTCATTAAATATACACAGCGCGAAAAGCTATGCATACATTCCTGAGAGAGGAAAGCTCTTTTTACTGCTCTGAGGACTGACTGGACCCCCTCACTTTTTTAATGCTGGCTACGCCACTGCCTGCGCCACTGCCTGCGGCACTGCCTGCGCCACTGCCTGCGCCACTGCCTGCGGCACTGCCTGCGGCACTGCGGCACTGCCGGCACTGCACTGCCGCGCCACTGCCGCGCCACTGCACTGCCGCGCCACTGCCTGCGCCCACTGCCTGCGCCACTGCCGCGCACTGCCTGCGCCACTGCCTGCGCCACTGCCTGCGCCACTGCCCGCGCCACTGCCTGCGCCACTGCCCGCGCCACTGCCCGCGCCACTGCCCGCGCCACTGCCGCGCCTGCCGCGCCACTGCCCGCGCCACTGCCCGCGCCACTGCCCGCGCCACTGCCTGCGCCACTGCCTGCGCCACTGCCTGCGCCACTGCCTGCGCCACTGCCCGCGCCACTGCCTGCGCCACTGCCTGCGCCACTGCCTGCGCCACTGCCTGCGCCACTGCCTGCGCCACTGCCGCGCGCCACTGCCTGCGCCACTGCCTGCGCCACTGCCTGCGCCACTGCCTGCGCCACTGCCTGCGCCACTGCCCGCGCCACTGCCTGCGCCACTGCCCGCGCCACTGCCTGCGCCACTGCCTGCGCCACTGCCTGCGCCACTGCCCGCGCCACTGCCCGCCACTGCCTGCGCCACTGCCCGCGCCACTGCCTGCGCCACTGCCTGCGCCACTGCCTGCGCCACTGCCTGCGCCACTGCCTGCGCCACTGCGCCACTGCCTGCCACTGCCTGCGCCACTGCCTGCGCCACTGCCTGCGCCACTGCCTGCGCCACTGCCTGCGCCACTGCCTGCGCCACTGCTGCGCCACTGCCTGCGCCACTGCCTGCGCCACTGCCTGCGCCACTGCCTGCGCCTGCGCCACTGCCTGCGCACTGCCTGCGCCACTGCCTGCGCCACTGCCTGCGCCACTGCCTGCACTGCCTGCGGCCACTGCCTGCGCCACTGCCTGCGCCACTGCCTGCGCCACTGCCTGCGCCACTGCCCGCTGCCCTGCGCCCTGCCCGCGCCACTGCCTGCGCCACTGCCTGCGCCACTGCCTGCGCCACTGCCTGCGCCACTGCCTGCGCCACTGCCTGCGCCACTGCCTGCGCCACTGCCTGCGCCACTGCCTGCGCCACTGCCTGCGCCACTGCCTGCGCCACTGCCTGCGCCACTGCCTGCGCCACTGCCCTGCGCCACTGCCTGCGCCACTGCCTGCGCCACTGCCTGCGCCACTGCCTGCGCCACTGCCTGCGCCACTGCCTGCGCCACTGCCTGCGCCACTGCCTGCGCCACTGCCTGCGCCACTGCCTGCCCACTGCCTGCGCCACTGCCTGCGCCACTGCCTGCGCCACTGCCTGCGCCACTGCGCGCCACTGCCTGCGCCACTGCCTGCGCCACTGCCTGCGCCACTGCCTGCGCCACTGCCTGCGCCACTGCCTGCGCCACTGCCGCGCCACTGCCTGCGCCACTGCCTGCGCCACTGCCTGCGCCACTGCCTGCGCCACTGCCTGCGCCACTGCCTGCGCCACTGCCTGCGCCACTGCCTGCGCCACTGCCTGCGCCACTGCCTGCGCCACTGCCCGCGCCACTGCCTGCGCCACTGCCTGCGCCACTGCCTGCGCCACTGCCTGCGCCACTGCCTGCGCCACTGCCTGCGCCACTGCCTGCGCCACTGCCTGCGCCACTGCCTGCGCCACTGCGCCCTGCGCCACTGCCTGCGCCACTGCCCGCGCCACTGCCCGCGCCACTGCCTGCGCCACTGCCTGCGCCACTGCTGCGCGCCACTGCCTGCGCCACTGCCTGCGCCACTGCCTGCGCCACTGCCCGCGCCACTGCCTGCGCCACTGCCTGCGCCACTGCCTGCGCCACTGCCTGCGCCACTGCCTGCGCCACTGCCTGCGCCACTGCCTGCGCCACTGCCTGCGCCACTGCCTGCGCCACTGCCTGCGCCACTGCCTGCGCCACTGCCTGCGCCACTGCCTGCGCCCTGCGCCTGCGCCACTGCCCGCGCCACTGCCTGCGCCACTGCCTGCGCCACTGCCTGCGCCACTGCCTGCGCCACTGCCTGCGCCACTGCCTGCGCCACTGCCTGCACTGCCTGCGCCACTGCGCCACTGCCTGCGCCACTGCCTGCGCCACTGCCTGCGCCACTGCCTGCGCCACTGCCTGCGCCACTGCCTGCGCCACTGCCTGCGCCACTGCCTGCGCCACTGCCTGCGCCACTGCCTGCGCCACTGCCTGCGCCACTGCCTGCGCCACTGCCTGCGCCACTGCCTGCGCCACTGCCTGCGCCACTGCCTGCGCCACTGCCTGCGCCACTGCCTGCGCCACTGCCTGCGCCTGCCTGCGCCACTGCCTGCGCCACTGCCTGCGCCACTGCCTGCGCCTGCCGCGCCACTGCCTGCGCCACTGCCTGCGCCACTGCCTGCGCCACTGCCTGCGCCACTGCCTGCGCCACTGCCTGCGCCACTGCCTGCGCCACTGCGCGCCACTGCCTGCGCCACTGCCTGCGCCACTGCCCTGCGCCACTGCCTGCGCCACTGCCTGCGCCACTGCCTGCGCCACTGCCTGCGCCACTGCCTGCGCCACTGCCTGCGCCACTGCCTGCGCCACTGCCTGCGCCACTGCCTGCGCCACTGCCTGCGCCACTGCCTGCGCCACTGCCTGCGCCACTGCCTGCGCCACTGCCTGCGCCACTGCCTGCGCCACTGCCTGCGCCACTGCCTGCGCCACTGCCTGCGCCACTGCCTGCGCTGCCTGCGCCACTGCCTGCGCCACTGCCTGCGCCACTGCCTGCGCCACTGCCTGCCCTGCGCCACTGCCTGCGCCACTGCCTGCGCCACTGCCTGCGTCACTGCCTGCGCCACTGCCTGCGCCACTGCCTGCGCCACTGCCTGCGCCACTGCCTGCGCCACTGCCTGCGCCACTGCCTGCGCCACTGCCTGCGCCACTGCCTGCAAGGTAACTAAGGTAACTGCTCGACACAATTACAAAATCTTTCAAATGTAATAACTCCTACACGGAATAGAATATCAACATGCATATACCAAAAATGGCAAATGTTTATTGGGGATCCTGCACCCCCTCCCCAACCACCAGTTAAGATATCAACACGTTTTTCACCAATTTGTTTCTTTAAATCTTCTCTATCAGGGAATATTCGTTCAACAATGTGAAGCTCTCAGTAGAGCACGTTCGTTGAATAATGCACTTTTTCTGTGCAGGGTTTCTGCCTGTACTGTTTCACCATAGCACAGAACTTACTCCAAACACTTTAGTATATGGTTCGCACACAATGAGTATCCTAAGACTGCATAATCAAATTTAATTAGCAAGGAAAAGACCCGGGTGTGAGCACTTCCATATGTGAGGTAAATATATGTGCTGCACAAGCAGGTGCATCAGTGCATCATTTTCATAGTGCAGGTGCAGTGTTTTTTTTTTATCATTTTCGGAGTGCAGGTCCAAAAAATGCTGTTTTACTCTGTATAATTTGTACTGCTGGTCCATATAAAAAAAAAAAATTCAATAAATACTCCATACTACAGGTATCAAAATTGACTTCTTTCATACTGTGGGTATCAAAATTGTATAATTTCATACTGCATGTACCAAAAAACCTAAAAGTACTGTGAGTATGGTTTTCGATTTTTGGGCTGCACACCCCTACCACTTTTAGCATAAAGCGCCCTCCCCCTCCCCCTCCCCCAGCGGGAAAATGACTTTTCCTACAAGATCTATGGACTGGTAGCAATAACTTGATATGCTATAACCGAGGAAAATATGCTATAAACCAGGAACATAAGCTATAACCTAGGAAAATATGCTATAAACCAGGAATATAGGCTATAACCCAGGAAAATATGCTATAAACCAGGAACATAGGCTATAACCCAGGAAAATATGCTATAGACCAGGAAAATAGGATATAACCCAGGAAAATAGGATATAACCCAGGAAAATATAGGATAAACCAGGAAAATATGCTATAAACCAGGAAAATATGCTATAACCCAGGAAAATAGGCTATAACCCAGGAAAATAGGATATAACCCAGGAAAATATAGGATAAACCAGGAAAATAGGCTATAAACCAGGAAAATAGGCTATAAACCAGGAAAATAGGCTATAACCCAGGAAAATATGCTATAGACCAGGAAAATAGGATATAACCCAGGAAAATAGGATATAACCCAGGAAAATATAGGATAAACCAGGAAAATATGCTATAAACCAGGAAAATATGCTATAACCCAGGAAAATAGGCTATAACCCAGGAAAATAGGATATAACCCAGGAAAATATAGGATAAACCAGGAAAATAGGCTATAAACCAGGAAAATAGGCTATAAACCAGGAAAATAGGCTATAACCCAGGAAAATAGGCTATAACCCAGGAAAATATGCTATAACCCAGGAAAAAATGCTATAACCCAGGAAAATATGCTATAACCCAGGAAAATATGCTATAACCCAGGAAAATATGCTATAACCCAGGAAAATAGCAAAAACAATTCATCAAAATGGATCAAAATTGACTCTTTTACAGCATTTTGCAAGCTTGCAACAAGCTTGCTGCAAGCTAGTATTTGAAACAAATGAGCCTGCGCAAGCTAGCAAAAACTATCTGCAAGCTTGCAAAAGCTGGCAAAACTTTTTGCAAGCTTCACAAGCTACCAAATATGTTATGCTAGCTTGCGCAAGCTAATGTTAGCTTGCGCAAGCTAGCAATAGTTTGCGCAAGCTAGTATTTGTTCCAAATAAAAGGTTGCAGCACGCTTGTGCAAGCTTGCAGCATGATTGCGCAAGCTAAAATGTAAGCTTGTCGCAAGAGGACAGTAATTTGATCTCATCAAACATTTTGAGCTGTCCTAGGTGTCTTCTCTTACATATATCACAATTTAAATACATTAAAGGTTTTTCAAACCTAGATTAGTCACACAGTAACTCAGAAACTACAGCTACTGTAAGTGCTACTGTCATAATTAAAAGACTACCTACTCGATTCAGAATTTAAAGTTCTTTCTGGTGAATATAAAATCTCTACCTGTCCATATATACCTTTAAAATTTAAATATTCCGCACTGATCACTACATCACCATAGTAGCAACACCATAGTGCACACCATAGTGCATCACCATGGTACATCGCCATGGTGCATCGCCATGGTGCATCGCCATGGTGCATCGCCATGGTGCATCGCCATGGTGCATCGCCATGGTGCATCGCCATGGTGCATCGCCATGGTGCATCGCCATGGTGCATCGCCGTGGCGCATCGCCATGGTGCATCGCCATGGTGCATCGCCATGGTGCATCGCCATGGTGCATCGCCATGGTGCATCGCCATGGTGCATCGCCATGGTGCATCGCCATAGTGCTCACCATAGTGCATCACCATAGTACAGCACCATAGTACATCACCATAGTACATCACAAATTTCATTTTTTTATAATATATTAAAAATACCTTCAAAATTTGATCAGCCATTTAAAAAAAGCTATTTATCAAATTCGGAGATAACTTGCCACTCAAAATTCATACTTTCATACAAAATCAAGTTTTTCCTTGACCCATATCCTAGCTCCTATTAAATGATTAGTTCAATGGTCAAGCATGTCCATCTTACATAAACGAGGACTTCAAAAGAAACAAGACTTACTTGACCCCTAAATTAATCCTTTGAAACTGAAATTTTTGGCATTGCTCATACACCACCATAGTATATCACAAAATTGTGAAAATACCTTCAAACTTTGATCAGCCATTAAAAAAAAAAGCTATTGCTCAAATTCAGAGACAACTTTCTGCTCAAAATTCATATCAAAATCAACTTTTTCCTTGACCCATTATAAAGCTAGCTTCTATCTTCTTACAGAGGGAATTCATGAATTATGTAAAATTGAATGCTATTAATTGAATATGGACAGGTAGCAACCACTTTGCATCAATTGATACAAATGCCCTTCATAAACACTCACCACAAACACTTTCTTACAAAACCGATCCCAAAATGTGAAAAATCTGGCTTATTTCTAGGTCTCCAAATATATGCTCATTACGTATTGGTTTTTTTGTGACGTAAAGGTCGGACAGTACAACACTAACGTTATGTAAAAGTTACAGTGTGCCATACAGTAATACTTAACAGCCTAATGTAACGTGGAGTTCGGCAATCATAAAGAAATAATGGATCTGTACTTTAGTCAATATTTCCTCTTTATCCACAAAACTTAGCGATATTCTGATGTCTGATTCAATGAAAATGATGTTTTGACATATTGTAGCCTAGGTGAATGTGACACAGTGAAACTTATATGCATTGTAGGCCTCGCTGTGTCTGTATTCTAACGTCACACACCTTTTTTTAATAGTGGATGTCCAGCCATTTCTTGGAGTTTTTCACTTTTGTATGAATACAGTATCTCAGAAACGAGTGGAATTTTTTGATAGATGTATGTTAATGAAATGTTCAGAATATCAAAAAGAACAAATTTATGGCAAATTCTCTACCTCTCCATATACCTTAAACACTATGGATAGAAATCTTCATGAATCTCTTTATTCCCTGGGCTCTTATTATCGTTCCAATCAGTCCGGTTCGTACCCCCAATCGGGAAACGTTTTCTCCCCATTGGGAGATCCTTTACAGAAGTATCCCACAAAGCATCTATTCAAATTCAAAGTGTGTATAGGAGTAAGATAAGAATCAGACACATTTCGAGCGTGGTGAACTCAACCACTGCGAGAGGGTTCAAATTATTTCTTCACAATTTGAAATAATAGCATATGAATTATCTTTTCACTGTGCGATTTTAAAATTCACCGTGCGCTTTTTGAGAAATTTGAAGAAAAGTGGTGACTTCGTTTTATGTGTTAGGCAGTCACGTTTTAACAAAATTTTCTGAAGAAAAAACATTTTAAAGTTTTATTCATAAATTATTTTTGACCAAAATGGTAACAAAACTGTTTTCCTGATCGGGGATACGAACCGGACTGCTAATGGAATCCCAAATATATTTCTGTAGAAGCACACATTAAATACACTGAAGAAATTTATCCAATTAGTTCTCCAAATGAAACAAGATTAAAACATGTTTTCCAACCAATTTACTTCTTAAAATAGCTGAAACCTTCAATTTAGATTTTAGCTAGAAATGTGAGCCATATTTCTGATTTGATATCTACGAAGATCTAATTACTACTTATCAACAGTACACTGAAGGGGTTATGAACAACTATGTTGGCATAGACATACAAAACATAAGACTGGAGGGTTTTAAAGGAGTGTTACAACGTTACAGGCTGTGGAAGACGTTTTCAATAATGGTACCTCACTGAAGACTAAATTTTATCGAATGAACACGAAAATCTAAAATTTATACTTTTGGACAAATATTGACATTGACCTTTGACTTTAAACCCCAATTCTTTTCGGAAAAATCGGCCAATTGCGAATCGATATAAAATATTCAAGCACTTTTGTGTACGCGATGCTAACGTAGACCTTTGATACGAACGTTCGAAATCAATTGAATGTTACAATACTTGGGTCATTTTTCAATGACATCACTAAATGAGATTTAAGACCTGTGTTGTTTCAAAATTCCAATGACTTAGCAAAAGAAGTCCCCCCTACCCCCACCCCCACACGTGAGCTCCTTTAAAATGTGATTAAATGTCATGAAATTTTTTTGAAGTGGCATACTTGGTTTTGGAGTTTGCTGATTAAAGTGTTATTTTTTTTGACATGTACAAAAATTGAGCTGTGGGAACAGGAAAACAGCTCAAAATGTTAATGTAGTGCTTTAAACTTCTTTTGTTAAAGGTTTAATGGACAGGCAGACAGTGCGGGAAAGCTTCATACTTTCCAATCTAGCATCCCTGGTTCGATTCCTGGTGGGTTCCTGGTGGGTCTGCAACCAGTGCTCCACGACTGGTTATTAAAAAAAAAACGGCAGTGGATGTCTTGACGTAAATACTCCAATGGAGATCTGTCGGGACGTTATAAACCTTGGAAAACCAACCAATCAAACCAACTGACTTATTGTCCACTAAAAAACATGAAGCAAGCAACACATTTCATTGGTTAAAAATTTGCCATTTTGCAGCTTTTTGAAGATTTATGTGCAAATATGCAAATTTTTGTGTTACTCTTGTGATGTAGTGAATGAACAGGACAAGGCTCTAATTTCTTTGTAGGTCCGTTGTTTTTTAACCCTCTTTTCATTTCTCTTAAAAAAAAGGGCAAGATAATTCTAATAGAGAGGATTTGATCTTTACCATAGCCCCAACCAACCTCAAGCTGGAGAAGGCATTTTGAACATTTTCAAGGCCTGAAATTAAGGGAAGAAATGTAAAGAATTTGCAAAACATTTTGAGGTGCTTTCCTGTTCTTTTCAGCACATTTTTTAATATATCAAAATATTTCAAACTTTGATTACTCAGTTTGAAAACTACACATGCTAATTTTAAAATTTAAAGACTTATTAACCCTTACACTACCAGCACTTTTTTGAAATTGTGCTTGGGAGTTGGGAGTCAAAGATGGCGCAACCAAAACAGCGATAATATCGCCGCGTGGTAGAGTAAGGCTTAAGTACATCAGGCTAATTGTTGAAGGCTCGTTCCGCTTCAGTGACCCGCCCACCAGTATCACGCTGCAGTGACCCGCCCACCAGTATCATGCTGCAGTGACCCGCCCACCAGTATCACACTGCAGTGACCCACCCACCAGTATCACACTGCATATACTATTGAGTTGGCACACTTGCTGCCGGTTGATTAACCCTTACTCCATCAGCACTTTTTTGAAAATACGCTTGGGAGGCAGAGTCAAAGATGGAGCGCCCAAAACGGAGATAACATCACCGCATGGTAGAGTAAGGGTTAAACTAACTAACGCTCTTTTCAGTGCGTGGATAAACAGAGACCTTTTGTATCTGTCCAACGACCTTTAAGGTCTTTGAAAATGTGAGAATTAATGTTTTCTCCAACCAGATGTTGATTAGAGGTATGGCAAAGATCAACTCCAGTATTTACCTCACGACGCCCATGGTCCGGATGGCCATTTTAATATCAGTTGTGCAACACTGGTTTGAGACCCATCGAGGATCAAACCCGCCACTGTAGACGGAGGTACCACACTGGCACGGAGCTCTAAATCACAGTACGGTTAATATTCACACTTAATAAAATATAAGAGCAGAAAATGTTGGAACAGAGATGGAATTAATTACAAAATTTCCCATGGTTTTGAATACAGGTGTCAAAAATCTTCCCACAAAAATTCATGACAGAAATGATATTAATGTAGTGAATACATCTTTATATACTTCCCTCTATCACAATGTAAAGTACTTTTTATAAATACATGGGGAACATTTTAGATCACATATTTACCAGATTTACTGTAGTTTACTCAAGTAAACTTTTTCTTTTTAATTCTTGCCGCAAATTCCCAATTTCCTAGAACCGTAGATTTTTTTTTCAGCACCACAGTAGTACGTTTGGACCCACAGTACCTTCAGTGATAGAGATTTTTTGAAAGAAGGGTTTAAGGGGATAAACATGAGAATAGGTTACCTGCATACTATGTTAAAGGTGCCATGAATACAAACTGCTTGATGAGGTTTTTGACATTTTATAGGTACAAAATCTTTAATTTATATTTCTATCATTCATTTGTAACAAATCCCCCAGCCTTCCCAATTCCACCATCCCTGACCTTTACAAACCATACTCTACTCTGGGAAAGCTATCTTATGTGCTGCACCAAGCGTCTGAATCTTCATTAAACAACTTGCTATTACCCATTTGCATCAACAAAATCTTTCATTTCTATTTCTATCATTCATTTGTAACAAATCCCCCAGCCTTCCCAATTCCACCATCCCTGACCTTTACAAACCATACTCTACTCTGGGAAAGCTATCTTATGTGCTGCACCAAGCGTCTGAATCTTCATTAAACAACACTATTACCCATTTGCATCAACAAAATCTTTCATTTCTATTTCTATCATTCATTTGTAACAAATCCCCCAGCCTTCCCAATTCCACCATCCCTGACCTTTACAAGCCATACTCTACTCTGGGAAAGCTATCTTATGTGCTGCACCAAGCGTCTGAATCTTCATTAAACAACTTGCTATTACCCATTTGCATCAACAAAATCTTTCATTTCTATTTCTATCATTCATTTGTAACAAATCCCCAGCCTTCCCCCACCAGCCTTCCCAATTCCACCATCTTCATTAAACAACCTTTACAAACAACAAAACTCTATCATTCTGGGAAAGCTATCTTACCATCCCTGACCTTGTGCTGCACTCTGGGAAAGCTATCTGAATCTTCATTAAACAACTTGCTATTACCCATTTGCATCAACAAAATCTTTCATTTCTATTTCTATCATTCATTTGTAACAAATTCCCCAGCCTTCCCATTTCCACCATGCATGACCTTCACAAGCCATACTCTACATTGGGAAAGCTATCTTATGTGCTGCACCAAGCGTCTGAATCTTCATTAAACAACTTGCCATTAACTATTCGCGTCAACAAAATCTTTAATTTCTATTTCTATCATTCATTTGTAACAAATCCCCCAGCCTTCCCATTTCCACCATCCATGACCTTTACAGGCCATACTCTACATTGGGAAAGCTATCTTATGCGCTGCACCATGCGTCTGAATCTTCATTAAACAACTTGCCATTAACTATTTGCATCAACCATCCCGCTTGCTTGAGCAGATATAACATTACATAAATATAGATATAGTAAAGGGACCTTGAAAATGATCTGAGCATTTCAAACTTTGCTGCACTTAAACTAAAGTGTAATCTTGAGGTTATGAAAGAGTTTTGACAGTTAATGTATTGAGTTTTTACATTTGGCTCGTGATCAATTTCACAGTTTGTTTTACTGACAGCTGATGACACTTCTGGCCAGATTAAAAAGTGATAATGGAATTGATACTGACACTAAAATGGTAAAATATTTGATGTACTTAAGTGACCAGGGTCTATTCCAACTCCCTGATGTGACACACACACATCACCGCTATTTGCAATTAAAGGATTAGTTCAGTGGTCAAGCAAGTTTATCTTATAAGAAAGAAGACTTCAAAAAAACAAAATGGTGAAGAAAGCATTGCAAAATCTTATTCTGTTAAGGAGATATTAAAGTGTAAAGTTTGGTATCAATTGTGTAGAAATGACTGAAATCAGACTAGTTGTGATGTCACAGCCTCGGATTCCTCAAAATCATTATTGATTTTAAAGAAAGTTTATTTAATTTTTTCACTATTTAAATTACTTTTGCTCAAACTCTCTTCAAGTGGTATGTTGTAAATACCCTTAATAAATTCAGTTTTACTACTTTTTTGACATATCCCATGGTTTTTATGGTTTTTAAGCCACAAAATCGCAGGACAAAATATAATAGAATACATAAAGACTTTGAGGAATCTGAGGCTATGACATCACAACTAGTCTGATTTCAGTCAATTCCACAGAAATGATACCAAAACTTAATTATCTCCTTAATGAAATAAGATTTTTGAATGCTTTCTTGACCATTTTGTTTCCTTGTTCCTCTTTCATATAAGATGAACTTGCTGGACCACTGAATTAATCTTTTAATTAAAATAATCACTGGTGATGTGTGTGTCACATAAGTACATAAAATATTTTACTATTTTAGTGATGGTGAGCATACTTTAAAAGTAGCCTATGGACAGGTAGAGGCAGCATTAGCTAAAGTGATTTAAAATCCACTAAAAAACATGAAGAAAGCTAAACATTTCATCAAAATCTGTTAGCAATTCTCGAGGTCGGACATCCGGAATGTTGTAGTGGACGGCGACCTTACAATGCTTTTTTGACGATCTCAAACTTCAGTCAAAGGGGAAAACAAACAGTCAGTTATCATTGCAGTCAATAAGAGAACAACATTTTTTTTGTCATTTTTCAACAAATACTGGACAGAAATTATTTTTCTTCACAAATGTTGTATATTAGATAATAGTTTCCAACATATATGAGTAGGCCTACCATTAATTTTCGCTGACTGCAGCTGAAGTGCAATACAAGTATTCATGAAAAATATCCCATTGACTGTAATGATAAAGTTTCCCCTTCAACTTGGCAAAACCGTACTGAGCTCGTACACGGTTACGTTGGCCATTTTCCAGCCTTTTGAAGATTTTTGTGCAAATATGCACATTTTTGAGTTATTCTTGTGATGTATGGATGGGACATTATAGGCGCTAATTCCTTTTGTAAATCCATTGTTTTGTTTTTTCACCCTCTGCCATTTCTCTTTGAAAAAAGGAAGATAATTCTAATCAGGATGGTTTGATCTTTACCATATACCCCCAACCAACGTTAAACTGGAGAAGGCATTTTGAACATTCCCAAGGTATGAAATTAAAGGAAGAAATATAAAGAAAAATCAATAGACACTACCAAAAACACCACCTCCCAATATTTTCTAGTTGGCATACTTGTCGCGGGTTGATTACCCCTTACTCTACCAGCACTTTTTTGAAAATGTGCATGGGGGGCGGAGTCAAAGACGGGGCACCCAAAACGGCGATAATATCGCCGCGTGGTAGAGTAAGGGTTAAGCACAGGCTAATTATTGAAGGGGTCCTCTGTCTTCTGAGCAGCAGAGTAGGGCTCGTTCCGCTTCAGTGACCAGGTGGGCCATCCACCAGGACCATGCTGCATATATTTTCGAGTTAGCACACTTGTCGCGGGTTGATTAACCCTTGCTTTTTTGAAAATGCGCCTGGGAGGCAGAGTCAAAGACGGGGCACCAAAAACGGTGATAATATCGCCGCGTGGTAGAGTATGGGTTAAACTGTAAGTAAAAGAAGTACAGTAAACACACAAATATATCAACCAAAAATATGTAACTTTTGTGATTTTTCGGTAGGTTTTGATCAAATTATCCTAAACACAAAAGCAATTGAAATTTGGATGTGATGAGGGTGTATTAATCACTTACATTAATTGCATAGGCCTATAGTGGAGAAAGGGGGGAGAAGGGAAAGGGGGGGGGGACTAATCATCTCATTTTCAACATTCGTTTACCGTTTCCATTGAGTGATTGAAAATGGTCCCTCGCTGAGCCTCTCAAACTAAAATATTGTATATGCATCTAACGTAGACTAAACTGTTTCAATTTTTTTTGTATCACTCGGTTTGTGTTTAAAATGATTTCCGTCGCCATAACTTCTTCAGATTAAGATGTAAAATTACCCTTAGAAACCGTAAAGGGTTGGTTTAAATCTACATGAGCCTATTTTCTTGAACATACTTTTAACTTGAAGTGACACTTCAGTCTGTCATAAATTTGTTTGTTTGATGAGGGCTTAACGGCACCATGACAATGAAGGTAAATTATAATTATCCTTACAAGATTCCGTTTTAAAACTTCCCTTACATATTCAATGGTTTTCAGCCACAAAATCGCAGGACAAAATATGATAAAACACATAAAGATTCTGAGGAATCTGAGGTTGTGATTTTACAACTAGTCTGATTTCAGTCATTTCTACACAAATGATACCAAACTTTAAACTTTAATTTCTCCTAAATGGAATAAGATATTTGAATGCTTTCTTTACCATTTTATTTCTTTTAAAGTCCTCTTTCATTAAAGGTAGAATTGCTGAACCAGAACTAATCCATTAATTGAAAATCATTGCTGTAAAAATTATTGGGAAACTCACCCCCACCCCCAGCATTCTGAAAACAAGTCTCATTGACATATTTGGCAGGCACCCAAACTGAGGCAAAAGGTTCCGAAACCTTTTATGCTAAATTAATTTATTTTCCATTAGGGTGTTTAATTAAATTTCACTTCCATTCAAATGTAAGTCGTTGAATCAACTTTCTAGATTTATATCAATCCAGAGGCCCTCTTTCCAGTCGAGAGAATTTACAGTCAATTTTTTACAAATTCAAAAAGGAAAAAAAAAATGCCTCAATACTTAAATAATAAAGTATATGAACTTTCTATTACTCACTCCTTCAGGCCTCAGGAATATTGTATTTTGCCTTCTGCTTTTGCTTCAAATCAATCAAAGATATTGACTTAAGTTAAGGAGGAAGGATGAAGTGCTTGGGCTATATATGTGAAACGATTCTACAGTATATCACTGCTAGACAAGTGTTTAATCAAGCCTATGCATCTTTGAGGCACAACACTCCTTTTGCTGATCGAGCGTCAGACTGATACGTTGTACAGTATATCTCTGATGACCAAATTCCTGATTAAATCTTTAATCTATTCATTGACCGGAACAGAATTAAGAGTTACAAGTAGTTGTTTCTAAAGGAAAATTGACAAAATTTCAGGATAAGAAATATTTGTATATGACCAATCAGAAACGTTGACTGTTACTGTATATTTCCTTACAGAAATGGTGAGCTCGCCGCAAGCTCGTATTGAACCTCTTTGACGTTCACTAGAAGCTCGCAACACTCTTCGAAACAGCTCGCAAGCTCTTCGAAGCGGCGAGCTCTTCGAAGCGGCGAGCTCTTCGAAGCGGCGAGCTCTTCGAAGCGGCGAGCTCTTCGAAGCGGCGAGCTCTTGGAAGCGGCGAGCTCTTTTAAGCGGCGAGCTCTTTTAAGCAGCGAGCTCTTCAAAACGGCAAGCTCTTCAAAACGGCGAGCTCTTCAAAACGGCGAGCTCTTCAAAGCGGCGAGCTCTTCGAAGCGGCGGGCTCTTGAAGGACCGAGCTCTTGCGGCGAGCTCTTGACGGCGAGCTCTTGCAGCGAGCTCTTGGCGCGAGCTCTTGGCGGCGAGCTCTTGGCGAGCTCTTGAGCAGCGAGCTCTTGAGCGAGCTCTTGAGCGAGCTCTTGGCGAGCTCTTGAGCGAGCTCTTGGCGGCGAGCTCTTGACGGCGAGCTCTTCGAAGCGGCGAGCTCTTGCGGCGAGCTCTTGGCGAGCTCTTGCGAGCTCTTGGCGAGCTCTTGAGCGGCGAGCTCTTGAGCGGCGAGCTCTTGGCGAGCTCTTGGCGAGCTCTCGGCGGCGAGCTCTTGAGCGCGAGCTCTTGAGTGGCGAGCTCTTGGCGGCGAACTCTTGAGCGGCGAGCTCTTGAAGCAGCGGCGAGTTCTTAAAGCGGCTAGCTCTTCGAAACAGCAACTCTTCGAAACGGCGAGTTCTTCAAAACAGCGAGCTCTTCGAAATGGCGAGCTCTTTGAAACGGCGAGATCTTTGAAATGGCAAGCTTTTCAAATTAGCAAGCTCTTCGAAATGACGAGCTCTTCAAAATGGCGAGCTCTACAAAATGGCGAGCTCTTCAAAATGGCAAGCTCTTCAAAATGGCGAGCTGTTTGAAATGGCAAGCTCTTAAAAATGGCGGGCTCTTAAAAATGGCGGGCTTTTAAAAATGACGAGCACTTCAAAATGGCAAGTTCGTCAAAATTGCAAGCTCGTCAAAATGGCAAGCTCTTCAAAATGGCAAGGTCTTCCAAAAATTGTTTGTATTCTATTATATTTTGTCCTGTGATTTTGTGGCTTTAAAACCATGGGATATGTCAAAAGAGTAGTAAAACTGAATCTAGGACGGGTGTCTATAATATAATAAAAGAATGTGAGGATAAAGACACCAACATTCTATAGCAGACTTACTACGCCAGTCATTTCTACATAGATAAGATAAAGCTTTAAACTTGAACATCTTCTTAAAGGAAGAAGATTTTTTAACGCTTTCTTCACCATTTTGTTTCTTTTGGAGTCTTCTTTCATAGTAGACATGTTTGACTACTGAACTAATCCTTTAGTTGTGTATATTCCTGCTGCAAGTGCTAAGTATATATTCAAACCAATTTTGCTCGGAAAAAAGCTGGTGCATAATTTGATAATCTTTTACATCTTCTGATACTTCTGGGCAA
Source organism: Chiridota heheva (assembly GCA_020152595.1). NCBI lineage: Eukaryota > Metazoa > Echinodermata > Holothuroidea > Apodida > Chiridotidae > Chiridota > Chiridota heheva. The sequence continues at coordinate 2,385,692 of JAIGNY010003665.1, forward strand.
AAATGGATTGTTTCCTTTCCACATTGAAAGTCACAAATCAATCATTCATTCTACAGGCTGTATGAGTTTAATCTCAAAGATAGAAATATGATAAATAATTCATCACAATACTTGTGTGCACCCTTTGAGTAGGTTTTTTAATCAGTCATTTTTATGATAAAGAGCGGCTTCATTTCCTAATTGTTTTCAATGCCCAGCAATATCGCGACAATTCTGGCTTTGCCAATTTCCGTTTACAAACAGATGTGTGTTAATGTGTTGGCTCCATACAGAGTGTTGTCAGTGTAAGACATGGATTGATAACAATGCAATGGGCAGAATTTACTAAAAGAGTGTATAGTGGGGCGGATATGTAACAATTTTTACCTAAAGTGTGCACTTCTGGATAGAAGCATGAAAATTTGCACAAAGGGGTTTTTGAGTATGCTGATTTCAAAATTAGGGAACCACGATGTCACTTTAACGTTTCCCGCCAAAAAGTCGAAATTTCAAAATGGCCGCCATAAACACGTTTTGCCCATAAATCAGATGTTAGTTCCCGATTAACATGATCTTGGTGTCTATACCTATGTTCTTGAGGTCAAGAAACCCAATAAAACATATGCCAAACATCATGAGATACATCTTCTCCCCAAAAAAATTCAAAATTCAAAATGGCCGCCACAAGAAAGCTTTTTTACCATAAACGGATCTAAGTGCCCAAATAGCCATAATCTTGGTCTCTAGACATATGTTTTTGAGGTCAATGTACCCAATAAAACCCACGTAAACTATCATAACATCTTCCCACAAAAAACCTAGAATTCAAAATGGCCGTCGCAAATCCATTGTTGGCCATAAAATGGCTATCCAGCCATCATTTATTGGTATCTATACCTGTTTTATGTCAAGGAACCCAATAGAAAACATGAAATATCATGACGTACATTATATTGTGAATAGTAAAACAGATACAATCAAAATGCCCTCACAAAACAAGTTTTTGACCAAAAAACCTGCCCCAATCACCGTGATCTTACTATCTATACCAAGTCGGTAGAATACATATGAAATATTATGGTAAAAAGTTGAAAACAATTCCATATAATAGCATTCATTTGTCAGATCAAAGTATATCACAATTGAGCATGGTATACCCTTTTAAGGTAAAGCAGTCAAATAGTGTGTCATACATTGTGTTAAAAATGATTACATGATCGCTGTCAGTGTCTCATATGTTCAGATTTGCTTTATTCTCTGCTACACTGTCCGGAACAGAAGCACAACTGTGTACACTTGAGATTTGCGCAGACACACTTGCATCTTTTTGTACAAGACTTTTTGCATCCACATAAAAATGATTACATGATCGCTGTCAGTGTCTCATATGTTCAGATTTGCTTTATTCTCTGCTACACTGTCCGGAACAGAAGCACAACTGTGTACACTTGAGATTTGCGCAGACACACTTGCATCTTTTTGTACAAGACTTTTTGCATCCACATTTCAGCAGTTCCTGACAAGCTTTGGCTGCCTCTGGAAGAGTGGTCCAGCATGGAGTCCATGGGGAATCACCTCTTACTCTCTCCCAGCCCCATAAATCTGGCGATGGAACTTCAGGGTCTCCTATAAGTGACTGTCCCCAGATGTGCCCTGCCTGATAAACAACCCTTTTCACATGCTGTTCCAGGGCATGTAACGTTGGAGGAATGTTTTCCATCTTACGGTTTTGAGTGAACAAGTGCTTCCTGGCTTCATTCACATGGTTGAGTGATGATGTTCGCTGATACAAGAGAACAACATATCTCTCTATTTGCTCCAAGTCGCTGGGGGATACCTGGCATAGAGCATGGGATAACCGAGCAAAAATTGGTTTGAGATAAGGCATACTGCACCATACAGCCCAAGCGGTTCTCTTTCCAATTCCATGAAAGGCAGAGACAGTATCACATCCTGATATTGCGTGCAAGAATAGTAAACCCCATGATGCGTCATTGCCTAATTCCGCTGCAATTAGGTGGCATGGGATGTAACGTAGTCTACCACCATGACCAAATGCTATCCATATTTCACAGTCCTGTAAAACGCTGGACACTGCAAGCGCAATAACCACCACATCAGTATCTGTTGCGTGTATCATCAGCTTGGTAAATCCATGATGGAACGCATGGGAAGCATGAAAAAGAAGCCGTGTGTCCGCTTCTTCGTGAGTGCAGGACAAGTTTGAAAGGTCAGTCATGGGAGATGATACAACATTCTGGCCGTGTGTGGAGATCACTTGCTTCTCTGGGGGAGGTTGAAACTCTTGTATTGCATTGGCTAGAAGTCGGAACGGGCTGTCTTTGTTTGCATCACAGCGAAGGAAGTTCTTCCAGTTAACAGGAATATTGGTGCTGTTGTCCACCCGGAGATGATTACCAGATCCACGGCTCTGTCGTGTTTGTGTCTTTAGGCTGTCCTCCCTGTAGACATCCCAAACAACATCTACACGAACAACGTCTTGTAACATGTGTTCTATGTAAGGCAAGAACACCAGTTGTGAATAGTCCTGAAATGTTTTGACAGAAAGTTTGGACTTCTTTGGATCAAGCATGTGCACAAGGGCAGCACCGTCAACAATTTTGACGTCAACTTTTGGAACAGATTATGGTTGTGGTACCATTGTCTCCAGGCATCCCATCAAGTCAGATTTGCATGTTTGATGCATAATACTATTTGATGCCAATGATGGAGGCCAGGCATGATTTTCATGGCTAAAGAAGGCATCCATATCGCTTTCTCTAGCTTGACACGATATATGCATCCGTGAAAAGAGACAAACATCACTATGCAGGTTGGAAATCTTGGAAGCAGACTTCGCAGGTTTCTTTCGTGAACTAGAATTCAACAAAGGCAGATTGTTCTTATGTATGGTGTCTTTGAATGCAGTGATTGTGCCATTGATACGCTCGGCAACAAATTTCTTGTACTGTGTTTTGCCTATGTCTTCTGCAGACCTTATAGCATTTACCACACTATCAGACATTATCACTTTGGTGTCAAGTGCGTAGAGGTCTGTGCTTGTATCAGCAAAGGGGTTGCCAAGTTCATCCATTACATCAGTGACACTCTTGATGTGAGATAAGAAAGTCTTCTGTACACTTGGTATTTGTTCATGGTGGCGTTCTGTGTCCTTCTTTCCCCTAGCATGTTTGTCATCATACTCCATTAGAAGTCTAGCTGTTTCTGGACCTGCCACCATCCACCTTGCTAGTGCTGCTTCATTTTCAGTGATACCTATTATGCCTCCATCTCCCTTCACCATTGCATTCAGCTGTTCATGAACTTGATCATGAGCTAGTGCTGAGAATTTGTGCATAGTTTTCTGTGTCACAAAGTTGCCTTTGAGGAACTCTGCATGTGTGGTAGGGCAGTTAATCTCAAGGGATTGTAGGTCTCTCACATGAACGGTCATCCAGCGAGCATAGTGGTAGTGGTCAAGAGCGAACATCCATGGAATAATCTTTTCAAGTGACTGCACGTAGGCAACATATCTTTGCTCACGCTGTGATCTAAGGAACTGTAGGAAGAGAAGTTCCAACTGCCAGACTTTGTACCAGTAATCGAACTGAGGATGCTATGAAGCCATCTGTTTACACCACTCATCATAGTGTATTTGTTCATCATCTGATGTGTTGATTTGATACTCAGCATATGACCTGTGAAGGAGAATGTACAGAGCCGCTGCGGTTACTTGATGTGCCCACTGACCTCTGGATGTCTGTGAACCTTTCTGCAGACCAGCTGCACGTCCCTCAGTTGTAACATTGGCCGAAGTCATAACATAGGTCCAACCACTACCATCAAGCCAGTCGCCAATTACTTTCAACATGGCCATTTCTATATGGAGACCCCCCATCAGTACAACGTAATGTCTTTCACCATACTCTTCTGGCCATTTCCACTGAATTCGTTTTGCAATTGCATATAATGGCTGATCGACAGTGAGCAGTGGTATCTGGCCTGGGTTGACACGAACCGTGATCTGTTTGATGATATTCATCCCATGCTTGACCATAGCGGGTGAATGTGCTTGATCTCGAAATAATGGTAAGAGAGAGATAATTGCAGATGTCTTGGGTAGAGACACCTGTAAGCTGGCAAAGTAGGCTGACCATGATATGTCCGTCTTCACCTGATCAATTTGATTTTCATTAGCCAACCGTCCTCATTTTTTAAAACCAAAACTTCTGCATTTCATCATTATTCATTTCCGCAGATATTGGAATTGCTTCATCATCCTCTACTGTTGGGATGACATTATCAGGAGCGAAACGGTGGCACATCAGTATATGACTTTGGTAATGACTCGATAGATTTCGACTTTGGTTGGGCCCTGTTTTGGGAATCTCTGAAGGACCCTAACAACACCAGGATTGTCATTTGTGATGTGCTGTGTTATTGATATTGCGGTGCCATGAAAAGAATCACGACTTGAGGTGGATGACGGGTTGTGATCTATATTATCGAGATTTCCAGTGGTGAAGAGTTGGTCTCTGAGGTTTGAAGGACAGACAATGCCCTCATTCTCATATATGTCAATTATTCTATTAGCTTCATCAGTAGACAGTTGCAAAACTCTGTCATATGACACCGACAGACCCTTTTCAAATAAATTGTCAATGAGATCACGTTTACGCGTTCGGTTGTAAATAAGCAGGCCAAGCTACAATGGGAGAACCGTCGCACAGTCCGAATTGTGCCATGCTGCTACAGAATCTCTCCTACCTCGTTTGACGGCATTGAAGACAAGTAACTGTGTGATGGACAAGGCAGCTGTGCTTACATCGTTGTCATCTACACGTTGTGTTGCATTTGACCTCCCTAGAATCATCCCGACGAGGGCAGATAGAGAAGGAGGTAGATTGTCAAATTGTTCATCACATAAGGAACTATTGAAGTGGTATTTTTTCTCAAATATTTCTTTGCGGACCAACTTTGCCACTTTCATCAATATTACAGCTTCTTAATCTGGATCGAAGTTGCATGCATCAGGTATCACCAACATCTTCCTTGAATGACAATACTGTGCCAGACTTGCTGTTGTGAGCTTCCAGATCTGGAATATGTTGCTGGAGTTTCTGCGAGAGTCTGGTGGAATGGATGCGTTCACTTGGCTCACCACCTAATTCATGGAGGCACTCGCAATACAATTCCTTGAGATCAGAGAGTTTGAAAATATGATTGAGGTCTCCACTCAATTGGCCATATTCCTCAATGTATGACACCACCTCAGCAAGTGCAAGTGACTGTGGGTAAATATGGCGACCCTTCTCAATTGAACTTCTTTGTTGGGATCTATGTTTGTTATAGAATGAAGCTAAGCAATTCAAGTGATATACAGCATCAATAGCGATCATATCTCCAACTGATAATTTAGCCAACAGCTTAGTACCTCTGAGCTCCGTATGATTTGTCTGACGCCGGTATCAAGGGCTATCGTCTCGGCTTTGTGGAAGTCTCCTGTTTGTTTGTCCTGATTCTCATAATTGTTTTTCATGCTCTCATGAGAACTTTTCTTTTCTCATGAGATTCTCATATAAGTTTGTGGCGGCCATTTTGAATTGAATTTTCGATTTTTTGGCAAGAAGATGGATCTTATGATGTTTCGCATGGGTTTTATTAGATTTCTTGACCTCAAGAACATAGGTATGGACACCAAGATCATGGCAATCGGGGCACTAACAGCTGATTTATGGACAAAAACGTGTTTGTGGTGGCCATTTTGAATTTTTTGGCGGGAAGGGTTAGAGTGACATCGTGGTTCCCGCAATTTTTGAAATCAGCATACTCAAAAACCCCTTTGTGCAAATTTTCACGCTTCTATCCAGAAGTGCACACCTCAGTCACATATCCGCCCCACTAGTATGTGTGGGGGAAGGGGGGGCATAAGCTGATTGATTTGCAAATTTTGTATTAACTGTGTCATGCAATTGCATATCATCTTGAAATATTTGTTCCATGATATTTATTCATAGGCCACACCCACCATGCAGATCAATAAAAATGTTGACAAAATTAGCATATGCACAATAATTAACATCAAAGCAAGTTTGATGTAAAAACGATTGCTTATTTATCCTATTTCAAGAATTTGTCAATAAGTTCTGCCTACCCATTAGCATTCATGACATCACTACCACAAAACTAGAACATACGTACAGACCATGACCCATCTGTGTACCACGTATAGCATAAATCTAAAATACAGTTTATGGTGTTTACATCATTTAGCACTTTCACATTAAGTCACGCCCACTGTGTATACTAATGACATCTGTTGATAACATAAACATGTACACAATAATCAACAAAATTATCATGCCCAATATGATGTAAAACAGACATACAATTTCTCATTTATCACTTTTTTCAAAATTTCTACTTAAGCCCCACAACTTATTAATATCCATGATTCACCACCATAAACATTAGGTCACATCTGCAGACCATGAGCTATCTGTGTGCTACACATAATGTGAATCCAGTTAGTTTTTGAGATATCGTGTTTATTAAGCTTTTGTTTACAAAATCATATTAAGCCCCGCCCACTACGCATATTAATGAAATTCAACGTTTTTACATCATGAACATGTACACACCAGCGAACATCATAATTATATACCAAACATGAAACAAAACAAACATGTGATTGTCAAAAAATGAACATTTCAAGATTTTTACATTAAGCCCCTCCAACTGATTAATATGCATGACATCATCATCAAAAACAATAGGGCACATCTTCAGACCAATGATGGGTTATCTGTGTACTAAATATGACATGAATCCAGTTTACCATTATTAGGATACCGTGTTTACAAGCTCTTTTCAAGAAAATCATATTCAGCCCCGTCCACTATGCATGTCAATAAAATTCAACAATTTTTACATCACAAACATGTACTGTACACATCAGCGTACAACATAATTGTAGCATATATCAAACAAAACAGACATATTGTTTTTCACATGTGAGCATTTCAAGATTTTTACATTAAGTTCCGCATAATCATTAATATGACATCACCATCAAAAACAATAGGGCACATCTTCAGACCATGAGCTATCTCTGTACCACATATGACATGACTCCAGTGTATTGTTCTTGAGATATCGCATTTACGAGCTGGCCATTACAAACATACACACACACACACATACATACAACCCACATGCATGCACCCATACACACATATGCACACAGACTCTTCACTTTGCTTACAAGAATGTCGCTTAATATAAAATTCTGTGTATATTGTGTGACACTTTCAAACCCACACATACACCCATCATACATACACACACATGCCATCATGACCGCATAGGTTCCTGATGCTATCTCATACTAGGAACCAACATTATATAAATATGGAAAAAAGTGGAAGCCCCCTCCCCTCTCCGCCCCCCCTCCCTCCCTGCACTCAATCATAATGCCACAAGCAGGAGCAAATTTCCAGTGACTGAAATTTAGGACAGAAAAGTGCCCGCTCCCTTTACACCCCTGTAATGCCGCCCGCTCCAGTCTGCCTACTGTGCCACCCGCTCCAGTCTGCCTACTGTGCCAACTCATGCACTCCCTTAACCGGTCTCAAGAACCTATTTCACTAGCATGGCAAATGTTGCATCCACACTGCAGTCCAAGCTTGAAACAATTCTCCAAGAGTGTGTTGTTGGAGCGATTCAAGACAAAGGGGCCAAGTCATTCTGATGACTCCGGTGCATCTTCTCTCAGCACAATTATAGCAGAAGATTAGTTCCATTCCATCTGTGAGCCATTGATTGGCCCATAAGGACATCTCTTATAGTGTCTTGTTGCCATGAGGACATCTCTTATAGCGTCTTGTTGCTATGAGGACATCTCTTATAGTGTCTTGTTGCCATGAGGACATCTCTTATAGTGTCTTGTTGCCATGGGGACATCTCTTATAGTGTCTTGTTGCCATGAGGAAATCTCTTATAGTGTCTTGTTGCCATGGGGACATCTCTTATAGTGTCTGAGGACATATAGTGTCTTTGACATCACTTATAGTGTCCTATGAGGACATCTCTTATAGTGTCTTGCTGCCATGAGGACATCTCTTATAGTGTCTTGTTGCTATGAGGACATCTCTTATAGTGTCTTGCTGCCATGAGGACATCACTTATAGTGTCTTGTTGCCATGGGGACATTTCTTATAGTGTCTTGTTGCCATGAGGACATCTCTTATAGTGTCTTGTTGCCATGAGGACATCTCTTATAGTGTCTTGTTGCCATGAGGACATCTCTTATAGTGTCTTGTTGCCATGAGGACATCTCTTATAGTGTCTTGTTGCCATGAGGACATCTCTTATAGTGTCTTGTTGCCATGAGGACATCTCTTATAGTGTCTTGTTGCCATGAGGACATCTCTTATAGTGTCTTGTTGCCATGAGGACATCTCTTATAGTGTCTTGTTGCCATGAGGACATCTCTTATAGTGTCTTGTTGCCATGAGGACATCTCTTATAGTGTCTTGTTGCCATGAGGACATCTCTTATAGTGTCTTGTTGCCATGAGGACATCTCTTATAGTGTCTTGTTGCTATGAAGACATCTCTTATAGTGTCTTGTTGCCATGAGGACATCTCTTATAGTGTCTTGTTGCCATGAGGACATCTCTTATAGTGTCTTGTTGCCATGAGGACATCTCTTATAGTGTCTTGTTGCCATGAGGACATCTCTTATAGTGTCTTGTTGCCATGAGGACATCTCTTATAGTGTCTTGTTGCCATGAGGACATCACTTATAGTGTCTTGTTGCCATGGGGACATTTCTTATAGTGTCTTGTTGCCATGAGGACATCTCTTATAGTGCCTTGTTGCCTATACTTGTGTTGACCTGGTCATACCTCATGTTAGTGTTCACCTCGCATTTTATTTCAAATGAAAGATGCACAGTGGAAAATTACCTAATTAACTATTAAGTAATCTACACTTGACATTTGGTCAAACAAAGTGAAAACATCTGCTAGTATGGCCTGCAGTAGCTCTACAATGAATAAAGAACTGCAAAAGATACCATATTCATAAAGGAGATAAAGGCAAATATTCTAGCTTGATATATGATATAGAATTTAAAAATAAACCAAGTACCAAAAACACTATCATAAAATCTTATTCCATTCTCAAGTTATCCAAGTTTGAAGTTGTAACATGGATGCTGCCATTTTGCCTAATTTCATGTTGAAATCAAGCCAATGATGACATAATTTGCCCTATGTGCTAGCACACATAATGTAAACATTTCCACAAAAGTTTTTCAGCTCAACATCCCTTTAAAAGATTTTGAGCTTTTGTGAGGCTAGCCCAAAATCCTGATTTTCGATCTGATTTCGCTTGGTGCAATCCGAATGAATTTAGCAGATTGGCTTGGGAAATACCACTGAATAGCTCTGATTGAAATTGCTTTGTTTTGATTGGCTGGAGCGTTAAAAAACCGTCTGGCACATATGCTACTCGAGCTTGATATCTCGTCTGGGATTTGTCTCACACTATAGCTAAATTAGGGTCTAGCTTTCGTAACTGATAGCTCATTTGGGCTATAATTTGTGTTTTAAAACTACAGCTTTAAAACTTAAATAGCCTGAATGGGCTATATCGCAATTGAATAACTCAGCCTGTTCAGGCTAGAATTTTTTAATTCACGGGTGTTAATATCCAAGGAGCTAAAAGTAAAGGGTCCCTGCAGTAACATTATCTGGTTTCTCACAAGAACATTGTTTGTTTGTGTACAGCAAAGAGTGTCTAATCAGGTCCCTGGTGCATAAAATCACTTATCTGTGATGAGTTTCTTCAGGATATATTATCTGATATGAAAGAGAACTTGAAAAGGAATTTATAAAATCGTTTTAGTTACTTTGTATAATAATTGCAACTTGGTGTATTTGTGTGATGCTGTTGTTGTTTAATTTGATTCATTAATTGTGATTCATTAATTGTGATTCATTAATTGTGATTCATTAATTGTGATTCATTAATTGTGATTCATTAATTGTGATTCATTAATTGTGATTCATTAATTGTGATTCATTAATTGTGATTCATTAATTGTGATTCATTAATTGTGATTCATTAATTGTGATTCATTAATTGGGATTCATTAATTGTGATTCATTAATTGTGATTCATTAATTGTGATTCATTAATTGGGATTCATTAATTGGGATTCATTAATTGGGATTCATTAATTGGGATTCATTAATTGTGATTCATTAATTGGGATTCATTAATTGGGATTCATTAATTGGGATTCATTAATTGTGATTCATTAATTGTGATTCATTAATTGTGATTCATTAATTGTGATTCATTAATTGTGATTCATTAATTGTGATTCATTAATTGTGATTCATTAATTGGGATTCATTAATTGTGATTCATTAATTGGGATTCATTAATTGGGATTCATTAATTGGGATTCATTAATTGGGATTCATTAATTGGGATTCATTAATTGTGATTCATTAATTGTGATTCATTAATTGGGATTCATTAATTGGGATTCATTAATTGGGATTCATTAATTGGGATTCATTAATTGCGATATTTGCTCAAAGTGGCCAATATATTAGCAATAGGCCTATGAGGAAAATATGCCATAGCTAAAAGCATGTCTTGTTGCAAGGATATAAAATCCATCTTGATTTTATACATACAGTATTTTGTTGTTAGTATGTCTGTTTATGATTTCAATTTCCCTCAAATGAAAACATCGTTATTAAAATTTGCACCATATTGCTGTTGAGGCTAAAGTTTTTGTAGGTTTACTTGAAAATCAGTTTTCACATATTTTAACGATATTTAAAGCTCCATTACACGGTGGGGCAACTATAGAGTCCTGGGGGCAGGTGGGGATTTAGGCGCTTTGCAGCGATGTCGGAACCGCGGCCCTAAAGTAAGGAGAGCAGGAGGTGCCCTTTTCAAAGTTGATGGCGGACCGGGCTGGAGGCGCACTTTTGAAACTTAATATGAAATTATTCCTGGTCATTCTTGAAGGGTAAAAACAAATAGAAATCCACTCAATCACAAATATTACATAATACAAAGAAGTTGTTACATACATTTAGTATTTATTTGACACAATTAAAGCATGTCATTTTACCCGGGACCGACACCGAGGGCTGTGGTGGGAGAGGTGGGGGGCATGCCCTTAATAATTTTGTAAGCAGCAATTTTTAAAAGCCTTACCTATTCGGCCGATAGGTAATTATCAACATTGGTCCAGGCTTCCCAATCTTAAACCTATAGGTTGGATTTGTATACCGAAACTGAGAGAAGTCAAATGTGTGTGTATGTGGGAAGGGGGTTGGAGGGGAGGGGGAGGGGAATCATAAAATCATGCTACAATACAATACATCACCATACAAAAGTATCTATTTTGAAGAAGCAAAATTGAGGGTGGGGATAGTACCCCTTTGCTTCCCTCAAATGTTCAAACCATATAAGTAGGAACCATGGGGCGAGGAGGCAGAATTCCTCCACTTTTTCGAAAACTGACAAAAGTGCCTCTTAAAAAAAAAAGTGCCCCTCATTTACTGTCCAAGAAGCGCCCAAACTTTTAACTACCCACCAACAAAAACAGGCTTATATCCTGGCACCCCAAAATATATGTTGAGCTACTACATCATTGATGTTCTAGTTTTACTTTTTGTGAACACTTTTTTTGACAACTATAAATTCCCTTTCTTGTCCTTTTTCATCACTGAAGATGCATAATTTAATGAATTTATGCTTAAAATAGAAAATCATTCTAAAAAAAGACTTTTCCATAAACACGCAAAGATAAAGCTCTTCTCTTGGTGATACTTTGCATAACCTTCACAAAAGCTCTTGAAATTGTTTTTTCTGATAACACAACCTTATAATACAACCATAGACCAGGGAGTTGCATGGCAACTCCCTGCATAGACCTATACTTTAGAAGCAAAGAGAACGGTTCTCTGATCTCCATATTCAAATAAAAAAATAAAAAACAGAAAGAATTCTTACCCTGATGATTAAATTTGTCCAAACCTTAATCCAGAATTGTATGTTTTGAAATAATCTGATATCCAGATATCCACCACGATAAACTTCAAGGCTCTTCACTTCATTCAAATCCTCCACGAGAAATGCTCTTGCACGTAGAAACGATTTTTTTCATCTCACAAATATGTCTCCAGAGGGCATTTAGCAATTTAATGGATCACAGCGCTCGGCTCTAAAACACCTTTTAGTTTATTGCGAACATGCCATGTGGGGGGACATGAGGGTTTTCCTACAAGTCAAGATATCATATACGGATATAATTCAACCATGAACCACAATCTGTATGGATGAAGCAATTTTAATCTTGATTACAAACCCCTTTTTGATTAAAATAGTAGAAGAGTCCAACTTCTTGGGATGAGGAGGAGAGGAGGAGAAGGGGTGAAATGTTAAAGAATTAGTTCAGTGGTCAAGCAAGTCTGTCTTATGTGAAAGAGGACTTCAAAAGAAACAAAATGGTAAAGAAAGCTTTCAGAACTCTTATTCAGTTAAGGAGATAATTAAGTTTAAAGTTTGGTATCATTTGTGAAGAAAAGACTGAAATCAGATTAGTTGTGATGTCATAAGCCTCAGATTCCTCAAAGTCTTTATATATTTTATCGTATTTTGTCCTGCAATTCTGTGGCTTTAAAACCATGGAATATGTCAAAAAAGTAGTAAAACTGAATCTAGGAAGGGTATTTATAATATACCACCTGAAGAAAGTTTGAGGATAAATAATTTAAATAGTAAATAGATTAAATAAACTTTCTTTAAAATACATAAAGAATTTGTGGAATCTGAGCCTGTGACATAACAACTAGTCTGATTTCAGTTGTTCCTACAGAAATGATACCAAACTTTAAACTTGAATAGCTCCTTAACGGAAAAAGATTTTTGAATGCTTTCTTCACCATTTTGTTCCTTTAAAACTCTCTTAATGCATCCAGGGAACTCTCTAAATGCATCCAGGGAACTGCCTAATGCATCTAGGGAGCTCCCTAATGCATCTAGGGAACTCCCTAATGCATCCAGGGAGCTTCTAATGCATCCAGGGAACCCCCTAATGCATCCAGGGAGCTCCCTAATGCATCTAGGGTGCATGCATCTAGGGTGCTCCCTAATGCACCCAGGGTGCTCCCTAATGCACCCAGGGTGCTCCCTAATGCACCCAGGGTGCTCTCTAATGCACCCAGGGTGCTCTCTAATGCATCCAGGGTGCTCTCTAATGCATTCAGGGTGCTCTCTAATGCATCCAGGAAGCTCCCTGATGTATCCAGGGAGCTCCCTGATGTATCCAGGAAGCTCCCTGATGCATCCAGGGTGCTCCCTGATGCATCCAGGGAGATCTCTAATGCATCTAGGGAACTCCCTGATGCATACACAAAATTATGATGAAATAAATTGTACAACAGACTTCCACAGAAAACCCCAGAGGCTGTTTTTGGTGTCTAATAAATCGATAATCATGCAATTTAACCCATAAATTTCCATCTGTGAATAGATTAAAAGATTGGCTGATGGGTATATTAGGCAGTAAAATGGTTATTTCTAAAGACTGTCCTTTACTGCAAGGAGGTCTCAGACCAAACTGATTATCTGCAGGTGCAAGGATGTATCACTATGCATCTACTTGAATGTCTCCCCCATAGAAAAATGTATTCCATTTTCAGAACCGCCAGCAAGGAAGGAAGGGGGGGGGGGGGAGGAGGGAGTTTAGAGTCACTGTTACAGAGGTTATTTTCCCCATGGACCTTACAGGGGTTAATTTCCCCATGGACTTTAGGGGCCATAAAAATTAAGATAAAGGATGCTTTTGACCAGCAACTTATCAACTTTGGCTATCAATGGGGTCTGTGTGTTCAAGATGCGCCTGAGCTTGTTAGCCTAAATTTACTTACAAGTTTGCACAAGTTTCTTGGATGCATGTGCAAGTTTCTTGGATGCATGTGCAAGTTTCTTGGATGCATGTGCAAGTTTCTTGGATGCATGTGCAAGTTTCTTGGATGCATGTGCAAGTTTCTTGGATGCATGTGCAAGTTTCTGGACATTGCGACACATGTTTTGAAGCCTTTATGTTGAAATATTGTACTTAATCTTTTGCTGGGTATATACATGTACTGTAGCTAGGGTCAGGTATTATTACCTGAAATTCCTTATAGAAATGCCAAGAATGAAGAAGATCCTTTGAGGCTATAATAAGCTTGGTGCAAGCAGCAACAGCAAGCTCATATGGGCTAACAGCAAGCTCATGCAAGATCATACAGGCTAACAGCAAGCTTATACAAGCAATCAGTCAACTCATACAAGCAAACAGCAAGCTCATAAAAGCAAACAGCAAGCTCATGAAAGCAAATAGCAAGATCATACAAGCAAACAGCAAGCTCATTCAAGCCACAGCATGCTAATACAAGCTAACAGTGACTCAAGCTCATACAGCTGCGAACAGCAAGCCCATACAAGCAAAAAGCAAGCTCATACAAGCTAGCAGTAAGTTCATATAAGCTCATATGTGCTCATGCAAGCTCATATAAGCTAACAGTAAGCTCATACAAAGCTCATACAAGCTAGCAGCAAGCTCATACAAGCTAGCAGCAAGCTCATACAAGCTAACAGCAAGCTCAAACAAGTTAACAGCAAGCTCATACAAGCTAACAGCAAGCTCATACAAGCTAACAGCAAGCTCATACAAGCTAACAGCAAGCTCATACAAGCTAACAGCAAGCTCATACAAGCTAACAGCAAGCTCATACAATCTAACAGCAAGCTCATACAAGCTAAGATCAAACTCATACAAGCTAACAGCAAGCTCATACAAGCTAACTGCAAGTTCATACACACTAACAGCAAGCTCATACAATCTAACAGCAAGCTCATACAAGCTAAGAGCAAGCTCATACAAGCTAAGATCAAACTCATACAAGCTAACAGCAAGCCCATACAAGCTAACAGCAAGCTCATATAAGCTAACAGTGAGTTCATACAAGCTCATACATGCTAATGCAAGCTCATACAAGCTAATAGTAAGCCCATATCGATTCCTTTTTCTGACAGTACTAATAAACATGCCGGGGTCAATGCTAGTAATCATAGACAATTAAATCAACATTTTTGTGTAAGTCAAATCAGTGTAACAAGAATAATATGATCCAAATACTGCACATACCATTTCAGCGAAGTTTGGTTCATAGATTGCAATTACGCAACATGTACATGTGTTATACAGTTGCAAGAAACAAATACAAGAACTTGGAAGCTAGACAGCTTCAAAATCAGGGTACTCTCATACATGCTGTTATGGACAGCTAAAGGCAGCATTTGCTTAATTGGCTTAAAATATGATCTGTACCATAATATGATCTAAACCATAATATGATCTAAACCATAATATGATCTAAACCATAATATGATCTAAACCATAGCATGATCTAAACCATAATATGATCTAAACCATAATATGATATAAACCATAGTATGATCTAAACCATAATAAGATCTAAACCATAATATGATCTGAATCATAATATGATCTAAACCATAATATGATCTAAACCATAGTATGATCTCAACCATAATGTGATCTAAAACAATAATCTAAACCAGAACTTGATCTAAACTACAAGTATGATCTAAACCATAATATGATCTAAACCATAGTATGATCTAAACCATAATATGATCTAAATATGATGATCTAAAACAATATATCTAAACCATAATATGATCTAAACCATAATATGTTTTAAACCATAGTATGATCTAAACCATAATATGATCTAAACCATAGTATGATCTAAACCATAGTATGATCTAAACCATAGTATGATCTAAACCACAATATGATCTAAACCATAATATGATCTAAACCATGTGATCTAAACCACAATATGATCTAAAGAAGAACTTGATCTAAACTACAATATGATCTAAACCATAATATGATTTAAACCATGGTAGATCTAAACCATAATATGATCTAAACCATAATATGATCTAAACCATAATATGATCTAAACCATAATATGATCTAAACCATAATATGATCTAAACCATAGTATGATCTAAACCATAACATGCTCTAAACCATAGTATGATCTAAACCATAATATGATCTAAACCATAATATGTTTTAAACCATAGTATGATCTAAACCATAATATGATCTAAACCATAGTATGATCTAAACCATAGTATGATCTAAACCATAGTATGATCTAAACCATAATATGATCTAAACCATAATATGATCTAAACCATGTGATCTAAACCACAATATGATCTAAAGAAGAACTTGATCTAAACTACAATATGATCTAAACCATAATATGATTTAAACCATGGTAGATCTAAACCATAATATGATCTAAACCATAATATGATCTAAACCATAATATGATCTAAACCATAATATGATCTAAACCATAATATGATAAACCATAATATGATCTAAACCATCTAATCCATAATATGATCTAAACCATAATATGATCTAAACCATAATATAATCTAAACCATAATATGATCTAAACCATAATATGATCTAAACCATAATATGATCTAAACCATAATACGACCTAAACCATAATATGATCTAAACCATAATATGATCTAAACCACAATATGATCTAAACCATAATATGATCTAAACCATAATATGATCTAAACCACAATATGATCTAAACCATAATAAGAACTAAACCATAATATGATCTAAACCATAATATGATCTAAACCATAATATGTTCTAAACCACAATATGATCTAAACCACAATATGATCTAATCCATAATATGATCTAAACCATGATATGATCTAAACCATAGTATGATCTCAACTATAATATGATCTAAACCACAATATGATCTAAACCATAATATGATCTAAACCATAATATGATCTAAACCATAATATAATCTAAACCATAATATGTTCTAAACTACAATATGATCTAAACCATAATATGATCTAAACCATAGTATGATCTAAACCATAATATGATCTAAACCATAATATGATCTAAACCATAATATGATCTAAACCACAATATGATTTAAACCATAATATGTTCTAAACCACAATATGATCTAAACCACAATATGATCTAATCCATAATATGATCTAAACCATGATATGATCTAAACCATAGTATGATCTCAACTATAATATGATCTAAACCACAATATGATCTAAACCATAATATGATCTAAACCATAATATGATCTAAACCATAATATAATCTAAACCATAATATGTTCTAAACTACAATATGATCTCAACCATAATATGATCTAAACCATAATATGATCTAAACCATAATATGATCTAAACCATAATATGATCTAAACCACAATATGATTTAAACCATAATATGATTTAAACCATAATATGATCTAAACCATAGTATGATCTAAACCATAATATGATCTAAACCATTATATGATCTAAACCAGAACTTGATCATAACCCGAATCATGTCTCTACAACAGACATTTTGAAATTCACAAGTAGCTGAATTTGAAGAACAGAATTGAAAAAATTACATGTGTTCCTCTTACTATATCACACTTTCCACACAAATTAAAGGATTAGTTCAGTGGTCAAGCATGTTCATTTTATATAAAAGAGGACTTTAAAAGAAACACAATGATGAAGAAAGCGTTCAAAAATCTTCTTCCGTTAAGGAGATATTTAAGTTTAAAGTTTGGTATCATTTCTGTAGAAACGACTGAAATCAGACTACAGTAGTTGTGATGTCACAGCCTCAGATTCCTCAAAATCTTTATGTATTTTAACAAATTTCACATCTAAATTATCTTTCCTTAAACTTTCTTTAGGTGGTATATTATAAATACCCTTCCTAGATTCAGTTTTACTACTTTTTTGATATATCCCATGGTTTTTAAGCCACAAAATCACAGGACAAAATATGATGAAATACATAAAGACTTTGAGGAATCTGAGGCTATGACATCACAACTAGTCTGATTTCAGTCGTTGTTACACAAATGATACCAAACTTTAAACTTAGATATCTACTTAATGGAATAAGATTTTTGAATGCTTTCTGCACTATTTTGTGTTTTTTGATATAAAATAAACATGCTTCACCACTGAACTAATCCTTTAACAAATCTTTTAAACTTTGTTTAGTCATAACTTGAAAATTAAATAAGCTGTTTACAAGTTGCAAAGACTGTTTTTTTCATAATTCCATGCTCTTTCACATATCTTAAATCCTATAGATGTCCATCGTCCTTTAAGCAGGGATTACTATTCATATTACAAATATGCCTTAAGCAAGTAAGGGAATTCCCACGCACAATAAGTCCTGTCACGACGCACACATTACACAGTGAAAATTTCTACATACAAAGGTTCATTCAGTTAGTGGTTTTTTTTCAATCCAGGTATCTTTGTGTGTACATTCACTTATGTGCAGGGTGATTAAAAAGGACCATCCTTGGTAATGTGTGCTAGGATAACCTGGGTGTTGTTCAGTCCTAACAACAACCTGATACTAATCAATTTATTACCTGTAAGACGCGGTAATATTCTTTTTTTATTAGCTTATCACCATAAAAGTGCTGATGTGTAGGCGCAAATTATTTTCTTCACCAAGCCAATTAAATTCAGTGATCTGCAGCGTTCCGGATCAGGTCAACCATATCAGGTGCAATAAATCAATTGAAAACTATCGTAGGTAAATTAAGCAATCCTTCATATTCCGGCAGAAAGTAGAAAGAAAGAGAAATGACTGCTCCGAGAGAAAAATCTGGTACTTTTTCCAAAAAAATAAAAGATACGGAATTCTCTCAAAACTGATGCATACAAGGGTGATAAGCTAATAATGTTCTTTTATGGATCTTAAGATAATAATCAGGAAAATACATGTTGAAAGGTTAAAGAAAAAACACTTTTCATCATAAGTATGGTGTTTTTATTTTGTTATTTCTCAGCATTCCATGTTTTAACTTGTGAAATAATATATATAATATACATATATATATTATATGTTTTAACATACATACATATACATGAAATATTTATATATACATATATATATATATATATATATATATATATATATATATATATATACATATATATATATATATATATATATATATTATATATATATATATATATATATATATATATATATATATATATATATATATATATATATATATATATATATACATATTTGCAATAATTGGTTGAGCTAATGAGCAATCCACAGATATTTTACCAATATTAATTCCGATTATTCTCTAATTAGCCATAATTAATCTGATATGATCGGCAAACCGATTATCGTTGGAACACTACTTCCAAAGTCTGCATGTAAAGTATGAAATATTCAGAATCTTCAAATGTACATTTTTCCTACAGGTAGCTTACAAAACCATCTGCTGTGGCACTGTGCCTATTTTACATCAAACCTGCCAATCTTAATTGCGATGCTCTAAAATTGCTTAATTTAATATACTGTCCATAAAACAATTAATTGTATTTTGCCAAAATTTTCAAGTTGAAAATCATTTTGTCCATTCCAGAATACAAAGACCTGAAACTCATCTTTCTGCGAATTCAACTAAATGACTTTTAAAAACAACTTATAAAACTGATTTCTTATAAAGATTGATGGCGGAGAATAAAAGCTGGTCACCTTCGCCTACAATCTTTCATATAATCACAATTTTGTTTTTTTGCATTTTCCACAACCACCACTGTTAAAAATTCAAAATGAATAACTGTGAATGATTTGAAGAAGATAAAGAGGGTTTCTTAATGCAGGCAAATGGGTGACCTCTATATGAACAAAATCAAGTGCAGGTTTATTCAATAACGCAACTATTCTGATTCAATCCTCTGAGTGCAATAAAATCTTTCAATTTCACTTCGTACCATGAATTAAATCCAATTTCACTTCGTACCATGAATTAAATCCAATTTCACTTCGTACCATGAATTAAATCCAATTTTACACACGTACTGTAGCTGCCATGGGTTATAATTTTCTACATGAACGCTAAGTATTTTACAGGATGTTAAATTTCAATCCCGGGCCTTGTGCTATGTGATCCACGGGGGGCTCACCATAAGGGCAAGGATGTGCACTTGCCCCTCCCCCCTCTCCCCCCTGACTTACTATTCTTTGTTATTTTGTATTGTATTATATGTACAAATTATAAGATTACTTCAGTGGTCAAGCATGGCCATCTTTTATGAAAGAGGACTTCAAAAGAAACAAAATGGTGAAGAAAGCGCTCAAAAATCTTATTCCGTTAAGGAGATATTCAAGTTTAAAGTTTGGTATTATTTCTGTAGAAACGACTGAAATCAGACAAGTTGTGATGTCACAGCCTTAGATTCCTTACAGTCTTTATGTATTTTAAACAAAGTTTATTAAAAAATTTTACTATTAAAATTATTTTTCCTCAAAATTTCTTCAGGTGGTATATTATAGATACCCTTCCTAGATTCAGTTTTACTACTTTTTTGACATATCCCATGGTTTTTAGGTCACAAAATCGCAGGAAAAAATATGATAGAATATATAAAGAATTTGAGGAATCTGAGGCTATGAAATCACGACTAGTCTGATTTCAGTCGTTTCTACACAAATGATACTAAACCTTTAAACTTAGATATTTCCTTAATAGAATATCATTTTTGAATGCTTTCTTCACCATTTTGTTTCTTTTGAAGTCCTCTTTCATATAAGATAAACACGCTTCACCACTGAACTAATCCTTTAATATCTCTTTAACAGAATACAATTTTTGAATGCTTTTGAACCATTTTGTTTCTTCTGAGGCCCTCTTTCATATAAGAAAAACATGCTTAACCACTGAACTAATCCTTTCAAATGTGTTTACATTTTTCCTGCCAAATCATGTTTTGCCCCTTTAACTAAGATCTCTGACAGCCGGTCATGTGATCTTATGAAAAGTTTGGAATTTGACACACGTAGCTGCTGCGGGTTACCATATGTATTTACTCTACTGTATGAATGTTAATTACCTTACAGGTTTAAGGTTACTTTGAGTCAAAAATTAAGCCCGAGGCCTTATTGAAATCAGCTTTAATACTGCATGTGGATTGAGTTCTTCTAACAGATATACATGTCCGAGCGAACACAACTTAATTATAAAGATTATAGTTGTCAATCATGTTCATCCAAAGAAAGTAAGACACGCCCATAGGAAGGGCAGTATGTGCATTTACAACCCTCCTCCTGACCAATTGCCAAAGGTACACAAATCTCATATACATCCCTCTATAATTAATTTGAAATGAGAGATTTTTTTCTTGAGGAAAACTACTTCCCCCCTTCCCCCTAAGGGAGCTTGTAAGCCACAAAACCTTAGGTAAAATGCAATCTGTCTGCAACACTGCAAGCCATGACCTGAAGAAGAAAGGCAACACATCTACAAGACTTACCTTAACCTTGGTAAGAAAATGGTAAGAAATAAAATTAGTGGTGAACTGGTCCCCCCCCCTTCCCCTGTTGGAAATTTAGTGCTTGAGGCCCCATAACCAAAGGACAAACATATGGCATTGGCATTGCTTGGGCCCATGGGGTTTATGTGCACTCTTTCAGTCCTATTGTTGCACCACTGAATACACTAGTGCTGTCATGACATAGTAATTATCGTGATATTTATTTGCCCACGACATGAAATATGCCTCTCGTGACATGAAATCTGCCTCTCGTGACATGAAATCTGCCTCTCGTGACATATCGTGATACCAAAAACTAATACTCAACTAAGAAATTGTTGTGCAACTAATGTAGGCTAGGCTACTTTGTACATTACAATTCTAACATTACTGTACTAAATCTAAAAAGTCAAGTTTAGGCCATTAAAAACATGCAAAATAATCGTGAAACATAAAAACAACTAATTAAAATTCGTGCTCCGTCACCACACACTGGCACGCGCCGATGTACATTAAGTTGGCAAATAGAACGAAAAATTGGTCCAGAATGTGCCACTCAGGCTCTCACATCAATGATTCATGGTCACATTGGCTGAATTACAAAACACGTGCGTGATGAACGTAACAGTCACGCGATCATGTCATCTGCTAGATCTGCAAATCATTTGTTCTTGAGTATATCATATCAGGGAGTAAATTGTAACTCCATGATCATATAACGTTAGTGATGTTAATCATTTGTGTAGTAAGAAAGTTTTCTTTCAAAGTATCGCGATACTACAATATATCGCGATATTTTTCTTCCCGATAATCAATACATAATAGAACCATGTTGTGACAGCACTAGAATACACATACTTTTTCACAACTACAGCTTGTGCATGTACAATTAGTCTGATTTCAATCTTTCCAAAAAATTTGTATGTCAGAACTTTAAACTTGCTTACATCTCTTTAACAGAATAGATTGTTCAATGCTTTTGTGTCACTTGACTTCCTCTTTCATGTAAGATAGACTTGCTTGACCACTGAACTAACCCTTTGAAGTCCTCTTTCATATAAGATAGACTTGCTTGACCACTGAACTAACCCTTTGAGGTCCTCTTTCATGTAAGATAGACTTGCTTGACCACTGAACTAACCTTTTGAGGTCCTCTTTCATGTAAGATAGACTTGCTTGACCACTGAACTAACCTTTTGAGGTCCTCTTTCATATAAGATAGACTTGCTTGACCACTGAACTAACCATTTGAAGTCCTCTTTCATATAAGATAGACTTGCTTGACCACTGAACTAACCTTTTGAGGTCCTCTTTCATGTAAGATAGACTTGCTTGACCACTGAACTAACCTTTGGAGGTCCTCTTTCATATAAGATAGACTTGCTTGACCACTGAACTAACCCTTTGAAGTCCTCTTTCATATAAGATAGACTTGCTTGACCACTGAACTAACCTTTTGAGGTCCTCTTTCATGTAAGACAGACTTGCTTGACCACTGAACTAACCTTTTGAGGTCCTCTTTCATATAAGATAGACTTGCTTGACCACTGAACTAACCCTTTGAGGCCCTCTTTCATGTAAGATAGACTTGCTTGACCACTGAACTAACCCTTTGAAGTCCTCTTTCATATAAGATAGACTTGCTTGACCACTGAACTAACCTTTTGAGGTCCTCTTTCATATAAGATAGACTTGCTTGACCACTGAACTAACCCTTTGAGGTCCTCTTTCATGTAAGATAGACTTGCTTGACCACTGAACTAACCCTTTGAAGTCCTCTTTCATATAAGATAGACTTGCTTGACCACTGAACTAACCCTTTGAAGTCCTCTTTCATATAAGATAGACTTGCTTGACCACTGAACTAACCCTTTGAGGTCCTCTTTCATGTAAGATAGACTTGCTTGACCACTGAACTAACCCTTTGAAGTCCTCTTTCATATAAGATAGACTTGCTTGACCACTGAACTAACCCTTTGAGGTCCTCTTTCATGTAAGATAGACTTGCTTGACCACTGAACTAACCCTTTGAGGTCCTCTTTCATGTAAGATAGACTTGCTTGACCACTGAACTAACCCTCCTATGCCGGTGCAAGAAACCCTTCAGGCTCCAGTCATACCTTTTCTACAGATATCCTTTGGAAAATTGTTCAAGCAAGAAGAAAGTTTTCTGGCTTAATACACTAATGCATAACCTGTCTCTGAGAGGATTATTACCAAGGATAAACATCAGTTTTCTTAATCAACCCCCTATTGTCATCACCTAGGGGTTTACTTCTTAAAAGTTCTTAAAAGTTCAGGGGTCAAGCAAAGTCATTTCTTTAAAAGAAACAAAATGGTACAGGAAGGATTCAATCACGTTATTCGCTTAAGGAATATCTGTTGAAAAACAAAACATCAACTAATTTGATTTCTTGGACATTTCTATAATGCGGTATAGGGGAGGGGCGGGAAAGGGTGAGGAACAATTTATAGGGGAGGGTGGGCAAAGGGATGGGGCGGGTATGGGAGAAGCATGGATATTGGAGGGCTTGCATCAAGGCAAGGGAGGGGCAAGGTGGATGTTACATGCTTATTTACGTTAAGACAAATGTTTGTATGTACATTATAATTTGAATTAAAACTTTTTTACTGTTTCTGTATTATTATTATTAGTTTTTTTACATTTTAAGGTGGCCTGACCGTGATATAAGTTTTTCTTCTTACTATATATAAATATATATAGTTATATGTTTCTAATATATTTATGTCATGTCTCGGGGACTTACGTTTAATAAATTTTCTAAACTTTCTGTAGTCTCCTTAACCTTTTCTTGTGATCAACATACTGTATGTCATTTTCTATTCCTGTATCATATATTAACTTGCACTTTCTTCCACTGTAAATATGTTCTGAATGTTGAATGAATTTGTGCTGCAAACAAAGTGAATAAAGTATAAGCTCTGCTTCATTCAGGTTTCTTCCACTACAGGCATTTAAGAATGCTGTTTCATTCTTGTTTATTATGTTTTATTGTTGTAACTCATTCATTATGCTAATGTTATGAAAGCAATGTTAATAATAATAATAATAATAATAATAATAATAATAATAATAATAATAATAATAATAATAATAATGATAATAATAACTAGAACAATAAATACTGTCATGGTTCGCATGCCCATGCAAATTGACACCCATATTATATAACCCGGCCAATTATAAAAATAGCATCTCACATTAAGTCCCACATGGCATCCCATGTACCACATGGCATCCCATGTACCACATGGCATCTCACCCCATGTCCCACATGGCATCCCACATGGCATTCCACACGGCATCCCATCCCATGTACCACATGGCATCTCACCCCATGCCCCACATGGCATTCCACACGGCATCCCATCCCATGTCCCACATGACATTCCACCATATCTTCCCCATGGCATCCCACCTCATGTCCCATATGACATCCCATGTCCCACATGGCATTCCATTATATGTCCCACAGGGCATCCCATTCTATGACCCACATGGCATTCCACCTTATGTCCCACATCCCATGTATCAAATGACATCCTACTCCATGTCCCACATGACATCCCATACCTTGTCCCACATGGCATTTCACCATATCTCCCACATGGCAAACCACCATACAGTGTCTCACATGGCAAACCACCATACAGTGTCTCACATGGCATTCCACCATATGTCCCACATGGCATTCCACCATATGTCCCACATGGCATCCAACGCTATGACCCACATGGATCCCATCCAACATGTATGTCCCACATTAATCCAACCATATGTACCACATGACATCCCTCCCTATGTACCACATGGCATCCCTCCATGTGTCCCGCATCAGTGGCTTCCCACCTGATGTTCCACATAGCATCCCACCATATGTTCCACATGGTATCCCTCCTAATGTCCCAATGACATCCTACTTAATGTCCCACATGGCATCACATCCCATGTCCCATGTCCCCATGGCTTCCTACCCTATGTCCCACATAGCCTCCTACCCAATGTCACACATGGTATCCTACCTTATGTCACACATGGCATCCTACCTTATGTCACACATGGCATCCCAACCTATGTCACACTCTGTGTTACTCGTGGCATCCCACCATGTCCCACATGGCATTCTACCCTGTTCCACATGGCATCCCACCCCATGTCCCACATGGCATCCCATTCCATGTCTCACATGGCATCCCACCCCATGTCCCACATGACATCCCATAGGCTCCATAAGAAGTCTCATCCTAGCTATCACAGTCCCTGATTGAAGATACTATGTATGAAAGTGTCAGTTCATATAATAACTTACAGGCAAATGACTTGTTGAATGGGGTGGGACGCCATGTCCCACATGACATCCCATGTCCCACATGACATTCCATCCCATGGTAATCCACCCTATGTCCTGCATGGCATTCCACCACACATCCTACGTGGCATTCCACCCTGTTCCACATGGCATCCCACCCCATGTCCCACATGGCATCCCACCCCATGTCCCACATGGCATCCCACCCCATGTCCCACATGGCATCCCACCCCATGTCCCACATGGCATCCCACCCTATGTCTGACATGGCATCCCACCCTATGTCTGACATGACATCCCATAAGCTCCATAAGAAGTCTCATCCTAGCTATCACAGTCCCTGATTGGGCATACTATGTATTAAAGTGTCAGTTCATATAATAACTTATATGCAAATGAGTTGTTGAATAAGAAAAAAAGGTGGAGTCAAATAATTATGCCTGATATAGTCCTTGGTGTATACAACATGGTAAATAAAAAAAATAATCTACCTACTGTGGTGTAGCGGTTATCATACCTGTCTACAGACCACGAGGCCCCGGGTTCAATCTAAGGTGGGTAGACACGCCAGTGCACCACAACTGGTTATCAAAGGCCGTGGACATTGACTTGGTTGTCGATGTTATGTCTGTCCAAACGTCGTACCTGTGTTCTCGTCCGGGTCGTATTAAGCGTTTCGTGATAGCGTTTGTACTATCATAACCGAATACGCAGGCGACAACCCCGTCATTGTAATTGTGTGTTCAACTCTCTCTCTCTCTAACATGGTAAATATTATATCATATGTCCTTCATGGCCCCCATCCATGTCCCACATGGCATCCCTCCATTTGTTTATATGCAATCACATCCTGTCACACTCCCTGACTAAGCATATTAAATAAAAAAGTCTGGTTAGGTCATATTACTGTAGCAACTTTAGGCAAATGAGCACAATAATAAAGGTGGAGTTTACAAAATCATGCCTGGTACAAATGTTGATGCCCAAATATTTTGAATAATTTTAAGGATTTTGAATCTCACGTACTACAAGAGAGACTTAAAGATCTCTGAAGATAATTGGAAAATTATATCATTTTACAGTTATCTTCTAAGAAAATATCAAATGTATTGTAGACTTTTTAAGGAACTAGTCTTTAAT
This sequence comes from Chiridota heheva, assembly GCA_020152595.1. Lineage (NCBI taxonomy): Eukaryota > Metazoa > Echinodermata > Holothuroidea > Apodida > Chiridotidae > Chiridota > Chiridota heheva. The sequence continues at coordinate 2,412,654 of JAIGNY010003665.1, forward strand.
CCTGTCTTAAGTATCTCTGAAAAACTTTAACATTTTATAAGGAAATTCTAACCTTCCATAAGGATATCTGAGAAAACTTTAACTTTTTCTGAGGAGCTCTGAAGAAACTTTAACATTTTCTGAGGAAATCTCAAAAACATCAACATTTTTGAGGAAATCTCAGGAACGGACGGCCAGGCGCATAATGCTCGCCCAATTACATAGGTTCGCAATAATGCTAAAAACAAATAAATAAAAGGAGGAATGAGAAACCAATAATAAAGTTCAGTTCTTATAAAAAAACAGCACATATGACTTGTAAAAACTCAAGTCTCATTGAATAATAACAGAAGAACTTTGAAGCGATTTTAAAAACAGTAAGTTTAGAACGTGTGACCAAAAAACAGTTTCTTTACAGTAAGAAACAGTTAAGACAAATTTGGATATGATCTACAAAACATAGGGACAAATTTGGATATGATCTACAAAACATAGGGGCTTTACGTTTTCTATCGAACAGAGATAAATTAGTGATCAGTCTCAATTCAACAGGGAGACTATTCCAAACCAAGGTAGTTACAGATTTTCCAATCTTGTGTAGAGATAAGAAGCTGCCCGGCAGATGTTATTGACATATTGGTTCATATTCAAATTTTGATCAAACGTTATGCCCAGATTCCTAGCACTTATTACAAGCTCAACACGAGTGTTACCAATATGGAGTGGTGGGATTGAAATGACAGATCTGAAGCGTGAAGATATGTGAATTATTTCAGTCTTGTCATCATTTATTTACTTCATATCATTAGCGATAGACCATGACCTGATGTCTCTTATGCAAGCTACCAATTTTGGGAGTATAGAATCATGCTCTTCCACTCTTGACTTGAACACATAAATTTGAGTATCGTCAGTATATATCATGCTGCTGACACCATGAAACTTGATGATATCTTTTAACGGAAAAGTGTACATTGTGAATGCCATTAGACCAATCACAGGACCCTGTGGTACTCCTTCTTTGGGGACATGAACATTAGATTCTTTTCCATTTATTGTAACAACTTGAGATCTGTTCGTGAAGTAAGTTTTGAACCAGCTTAATGTTGTGCCGGAAATACCATATCTATCTTCAAGACGTTCGAAGAATAGGTTATGATTGATAGTATCGAATGCCGCAGAGTAGTCAAGCAATATCAAAACGACTTCCTCACCCTCATCTACAGCAAGAAGCAGATCATTATAAACACGAAGCAGGGCTGTTTCAGTGCTGTGGTGAGTTCTGTAAGCACTTTGCATCTTTCCATATAATTCATTGTTTTGAAGATAGTTATGAATCTGTACTACACATGCACGCTCAACAGTTTTTGCAAGAACTTAAGATTAGCCACCTGACGATAGTTTTTTTAAATGTCGCGATCTAAAGTTGGCTTCATGATGAGGGGCCTAATGTGCGCACACTAAAGCGAGTCAGGGAAGTATTTATTTGCTAGTGAAAGATTAACAATTGTTGTTATGATCAACAAAATAATATCAATGCAGTTTTTAAGTAAACATGGCAGTATGTGAAGTTTACAAAATGAAGAGGGTGATTCCATAATAATTTTCCTTAAATATTCCTCAGAAACTGAAGCAAAGTCAGAAAACGGGATGAGGTGCAATCAGAAGACGGCGTAAAGAGCTCAGATCTTGTACCAAATGTTATTTTAAAAAAATTGTCAAAAATGCAGTGAAAATAAATGAATAAATAAAATTGAAAATTCTGTGGCATCTGTGTAGAAATGACTGAAAACAGACTAGTTGCTGTGATGTCACAGCCTCAGACTCCTGAAAACCTTTATGTATTCTATCACATTTTGTCCTGCAAGTTTGTGGCTTAAAAACCATTGGATATATCAAGCAAGTAGTAAAACAGAATCTAATAAGGGTAATTATAATTTACCAGCTTAAGAAAGTTTGAGGAAAAATAATTCAAATAGTAAAAAAGTTTAAAATATTTTTTTTTAATTACATAAGTCAGGATGGGGGCACCAACTTTAGACAGTAGACTTACTACACCAGTCCTTTCTACACATATAAGACAGAACTGTAAACTTAAATATCTCCTTAACAGAATAAGATACTAAAGTAGTTTCTCTACCATTTTGATTTTATTAATGTCATTTTGCATTTAAGATACTTTTGCTTGACCACTGAACTAATCCTCAAGGTAGGAATGCAGGGAAAAGAGGCATGTACACTTATCATCACATGCATAAGCCTATGGGTTATTTCACAATTGTAACATCAGTCACCGAGTGTGGAATTGCCCGCACTTAATCCTGGGATGGTCCCAGTGATAAGCGCGGGCAGAGGTCAATGAGATTGA
>JAIGNY010003665.1:2420000-2465000 GCA_020152595.1 Chiridota heheva
CTATCATATTTTGTTCTGCGATTTTGTTGCTTAAAAACCATGGGATATGTCAAAAAAGTAGTAAATCTGAATCTAGGAAGGGTATTTTTAATATACCACCTGAAGAAAGTTTGAGGAAAAATTATTTAAAAAGTGAAAAAATTAAACAAACTTTGTTTAAAATACATAAGGACTTTGAGGAACCTGAGGCTGTGACATCACAACTAGTCTGATTTCAGTCGTTTTTACAGATACCAAACTTTAAACTAAAATATCTCTATAACGGAATAAGATTTTTGAAAGCTTTCTTCACCATTTTGTTTCTTTTGAAGTCCTCTTTCATATGAAGATAAACTTGCTTGACCACTGAACTAATCCTTTAATACTTCATCAGATGAGAGCAATTCTCTAAGGTGCCATTCCAGGTTGCATGGCGGATTTTTTTTTACAAAAGTTGATGACTCACAGCAGGATCATAAGTTTTCTAACTATTATACAAACGGTGCTTAGCTCCATGTTCATACCTACTCAGACAAGCTCGGCTAGCAGGCTAGCAGTAAAGTAGATACATCCAACCAACCGAAAAAATGAATACATACCAAGGTGTGCTACATCATCAACTGTCATGAACAACCGTCCAGGAAATCTGTGTCACATATGAAATTTGCATCTTGGAAAAAGTCATTGAAAAATGTGACTTTGCTCTTCTTCACAAAGAAGGAATCAAAACCACACCCAGATGCAATGTACAGCAGTGGCGTGGTGGCAGGGGGGGGGGGCAGGGGAAGACTGTCCCGCCCCCAGCGATGCTCTCTGAAAGTGCGCCAAGTGCTCAAGGGGCGCCAAAATTGTCCAGAGAACATATTTTATAGGCCCTGAGAAAATGTACGTGTTGATTAATAACTTTTTGCTATACTATATTAAGCACGTAATATTTAATTTTTTTGAGTCCAAAAGTGCATGAATTTTCCATAAAAAAGACCATATTTTTCGGGGACTTCGCCTCGAACCCCCACACCATTGGCGCTCGATTTGTCCCTGCCATGAAGGTTAAACAATTTTTATTGAATACAATTGTAGAAGAAGCCTTTCGAGAGGGCGCCAAATACTCACAGGGGCGTAAAAATTGTCATGAGAAATATATTCTTATTATACTTTTTATTCTTAATATCGTAAATGATTTTTTCTTCTCTCAAAACTATATTCTTACATCCAAAACATGAAAACTATTCCTAGACCACCAACTAAAGACATGTATTGTAGTAAATGGGATCCTATATATTCGTTTCAAAATATAAATTCCTTCTAACTAACTTTATTGTGGAATTGACACGATTTTAAGCAATATTCTGCCACCAAACTTACGTCAAATAACGCTACTAGTTTCATGGGGCTTCGTCCAGTGGGAGCCTACCAGGACGTCCATCCTGGATCTGACACAATATTGATCATTTTCTGCTATCAAAATCGCGAGAAATGTAGGAATTCCGAGGCCTCCCTCTTTCCCCAACGCCCCTACTTGCAGCTTCGCCCCATAGGGGCACAGTGGCCCAGTGGTTAAGGCGTCGGGCTCTGGTTTGGAAGGTACTGGGTTTGATTCCCGGCCAGGCCAGTGTGTTGTGTCCTTGAGCAAGACACTTTATCTTCATTGCTTCAGTCCACCCAGCTGTAATGGGTACCTGTGAGGGCAGTGACAGTTCTATGTGTTTGGAGCCCGGCGCTTGTATATGGCTGCTGATAAAACGGGCTTGTGACTCCCCAGGGAGTGAGAAAGTTTTCAGGAGAGTTAAGGCCCAGTGACCAGGGTAATAATTGTAAAGCGCTTTGAGACAGTCTAGGACAGTATAAAGCGCTATATAAGCATTACGATTATTATTATTATTATTATAGATGGGACAGGGCTTCCCGTAAAACCCTAAGTCCTAGTCCCCACCAGGGCTTCGCGGCCTTCGCCCCTATAAGCATGCATGGCCAAAGTTGACACAATTTTAAGCAAGACCTATTTTGGCCCCCAATAATAAACGCCTTTCGAAATCATTTTCTTCAGTCAAGAAATCTTCTTAATTTCCGGGATATCTTCAATTTTTGGAAAATTTCCTTAATTTTGGGGATATTTTTTTCAATATTTGGGAAGTTTTCTTCAATTTTCTGAAATTTCCTTTCAATTTCGTGAAATTTGCTTCTATCCTCGTGAAATTTTCTTCATTTTAGGGATATCTTCTTCAATATTTGGGAAATTTTCTTCAATTTTGGGAAATCCTCAACTTTCGAGAATTTTCCTTCATTTTCGTGAAAGTTTTCTCTATTTTGGGGGGAAATATTCTTCATTTTCGGCCTTCTTTTTCTTCTTAAAATTTCGAGAATTTTACCAAAGCTGCTTTGCCCCCTTCCCCTCTTGACCCCTTGCATGGCTTTCTTCCTTGATTTGAAACACTGATTTTAAGCACTTTCCTAAACGGTGCCATCTAACAGTCTAAATAGTGCATTCCAATTTTTTTCAGGGGGTTGGGAGGCGCCAAAATGCCCTTGCCCTCATTCCCCCTCCAGTGAACTTTGACCCACCACGCCACTGAAGTACAGGATCTGTTTGCATTTATAAAACAAAGAAGAAGCAGATTAAGATGTATAAAATAACAATCATTATTCAAAGCAAGCTTAAGATTATTCATGTGACCGTACCTGTCATTTCCTGGGCCCACTTGGTATTGTAAGTATACACCTTTATCCTGAAAGTCTAGAGGCAGTCCTACGATACCCACATCTCGGTCAAGAAAATGAAAATGAATAATGGAACAGGAAGTATCAGCAACATGCAGCCAGATTTGTGTATCTGTCTCGTCATGCTTGCTTTTAAGATGATACAGACTTGAAACTTGAACCTTGTTTATCAACAACATATGACAATAGCATTTCAAATTCACCAGGGGTGTCAAATCTTTGTGCGAATTGTGAGCCTTATATCTTAATTAAAAAACAATGCATAATCACGTTGGAAGAACTTTTTACATTTTTAAAGTCAAAACTATGGCATATCCCACGTTGGGCAGCGTGGTCGTGGGGATTGTAGGCTGCTAATCTTAATTAACGGAACGATGCATATTCATGTCTGATGATAATAGTGTCAAAAGAGCGTGATTCTCTGCCAACAGTGTCAGCAGCCATGTCTGTACTTCGAAGTGAACCTATATTCTATAGTTGGCAGTTACCCGTTACACACACACGCACACCCACACACACACCCACACACACACACACAATGCAAAAATAATAGGACAGTAAAAAAAAATCCAGATCTAAAAAAAAAAAAAAAAAAAAATTAACACCAGATCAAACCCGTGAAATAACATTATACAAATTATTACCAAAATGGGAAATCATAAACATTCAAATAAACAAATTTTAAAACAATCAAAAATGATATCCTTGTTTAAACATGGTTGGCTTTGCCAAGTTAATTTAGGCCTAACGTTACTAACGTTATGCCTACGTTTAAAGTCTAAATAAAAAAAATTCTCCACCGTTTAATACTATAAATATTCAAATGATTGTTAAGAATTTACTGTTTGGAAAGATTTTTCGCGTAACACGATATGATCATTAAAACATTGATAATTGAACAATCAAATCGAAATAATAGATATTTTAAAGTGCACTCGCCAAAAGATTTTGGCATCCGCAATATCGCGGATTAGGTATGTATCAAATGCTCTATTACGAATTCTTTACGAATCTACCGTTAAAATTTGATATTTTGTGTCGGCTGAATAAAAAACACGGCGTTTATGGACCTATTTTTGTACCATGTAAATTTGGGAACCATCTTTTGATATTAAATTCCTCTAAAACGAGACAAAAGTTGGAGAAAACTCAAAAAAGAAATTCAAATATAAAGTTTTTAAGAATTACCCTGCCATCTTGAACAAAATGAATGCATCTCAAGTGACTGTAAGACGCAAATTACGTCACACTGCCAAGTGGTCAGTGTTCTGCGAAAAATCAAAAAGTCTGCACTCAAATGGTCAACGCGAATTCCTTCTAAAGAAAATCCAGTCACGTGACCTAATTAACGGGGCTCTGCTGACTGACTGGTATGTCCTTGGCTCTGCATAAATCAGTCTCATACTGTACACCGGAAGCTCTTTCCAATTAGAAATTAAAGGATAAGTTCAGTGGTCAAGCAAGTTTATTTTATATGACAGTATGAAAGAAGTCTTCAATAGGAACAAAATGGAGAAGAAAGCTTTCAAAAATCTTATTCCGTTAAGGAGATATCTAAGTTTAAAGTTTGGTATCATTTGTGTAACAACGACTGAAATCAGACTACTTGTGATGTCGTAGCCTCAGATTCCTCAAGTCTTTATGTATTTTATCATATTTTGTCCTGCGATTTTGTGGCTACAAAGACCATAGAATGTCAGAAAAGGAGTAAAACTAAATCTAGGAAGGGTATTTATAATATAGCACCTGAAGAAAGTTTGAGGGAAAATAATTTAAATTGTGAAAAAATGAAATAAACTTTCTTTTAAATACATTAACAATTGTTAAGAATGTGAGGATGAAGACACCAACTTTCCATAGTAGACTTACTACACCAGTCATTTCTACACAGAAACGACACTGAGAGATTTAAACTGGAATATCTTCTTAACGGAATAAGATTTTTGAATGATTTGTTCACCATTTTGTTTCCTTTTAAGTCCTCTTTCATATAAGATGGACATGCTTGACCACTGAACTATTCCTTTAAGTGTCTTCTGGACCTTGAAGATTCATACAAACTGCATTTGATATCTAGATATGGCGTGTTGAGGGGTCAAGAGGAATGTGGGGCTGGGCAATTGATGGGTCCTTTTTCCGTGGCGAAATTTTAAACAAGTTGCTCTTTACATTCACATACGTTGCATTCAATATTTTATTTGAAAATGATGAAAAAATACTCGGCATGGGGTTGTACCCCAGCCCCTCTGGCGCCACCCATGCATGCGATGGACTGGTGTCCTTTCCAGAGAGTCATTGATTCCCATCCACTTGCACCACATAAACCGTGGATCCCGGTCGGGGATACGTACGGGCGTTATGGGCCCTCATGGCCCGGAAAAGGATTTGACGTACTATCATAAGCATGGGCGTATAGGAAGGGTAACCTCTCAGGGTAGGGGGGTGCTCTCAGGGTAGGAGAGGGGGAGGGGGGTGGGCAAGAGCCCAACAAAATTCCTGATTTCTAGCGGAAAATTGCGCTGGTAAATTTAGCTCCCATGAAACGTTGCTGCTAATTGGGAATCTCCTTTAATTTTTGCAAAATCTTCAATTTTCGGGGAAATGTTTAATTTTCGTTTTCATGATTTTGTTTTTTATATATTGTATTTTATATCTCTCTTTGACATGAATTTTGACTTGTATAATATTTATTCTTCCTATGCGTTGTGATGTACATTTTCCCCCTACAAATGTCAATTCTGCGAGAGCTTTACTCTCTCGACCCCTACCGAGGCTTCGCCCCTGGACCCCATCCAGGGGCCCTTAAACGGACTCCTGGACACACGCCGAAAAACGAGCGCGCTTGCACTAACACATTCGGTGTCACCCTAACAGAAAAATCTTACAAATCATCCCCCACTTTTTTAAATGTTCAGTGGGCCCTCAATATTTTCTTCCTTTCGCCGCCGCTGAGAGGGTATTTTCCCACCCACGATATCGCCTTCCCCAAACCACTATATCGGATGCCCTCACCCCACGATATCGCATTCCCCACCCCACGATATCGCATTCTCTCACCCCACGATATCGCATTCTCTCACCCCACGATATCGCATTCCCGCACATTCCCCAGGAACGTTTGTACGAGTGACATATTTTGTCCGCTCTATTGGCCTGCCCATCGTCATCAAAATTCTGGCGCCGCCATTGTCTCCAAACTTAACCTTTCACGAAGACAAATGAGATATAAACGTTAGTCGATCGGTATCAGTCTATTATGCATTTTTCAACATACCTCCAATTCGGTAATGTATCGTACATGCAATTCAACTTCGATAGAAAAGATTGATTTGAGTTGCACATATATTCTATTATTTACAATGATTATAATATTTCACAGGCCTAACAATTACACAGGCTACATAAAATTATCAACAAAATAATGAAAGAGCTATTTTGAAAGAAAGAAAGAAGTGACTTTTAACCCTGAAAAAAATCGCTAGAAAATATTTAATTTGTTCCGTGGATCCTCGCAGTCATATTAGAAGAGATTATCATGATTTATAACGTCATTCGTCTGATTTTTTGAACAAATAGCGAAGAGGTGCGTGAGGTATTAATTTTAAAGGATGTATATAGGTAGGACTACACTACAGCGACGCCTTACTGCCTAAAGACCTTTTTCAAACCGATTTTAGCCTGTTAGCCGAACAAGATTACTTGGACAAATCAGCTACTGAATTTTCCCTTGTTACCCACCCAAACAGTTTCAGTTGCTGGAAGGCAAATTGTAAGCAAAGATGCTCACGTATTAGGGTGTTTCAGCTGGTTATAAGGTCACGTGACTTTTGTTTACATCGCAATTTTGCCGGGCGAGAACGATCGTCTGCTGTACACTTACTTAGACTTACAAACGCTTGCATGTTGTTATATAAGATAATTTTTGTAAGATAATTATGCCAAAATCGTGCTGTGCCCGTTGTTTCCACTAATATACGTGTGCCGGGGAATAAAATGACGTTTTCTCGATTTCCATCTCATCCTGATCGACGTTCGAAGTTGGTTTCTGCTGTACGACGCAACGTCTTTCAACCTTCGGTATTCTCGAGGTCGGACATCCGGGAATGTTGTGGTGGACGGCGACGTAACAATGTTTTTTTTGACAATCTCAAACTTCAGTCAAAGGGAAAAACAAACAGTCAAGTTATCATTGCAGTCAATGGGAGAAAAACCTATTTTTCAACAAATACTAGACATATTTTTTTTTCTTCACTAATGTTGGGTATTAGATAATAGTTTTCAACATATATGAGTACCATTAATTTTCTCTGACTGGCTCAGGCGACACAAAGTATTTATAAACAATATCCCATTGACTGTAATGGTAAAGTTTCCCCTCCCAACTTGGCAAAAGCATACTGAGCCCGTAAACGGTTACGTCGACTCGACCTCAATAATACGATTTGCAGTGAGCACTTTACGCCAGGTGTGTAGGCTTTGTCTGGGTATAACGAACAATTAGATGGGATTCACGTAAAAGGTACTCTTCGTAAACATGGTATAAAACGTTAGGAAAATATAAGGTTAAATCGCGGACGCAAAAAAATAAATAAATAAAAATCGCTGAACTGGCAGGTAGGATAGCTGGCAGTATGTTTTTGTTGTGATGTGTGACTGAGCTGTGTGAAGACGCGTGAAACGCAAGGACGCGTGAAACGCAAGGACGCGTGAAACGCAAAGACGCGTGAAACGCAAGGACGCGTGAAACGCAAGGACGCGTGAAACGCAAGGACGCGTGAAACGCAAGGACGCGTGAAACGCAACGACGCGTGAAACGCAACGACGCGTGAAACGCAACGACGCGTGAAACGCAACGACGCGTGAAACGCAACGACGCGTGAAACGCAACGACGCGTGAAACGCAACGACGCTTTCCCAGCAAAATGACTTCCAGATGAGTTTGAGTCACGTGATGCAATCCCTCTATATCGCACGTACGATCAGCGTTTGGAAGAATTTTTCATATGCTTGGTGCCATGCCACGCCGTGCAGAAGCCAAGAATCCCCCAGTATTTGATTAGTCGATAATATTCCCAAGTGTACACGATTGGTCCATTATGGACACACGAAGTTCGGCCATGTGACATTATTCAAATAAATTTTCTGGAAATTGCCAATTCAGATTCGAAAAGGTCTAATGAGACTCCTTTTCAGCTCAGTCTTGCAATAAACTTTGGTATCATCTGTAGACTCTAAATCGTGTAACTGTTATTATACGAATGCATGGGCATAATTACAAATATTGATTCATTAAGCCTAAAGAAACAAACAATCTATCATTAAATTACTAAAAACCTTCTTGAAGAAAACAAAAATAGGTCTATATTTACACGTACGTCGCACACGCCATTGTAGTTTCAACCAGGGTAGTAATTCCCGAGAGGCAGGGGCTTGCCCGCATCAGTTAAAAAAAAAAAAGATACAGGTCTTTGAAGAACATTGTCCCCCACACATGCCACATTAAAATATGGCCCATGTCTTAATTTCAACTGCGATAGGAAATTTACTTCACTTTTACCAAACTTAGCATTATCTATCCTCAACGTTTTCTTTAATTTAGCAATTAGTTCTTTTATTTTATCTCGCAAAGGGGAAGTGAAAGGTAAAATCTTCTCAAAGGCGATGTTTCCATCCTCCTTCACCCGCTTCTAATTTTAACGGCAAATTATGACGTCAACGTCCAAATAGTGAGGACAAATGCTCAAGATAATGATAGATATCACTATCTTCAAGAAGGGTGGAGAGGAGGGGGTCATTCGCTTTTATCAACCCGTTTGGCTACGGGCGTGAAGTAAATATGTAATAAGCAAATAATTAAAGGCCGTTGTACTCAGCATTGTATGTGACAAAGCAGTGTCACTATAGTCCTTTAAGATATTGAGCTCGTAAAATAACTTCAAATTGATGACGAGAAAAAAATACAAATTGCAGATTCCAGTCTGGATTTCCAATGTTTTACAATGTGTGTGTGTGTGTGTGTTATACATGGTGGTGTATAAAATCCCCTTCTTAAGTTAGACGTATTCAAAAAATATAATCTTTTCAGGTTAATGCTTAACATTAATTGCCATACCCTGGAACCCATTAGTCAACCAGTCCATTAACCTATCCAAAACATATGTTCGTATATCATAAAGCTCAATTAGACCAAGTTAACAAAGAACTGACGTATAACTATTGCACTGAATTTGCTATACAAGCTTGCACAAATGATAACACATTTTACTTTCATAACAAACGACGGGACTAAAATGCAATATACCTACCTGACTCACTCAGGAAGTATGAGCACAAATTGTATATGAGGTCGTTCAACATATTTTTTGTTTGTTTTCTGTTTAGGGAAGGGTTGAATAAAGCAAAATTAACGTGTTTGCGGTAAAACCTAATAGACCCCGAGCAAATCTGTAAGTTAGAGGTCCCGAGTACTGGAGTAATGCCGCCAACATAAAACATCACAAACATAAACCAATGCTGATATCCCCACGTGCCCCAGTGAGAATGAATGAATATATACCTTTAATTGTTGGGGTGGCTCTAATCGGGCCAGGTGACATGTGATTACAATATGGGGAGGGGGTAATTAGGTCGGGTAACGTGATAACACATGTTCACTTAAAATTATTGGGCTGCAGCTCCAGCCCCGGGTCCGTCGCCCTTGGGCATTTATATAAAACACTTATCATTCATCATTACTTTTTTCCTTATCATTCTTAACAAATGAACAAGTTTCCGATCTTCTTGAGGGGAGAATGACAGATGTCTCCTGGCGGTGCCAGGTACCACTAACTGGGAGGACAATTGGCTGAAAACGTTTTGTGGGATCACGCCCTTGTCATACAAACGTTAACTGCTTGAATTGTGTCCTTGTCCCAATATCCATAAACAGTACAAGTGATTCTGCAACAACCTTTCAGTGGATCATGTACCTCCCCCCCAATCCCCCTCCCTCCAACAGTTTATCCTCAGATTTGGATGAAATACAAATTCGATCTTGCCGAGAAGTTGGGAGCGGGTGTCTTGTCCCCCCAGTCCTCCGCGGCGCCACTATTGTTGTCTTCGATACATTTTCCCGAGCAAGTTATAGAAGTTTTCGACGTGTGATAATTGTCTCGATGGAGAATAGTTGTCCCAGCATAGGAGTGAATGTCCCAGCCGGGAAGGGGGAGAGGGGGGGGGGGGGGAGGGGGTACATAAGAAGTGCAATTATCAAACACAAATTCAACATATTGGCTCATATGTACTGTTCATCCTCGTCATATTGAAGGGGCAACCTATAGGCAGGCAAAGAAATCTTGCGTAATCGAAGCACAGGTGTCGTCAACTCGACACTTTTTTTCACTTTGGGGAAATCCCGAGGCGACTCGTTTTCTCTGACGTCATCAGTAAACCTTACCCTGTGTGGTGGGCTTCTCGAGACGTTGTTGTTCCTTTCATTTATATGGTTAGAACGATACATTCCGTTGACGTCCGAATATTTTCTTCCACGCGCTCGGGAATGATTTAGTTGTAAAGGCGCAAAAGAATTCGGTTTCGAATCGTTCTTGGAATGTCTGTGAGCAACTATTTTGCCCGTTTGATTGGCACCTGTTGTTCCCTCCCTATCACATACCCCATTAATGTAATACGGTTTATCCGCAGATTGCCGTTCACCTATCGTATCATCAGAATCGGATTCGGATTCACTTGGAGCGTCTTCGGACGCCGATCTCTCCCGCAAATCATGCAAACTTGAAATTAATCGTTCATTTGCCCTATTTAGGGCGTTTATCTGTTTTTGTTGCTTTTTAATCGTCCGTTCCAGTTCCTGAATTCTTTGGTCTTTCGCACGAGCTTGCTCCTGAATAGTCTTTTTCTGTCGCATCAAACGACTCTCAAAATACATCAAGTCAGACATGATCTCTGATAGCTGATGGTCCTTTTCTCGCGCTTGAGATGCGATGATGTCATTGCTGGTGTGTTGTTTCAACTTCCATCCCAACAATAGTTGTTTCGTGTGCAGTTTATGTCTTTCGAGTTGTTCTGTGTATTCTGCATTTTTCCTTTCCGAACGTTCTAATTTTTCCCGGAGTTCTCTAATATCAGCATCCTATGGAGAGAGAAAAATAGTAGAAATAATTTAAATGTAATAATGTCTCAAATTATTTCTTTAATGGACGGTTCCACTGGTGGCAATTATACGGGCGAAAAGGCAATATTGATCCGGGATTCCTGAAATTTGGAGTGGGACAGGGAGGTGCGGTGCTTTTTGAAAAGAATTTTCACCTGCCTGAAGGGTCAATTAATGGCATAAATGGTAACAACATCCAGTAATCCTTAATGCAGAAAAGGCGCCATCGGGGTGGGGAGGGCAGGAGGGGTAATATGGGACAGACAATCCTCCAATCTTTATTTGTATTGGTATAGGGACGAATTTCTTCTTAGAATTACATTAAAAAGTTCGTTTAATATCAGATTTTTCCCTTCGAAAGTTCATCTCATCTTAAACTGTTAAAATCATGGCACCATGCAGCGGCGCCAAGCCCTAAAATATTGTTAAGGCTTTTTGTAAATCTAATCGCTGTTGTGTTTTCGTTTTACCGTTGATAAGGTTTTCCCGAAAAAGCGGGTAACAGAGAAACTGGTTTCCTGTTCTTATTGGTATAGAGATATTCTCACACATAATGTCAAGCAAATCAGTCAGTGGTGATACCAGATTGGGATCCGGGAGGGGCACGGGACCCTACCTAGGAAACAAAAATCCCTTCCTCTCCCCGTCAGAGTAAAGTTCGTCAGGAAATCAAGAGTTATCTAGAACGGTAAATACCTTTTTTGGCTAGCATGCCAATGCAAATTGACACACATAGCTTGACCAACCCAATTATAAAAATGGCATACTACGGTTCCCACCCTATATTCCATATGGCATCCCACCTTATGTCCCACCCCATGTTCACATCTGAAGTCCCTCATAGTTTCCCACCCCATGCCCCACATGAAATCCTATCTGATGTCCCACATGGCATTCCAACCATATGTCCCACATGGCATCCCACCCTATGTCCCACATTATATCACACTCCATATCCCATCTGATTTCCTGCAGGCATCCCATCAGATGTACCACATGGCATCCCACTCTATGTTCCACATGACATCCCATCTGATGTCCCACATGACATCCCACCCTATGTCCCACATGATATTCCACTCCATATTCCATCTGATTTCCCACATGGCATCCCATCAGATGTAACACATGACAGCCAACCCTATGTCCCACATGACATCTCACACGTGGCGTCCTACCCTATGTACCACATGGCTCCCACCCTGCCCACATGGCATCCCTCCCTTATTTCCCACATCCCATATATCCCATACTCTCACATGGCATCCAATGTCCCACATGTCATTCCACCAAGTATAAAAGTCTGTCATTCATATAACAACTTTATGCCAATAACCTCATGAATAAGATAATAAAGGCGCAGTCAAATAATCATGCATGATACAGTCCTTGGTGCATACCACATGGTATCCCTCCCTTTGATCATATACCCCATATGTGACGTCCATCCTTTACTCCAGATACAATCTCATTCTGTCACATTCCCTGATTGAGCATAACAACTTTATGCAAATGAACTGCACTGAATAAAATAATAAAGGCGGAGTTAAATAATCCTACCTAATACAGTCATTTGTGCACAAAGATTTTGAGGAACTTTCGGGATTTTAAACCTCAAGTTGTATGAGAGACATAGGCGTAGGAGGCGGCGGGGGCTGGGGAAAGCAGCCCCTAACAAAATATTTTTGTGAAAATTTGGGCAATATTCTGAGAACTTTTCGGGCACCTACCCTGGCGGTGGCACTTAACATAAATCGTTGGTACGTATCCGCGTTATGAAAATCGAGGAAAAGGGGGACAATTTTGACAACAAACGCGGACCGACAATTAGCAAAAAAGGGTACTTGAAAAAAGTGGTCAGCGATTTCAAAAGAAAGGGGTGTTGAACCAATGGGTTGAATTCTTTATCCCACTAATTTCCACAAGGTAATTTTACCGGCCGGCGGTCACTTAAGGCCTAAAATCAGTGCCTAATTTCACGCCCTTGTTGGAAAGCTCATAGTCATATCAATTAGTTTGCTACTTCAAAATCGAACGCAAAGAGGTCGAACTTAAATTGCACCCGATTTAAGGAAGGTTTTTATGGTCAATTTAGTAAAAATAAAGGTTAACAATTAAAACTTTTTAAGACATGGGATATCACGCTGAAGTTATCAAAAGGTGCAGGCTCCGAAAAAATATGTAGAGTCCGACTCCTGCACCTTTGGTTCCCATGAGTTGAAAAAGTTTTGTCTGGGCCCAAATCAGCGTGTAAAACATTTTTATTCCATTTTTGTAAATCAATAACAATTTGAGCAACAGCTATAAAATCAAGGGAAAATATTTAATTTGTATTCGATTTTTAAACCATTTCCTACAGTCTGGGAGGCATTTTCCCAAAATTGTCTTCATACGCTACGCGCCAACCAAGGTGGCTCGTAGCGTAGTTGTTGTTTTTATAATAATTTTACCCACTTGATACCAAGGGGCCCGCAGTATCCCTCTCGCATCCGGCCCGCAGAACCCTAGTTACGCCACTTCTATTATGATATGTACATTAACATGATGAAAACTTGGGGGGGTTTATTTTTCGGGCAAGTCGTTACAGCCCCCCATAAATCAAATTGGGCTCCTACGCCCATGATGAGAGACACTTAACTTAAGGATCTCTAAACGATACTAAAAAAGTATATCATGTTACAGTTGTCTTCTAGGGATACAGGAAATATCAATTGGTTTGTAGATTTTCTAAGGAAACTAGTCTTTAACCTAAGTGTCTCTGAAAAAAACATTTTCGTAAGGAAATTCCAGCCTTCAATTAGGATTTCTAAAGAAGCTGTAACAATTTCTGAGGAATTCTGAAGAAAGTTTAACATATCTGAGAAATTCTGAAACTTCCAACTTTAACATTTTCTGAGAAAAAAAATGTGGATGACGGATGTAATGTATTCTTTACAATTATTATATCAACATGGACGAAAGGTACAAAAGCGTTCAGGCCCAACTTGAAAAAAAGGTTTATACATTCTGACATTTAGATGTTTGCAAGATGGGGACCATATTAAGAATGTTCGACCATAGGCGAGATTACGAGGGCGATGCAAAGCAAGGGGCAATGGGTGGGGTGGGGAAGAGATGTTCCCTCTGTTTTTCCAGAGTTTTTCGTTACGATAAATTTTCAATTACGAACATTACTGTGATTGCATCTTAATTTGATTTCGAGAATTTCCCCCACTTTCGGCAGACAAACCCCGCCCAGTTTTCTCACTCCATTGTGGAGCCAATATACAGTTCGGGAACACCCGAAAAACTGGGTACTTTGAAATACCCAAAAAATTGGGTACTTTTATGTATTACGTCATCGCATGAGCCTACACATTTGACTAGCTCACACTAAACATATGGGGTTTCTTATTTTCCGCTCCGGATTGTCCGAAATTTCAATGGATATCCTGAAATTTTGGAGACGGATAGTAAATAGATATTTAAAACTTTTTGCCGCTGCTTTTTGATATTCACGGTCGCCTATTTGAGAAAATCAATAAAACATATTGTGGGCAGTCTGTTTTGTTCATTTTTTTAAAATGGGCGACGATGAATTTCAAAAAGCAGCGGCAAAAGGTTTTCAATATCTATTTACTATCCGTCTCCAAAATTTCAGGATATCCAATGGAATTTTCGACAATACGGAGTGGAAAATGAGAAACCCCATATGTTTGGTGTGAGCTAGTCAAATGTGTAGTCATGCGATGACGTAATACATAAAAGCACCCAATTTTTTGGATATTTCAAAGTACCTTGTTTTTCGGGTTGCTCCCGAACTGATATAGACCTACCGATTTAATTCAATCATAAATGTTTGACAAAATACAAAAAAATATCACAAAAGAATAAATACCATTAACGACATGACCATGAATAAGGAATTCATGCCTGCCACCTGCGCCTCTTCCATTTCCAAACTAAGAGTTTTTTCACATCTGTAATTGAAATTTTCACTAAATCGGCGGACACAACATGTCTCCAAAATGTAAGAATATATTCAAAGACATGTATCTTCATGTTTTCTCATCTTGACGATTTAAAGATCTGATATCGTGTAAACGTGGACAAAAAATACACTTTAAACCTACGTTTCTGATTGGTCGAAATATATACACAATAAGCGACAAGCCAATCAATTACCGCCGCGGAAGTGACGTTGCTATTTTTGTCGATTTTATTGGTGACCAGTCAAGCAAGTTGTCTTGAGATAAGATCCCATCTTTAAGAACACGTTTCAGGCTAAAAATACACACAATATACAACAGTATAAATATCTTCATATTTTCAAAGAAGTTGTGTTGGCTCAGGGAGTTGTGTCCAAATAACGACTCCCTGTCTTGATTGAACTAAAAGTGCGTTCATCAGTTCACAGCAGTTCTTGTTAGTCGCTCACTCCGAAGAATTTGATTGGGTGCAACTCTCACAAATTCCAAGTAATACAAGTTTAGATGCTCCTGTTGTGATCATTTAAATTAAACATTGCTCAATGAGATTAAACTGGCGTGCAGTGATGCAATCCCTAAACATAATCATTACACAGTCCAGTTCAAGAATTTCAATATAGATTCCTTTATTTCTTCGATACTCGTGACATGACACACACATACAAATCAGGATCATGATATGTTCAATTATTTTGATGACGTCCTTTTGATTGCATGCATGCTAATCAAGACAGACACACTGGACTTGTATTCTATAGTGAAAGGCCTTAGTTTTATCTATTATGCAAAAGCAACAACATCCCGAGTCAAGCTACAATCAAGGAGTACCCGCAACTGTCCCCACTTACACACCTATGTAGTCATAGATTACGCCACTTAAGCTTGTTAAGGTAAAGCGCCAACAAAATGGACTAATTACGATCGATGGTCATGGTAATTAAGACAAATAGAATATGAACTAATTACGATCGATGGTCATGGTAATTAAGACAAATAGAATATGAACTAATTACGATCGATGGTCATGGTAATTAAGACAAATAGAATACGGGTCATCGATATTAAAATTGAAGTTTAGTAGGGAACATCAGTCATGATTGAGGTATGTCCCTGATTTAAACAGTACATCCGTTATTTTACATCTAAGCCAGAATATGTGTCCGTCTGACTGGAATGGAGGGGAGATGGGGGGGGAGGATATAAAACGACTATGAAAGTAACAAAAAACACGATATTTTATAGATTCGGGATTTGTTTGCATAAAAGATAGGACTAAGGTCTTCCACCATATAATACAGGTCCGGTGTGTCTGTCTTGATTGGTTTGCATGCAATCAAAAGGACGTCTTCAAAATAATTCAACATATCATGATCCTGATTTGTATGTGTGTGACGTCACGAGTGTCGAAAAATGAAGGAATCTATATTGAAATTCTTGAACTGGATGCCAAGAAACAAAACACAAATGTTACGTATAACAATATTAATTTTCCTACCATTTCCCTTCAAGTTCAATACTATGTTTTTACCCGATAAAAAAATCATCATTCATTCAAAATTGGAATTGGCCATACGAAAAAAAAATGTTTAGGAGGGGGTGTAGTCCCCTTAAGTTACGCCCCTGATGCTGTGAATGAGAGTATAACTTTGATTTTTTTAGAAAAAGAAACGTAACATATCGACCCTTGTTTGAAACGATGAAATGATGACACAATTATTTCTATCCAGACCTGCCTGATGGAGAGGTATACCACATATAGTGATTTCACAACAACATCCAACTTTTGCCTGCTTTTACTTGAAGATCTTCTGTTCATATTAAGGGACAGAGCCTATCCGGAATTAGAATAAAGGATTAGTTCAGGTCAAGCATGTTTATCGTATATGAAAGAGGATTTCAAAAGAAACAAAATGGTGAAAAAGCATTCAAAAATCTTATTCTGTTAAGGAGATAATTAGGTTTAAAGTTTGGCATCATTTGTGTAGAAACGAATGAAATCACACTAATTGTGATGTCATAGCCTCAGATTAACTCAAAGTCTTTATGTATTTTATCATATTTTGTCCTGCGACTTTGTGGCTTAAAAACCATGGGACATATCAAAAAAGTACTAAAACTGAATCTAGGAAGGATATTAATAATATAACACCTGAAGAGAGTTTGAGTTAAAATATTCTAATTAGTGAAAAAACTAAACTTTTTTAAAATTCATAATGGAATCTGAGGCTGTGACATAACAATTAGTCTGATTTCAGTCGTTTCTAAAAATTATACCAAACTTTAAACTTGAATATCTCCTTAACGGAATAAGATTTTGCAACGTTTCCTTCACCATTTTGTGTCTTTTGAAGTCCTCGTCATATAATATGGACATGCTTGACCACTGAACTAATCCTTTAAAGGAAAGGTATCGTGCCATGAATACATTCAGAAGTGAACGCCGCCGGGTGGTAAAATCGATCACACATCCGCCGGACTAAACTTCATACATATGCTCTCGATAACACCACAGATTTCTCGCAATCAATAAGAACAATTAAAAACCGGAAGTGACGTTACCACCGCGGCGGTGTTCACTTTTGAATTTACTTATGGGACGATGCCTTTCCTTAAAAACATTCGACATTCTTCACATCATATGCACAGGGCAAACACTGAGCTTTAAGTAGATCAAATGACTATAAATACGTTAAAGGAATATTCCCATCTTTTTTCGTAACTTTTCATAAGAAAGAGACAACTTTTAGAAACAATTTAGTACAACAATCATGTTGATATGTTATTCCTACCAGGAGATGTTCAAAATTTAAGGTTCTCAAAAATGACAATAATAGGAAAATAGGGAACGAATAGGAAAAGGCTTAGTATGACGTCACAGCAACACATTCTCCCACAAAGTTGATGTATTTCATTAAAATCTATCATCTTTTTTTTAATAGTAACACCTGCTAGAAAAATCAATTGATGAAAGTTAGGCATTTATATACATTGCCAAATATACCACACTTCAATCACTTTTCCTTTAATCATTTTTTCTTATCATACAGAAACAACCAATTAACGTTCAAACAGATACATAAACATTAAACATTTGTAATGGAATTGTTTTTAATGACATCATCAAATTCATCATACTGTACAAAAACTTTAAAAATGCAATTGGAAATCTTTAAAAATCTATATCTCTTGAATAAAATAAGATATCAACCTGATTTTTATACTAAATTGGCTCTAAGTATGCTCTTCCAAATAAAATTTTACACAAAACCGTAGGAATATTACAAAAACCATGGGAATATTACAAAAACCATGGGAATATTACAAAAACCATAGGAATATTACAAAAACCATGGGAATATTACAAAAACCATAGGAATATTACAAAAACCATAGGAATATTACAAAAACCATAGGAATATTACAAAAACCATAGGAATATTACAAAAACCATAGGAATATTACAAAAACCATGGGAATATTACAAAAACATATTTCAATATTTCTTTAAAAGAAATATTCCCGTGAATTTTTATTTTCACACAAACGATGATAGAGGACTATAAAAGAAGAATCAAATTGGTGTAAAATTCATGTTGATATTGTTTTCCGTTTAGGAGCCATTGCATTTCAAAGAAAAGTGACCTCGCAGTGTAAAATGTGAAGTCATAAAGGCAGATCCAAGAGTTATGTATTTCTATAAAACAAAACAAAAATGTTTTTATTTTACTTAGAGTGTAAGGTTCATGAGCAGATGGGGAAAGCACGTTCTTATAAAGTATATGTTATAACCCCATCTCAATAAATAAACACATAAATGGGTTCAAGTAATTTAGGAAAAGTCAATTAATTTTCTAAGGCGTCAACCTTCCATAGAAGACATACTACACCAGTCATTTCTATACAGATAAGACTAAGAGTATTCTAATTAGTATTCATTTTTGAATGCTCTCTTCGTCATTTTGTTTTCTTTCAAAGTAATCATTGATGTAAGATAATCTTGCTTGACCACTGAACTAATCCTTTAAACAATGATAATCAAATCATTGAGGCAGATGCACCCCCTCCCCTCCCCATGGCGAGCCGCCCGTGCTGACCACTAAGCTAATCCTTTGTATTAACTGATTAAAGTTTTAACGGTTTGCTCACCTTCGAGTCCAAGTTGAAGCTATCAGCTGCACACCCCTCGGTCATTTCGAGGAAAGGAGATTTCATCGGGTTTGGATGAATACGAAAATCATCAGTTGCGTTCATTCAGTCAAAATTCCAGTTGTCGTTGATACCTTCAAAACAAACAGGAAAAGACAAAATAATTGCAGAATGAATAACATTTGATGATCCTTTTTATAGATTTTTGATAAATAATTTGTCAGTCATTGTACTTCTCACTGCAGCCTAACTATTTTAGCCAGGAATTTGTTACTTAGATTCATGTTTTAGCTTACCGCACGCATCACAGCAGAAGTCCATGAGAGAAGTGTATCCTAATTATTTGTTTTAAGAAAACGAACTCTTCTCAAATAAGAAAAACGTGAGATGACTGAAGGGTTTGACATCCATGATGCTTGCTGTCTCTGCTTTTATAAACAGATCGACTTAATTCTCTTTCTCTTAAGATCTTCAACAACATTAAGATGTTACAACATCCCGCATTGAGGTGATTTGTTGCCTAGAAACCGTTTTTTCCACAGCGTCAGTCATAATTGGCCTAGATACTTTTTACATACCTTGTAAGTAACATGTTTTGCGACTGTTGAATCGGTAATTAAAACATTTATGCTCATATGACCGCGAGATCTCAACGTATATGCGAGCATGGACGTATAGTTGATGCAAGTAGAGACCAGGTACAGGGACACAAAGGGCAAGGGCGAAACTAACGAACAGGGCACTTTCTAAGACGTCACTGGCAGGAATGTCACAACCATGGTGGCAAAGGGGTCACTTCCCCATTGTCCTTGAGTAAGGGGCGAATGGGGACAGGAGGTGCCCTTTTAAAAGTTATAAGAAACTTCATTATTAAGCAACAAATTGTTCCTAGTTTAGAACTACCCTTGCAGGGGCATTTAACACTTTAATGGAGCCAGAGGTAACGGAACCTGGGGCACTGTGGGTACATTCCCCAAACTTTCTTAAAAGCTACGTGGGGACCAAACAACTCTACAAAGCATTCACATCTGCCAACCTCTATTTCCCACCTTTTTATTTTATAACCAGAAAACGAAGATGTTCAGTGGTTCCGATGCATCCTTTCGTTGTTGGTTGATTTTCACATTTTATACTAACTGGCATGGTTTGCCATGCTGAACAACAAACATTCATAAGCCATGCCCGCCATGCATATCAATCAAATGAACTTGACAACATTACAAGTATGATGCAAAGCATACATATGGTTGCACATTTATCACTGTTTGAAGAATTTTACATACATGATTGCACATTTATCACTGTTTAAAGAATTTTACATTATGCCGCACCTACATGACATCGCTACCAACACAATATAGGTCACATACTGGTATATGTACCATAACTCATCTGTGTACAAAATATGATGTGTGCGATGTGTTTACGAGTTTAAATTTGGAGCATTTTTACATTAAGACATGCATATTATTGATATAACATGTTGTGAACATCAGCATGTACACATTAACTGACAAACAACAGGCAAGTATGATGCAGACAGACATATGGTTGCTATAAATTAATCACTTTTTCAAGACTTTCTTTACATTAAGCCATCCCTTTTCCCCACTAAGTAATATGCATGAGATCACCAAAAACAACAGGGCACACAATTGGACAATAAGTTATCTGTGTACCGCATATGACCTGTATCAATGTACTGTTCTGTGGTTACTGTGTTTACAAACTCTTTTCAGCAAAACCATATTTAGCCCCACCCATTATGCATATTAATGATATTCAACAAGTTTATACCATGAATATGTATACGCTAGCTAAAAACATATATATACCAAGTTTAAATCAAAACAGACAAGTAGTTGTTAAAATATGAGCATTTGATGATTTTTAGATTAAGCCCAGCCTACCCATTGATATGCATAATATCATGTTTACAAGCTCGTTTCAGCAAAATCATATTAAGTTATGGAATTCAACTTTTTTTATACCATGAACATGTACACATCAGCTAACATCATAACTAGACCAAAATGAAACAAAACAGACATGTAGTTATTAAAATATGACCATTTCAAGATTTTTACATTAAGCCCCGCCTACTCATTAGTAGCATGACATCCCCACCAAAACAACAGGTCACAAGTACAGATCATGAGCTATCTGTGTACCATATATGACATGAATGCAACTTATTATTCTTGAGATACCATGTTTACAAGCTCTTTTCAGCAAAATTATATTAAGCCCCGCCCACTACGCATATTAATGAATTTTAACGTTTTAAATCCATGAACATGTACACACGAGCTAACATCATATCTATACCAAATATGAAACTAAACAGAGTTTTACATTAAGCCCCGCTCAGTCATTAATATACGTGACATCATCACCAAAAGCAATAGGGCACATCTGTAGACCATGGCCTATACCTATGTAGCACATATGACATAAACACAATGTGTCGTTCTGGAGATTTCGTCTTTACAAGCTCTATTTGCCAAAACCACATTAAGCCCCGCCCACTACGCATATTAATGAGATTCAACGTTTATATACCATGAGCACGTGGACACTAGATAAAAACAGTATTATACCAAATATGAAACAATACGAACAAACGGTTGTTGAAATATGAGCATTTTGCTTCCTTCTCGGAAATTTTGCTTCACTTCCTTATTTCCGGACAATTTTCTTTGATTTTCAAAATATTTTCTTCCATTTTCATGAAAATTTGTTTTCTTCTTCGGGCACTTTTTTTCCTTCAATTTTCAAAATAATTTTCTTTTATTAATCAAATTTTTTCTTCTCATTTTCAGAACATTTTGCTCATTTTCAGAACATTTTGCTCATTTTCGGAAATTTTTGCTCACTTTCGAATTTTTTTGTTGCCAATTTTAGGGTAATTTCATTCATTTCTGGGCAATTTCCTTCGATTAGACTATAGGAACATTATCTTTTTATTTTGGGGAAATTTCTTTCTCAGGTGGGGTGGGGAAATTCTGTTCAGTCTCGACTCTCCGATACGTGCCATAATCTTGCAAAGGGATGAGGTGAGGACAATGTGGCGATAGCTGGTGGGGTTGCTGCCATCTTTCCCCTCTTTTAGAATGCCAAACAACAG
The DNA here is from genome assembly GCA_020152595.1 of Chiridota heheva. Lineage (NCBI taxonomy): Eukaryota > Metazoa > Echinodermata > Holothuroidea > Apodida > Chiridotidae > Chiridota > Chiridota heheva. The sequence goes on from JAIGNY010003665.1 coordinate 2,442,088, forward strand.
CTGATTATGCAGAAACCTCATTCTTGCCAAAATTGCAGATTCACCACTTCGTGAAAATATTAGGGACCAAACTAGGGGGTCAAAATGCTTAACTGGGGCCACTTTGATGAGGGGGCATGGCCCCAGTTAGTGTGCTAAAAAAGCCCTACCGTGCAATGGAGGGCAGTGGGTATTCTCCTCGTTGCCTGCCGACGTCCCACTGCCGTGGCGCAGGCGTCCTATAATAGGAAATAGAAGCTATAAGGAGGTAATAAGGATGTTTGTACTTACATATCTAAGACACTGGGATTACCACAGTGGTGATTTAGTGGGGGCAGTGGAAAAGTTGAGGGGAAGGTGAAGTTCAGGGGCAGTAGAACTTTTGTTGCCCCAGGGTACTTTCTTTTAAATGAAGATGATTCTTACGTAACAGACTGATTTATCGTCATTTGGATCATAAAACTTAAATTTTGTACCATAAATCTTGGGAAGTACATTCAAAATGTTTAACAAGTCACTGACGTTTTCCCAGTTTGTAATTATGAGTAGGGGCCTAATATATTAGCTGCAAGCCCGTATGGAATACTGAGGGGGTGGGACGTTTTCCATTGCAAAGATATATACGCCCCTTTTCGTAAAAATATATAACAAGGGTATATGGAAAATATGACCAAGTACCTTCTCTTGAAGTCCCCTATAACTACATACAGATGAAAAATTGAATGAGATTTCCCCTAAAAGTTAAATATACCATATAGTTCCATTAATCTGAAGAAATTACATCGGGAAATGTGCACGTAACGTGGCTAGAGTCCGCTGTGGCTTGACCAGTAATAATGATACAATATTATCGAAATGCATCGTGACGGCGTGACCAGTATCATGGCTATTAGGAAGATGATGTGCATTCACAAAGAACTTGTTTGTCACTTTGTTCTTTCACGAAGTGACGCGGATCACACGTATTTGTTATTTTAAGTAAAAACGTGTCGCGAGGGTTCAGTTAGGGTTTTCCCAGGGGAGGGACATTTTAAGTTTTACACACTTTTCGACCTTCAAGTTCCTCTTCCTAAAACCTTTTTACGAAATAATTAAAATTAAATCTTTCACCCACCTCAAAAGACTTGAAAACATTTCCGAGTATAAAGCTTTTCTACTTCACGCTTGTGGTTTATAGTTTACGCAGGGAGGTGCTATTTCGAAAAGAACATAATAGTGTTTTTCCCCGCTTTATGCATGTTGTCTCTTTTAAATTAGTTTTCTCTTTGGCGCTCTAAAAAGGATCAAACGAACAACTGGATGAGAGATCAGCAATTTCTATTTGGAGATGTATGCATATTACATGCATTTACTTTAAAACGTTGGCTCTGACATTATCAAGAGGTAAACCGCAGTCAAAAGAAAAGTTGTAAACAGGAAGTTTGATTTTTATTTGTTTGATCTCCTGTTGTAAATAAGGACTTCAGCAAGGTCAATGCACTGTTACTGTCGGTCATCCACGCAATTTTTTTTTTAGTGCTCTACAGCGGCTCCCTGCTCTGATATCACCAGTGAGTTGTTATTTTTGCCTGAGAAGGAATGAAAATTGGTTCCCGTAAGAAAGGTACTGTACACAAACAGTGCTCTGTAAAATATTACCCATGAAAATGTTGAACTAAAACGGCAAATACCGTCATGGTCATATGTCACACGTGCAGGGCCGTAATTCCCGGAAGGACATTCAATACATTTTGGGGTAAACCCCACTTTCCAGATGGAATTATGCATGCACACGTGGCATCCAACCCTATGTAAAACGTGGCATCCTACCTTATATCCCACATGGTATCCATCCCTATGCCTCACATGACACCCCATCTGATGTCCCACATGGTATCCAACCCTATGTCACACATGGCATCCCAACGCCCACCCTATGACCCACATGGCGTCCCACCCCATACCCCACATGGCATCTCATACCATGTCCCACATGACATCCCCTCACATGTTCCGTATGGCAACCCACTCCATGTCACACGTAACATTCCATATCCTATGCCCCGCATGGCATCCCACCACCTAATGTCGACCGGACGGACAGACAGATAAATCGCCGTTATATTGGTTCGTAGTCGCAGTAGCTTCACATGCTCACTGAAACCTGGATTGGTAAGGACTGTCTTAGATTAAGTTCAGGCCTAGGCTTCAGGCAAGTTCATCATAATGTGAAAGAGGACTTTCAACAAACAAAATGACGAAGAAAATACTTCTTTATGGAGATATTTTAAAATAGGTGTAGAAACAGAAGGGGGCACAGGGGGAACATGCCACCACTTTTAAAACTAAACCGGCAAATACCGTCATGGCTCGCATGCCCATGCAAATTGACACCCATATCATATGACCCTGCCAATTATAAAAATGGTATCTCACACTAAGTCCCACATGGCATCCCACCCCATGTCCCACATGACATTCCATCCCATGTCCCACGTGGCATTCCATCAAGTGTCCCACAGGATATTTCATCATATGACTCACATGGCATTCCACCCTATGTCCCACATCCCATGTCCCAAATGACATCCCACCCCATGTCCCACATGACATCTCATGCCTTGTCCCACATGGCATTCCAGCATATTTCCCACATGGCATTCCACCATACAGTGTCTCACATGGCATACCACCATGTCCCACATGGCATTACACCATATGTTCCACATGGCATCCCACGCTATGACCCACATGGATCCCATCCTACATGTGTCCCACATTATCCCAACCATATGTACCACATGACATCCCTTCCTATGTCCCACATGGCATCCCTCCCTGTGTCCCGCATCAGTGGCTTCCCACCTGATGTCCCACCAAATGTTTCAGATGGTATCCCTCCCAATGTCCCAATGACATCCTGCTTTATGTCCCACATGGCATCACATCCCATGTCCCCATGGTCTACCCTATGTCACACATGGCATCCTACCTTATGTCACACATGGCATCCCAACCTTTGTCACACTGTGTTACTCGTGGTATCCCACCATGTCCCACATGGCATTTTACCTTGTTCCACATGGAATCCCACCCCATGTCCCACATGGCATCCCACCCCATGTCCCAAATGACATTCCATAGGCTCCATAAGAAGTCTCATCCTAGCTATCACAGTCCCTAATTGAGCATACTATGTATGAAAGTGTCAGTTCATATAATAACTTATATGCAAATGACTTGTTGAAATGGCTTTGGGACGGCATGTCCCACATGACATCCCATGTCCCACATGACATTTCATCCCATTCTATGGCATTCCACCCTATGTCCTTGCATGGCATTCCACCATATATCCTACATGGCATTCCACCGTTCCACATTGCATCCCTATGTCTTACATGACGTCCCATAGGCTCCATAAGAAGTCTCGTCCTAGCTATCACAGTCCCTGATTGAGCATACTATGTATGAAAGTGGCAGTTCATATGATAACTTATATGGAAATGAGTTGTTGAATAAGAAAGAAGGTGAAGTCAAATAATTATGCATGATATAGCCCTTGGTGTATACCACATGGTAAATATTATATCATATGTTCCTCATGGTAATCACATCCTGTCACACTCCCTGACTAAGCATACTAAATAAAAGTCTGGTCAGTTCATATACTGTAGCAACTTTATGCAAATAACCACGATAATGAGTTTAATAATCATGCCTGATACAACTGTTGGTGCACAAATATTTTATAAAATTTCAAGGATTTCAAATCTCAAGTGTTACATGAGAGACTTGATGATCTCAGAAGAATATTGGAAAATTATATCATTTTACAGTTATCTTCTAAAAAAATATCAAATGTTTTGTAGACTTTTTAAGGAAACTAGTCTTCAATCCTGTCATAAATGTCTCTGAAAAACTTTAACACTTTGAAAGGAAATTCTGAGCTTCCATAAAAATATCTGAAAAAGACTAACTTTTTCTGAGGACCTCTGAAGAGACTTTAACATTTCTGAGGAATTCTCAAAAAACTTGAACATTTCTAAGGAAAGCTCAGGACAAATCTGTGGACGGCCGGACGGACGTAATCGTCATTTCATAGGTTCGCAATATGCTTCGCATGCAAATAAAAAAAAAAAAAAAGTTGCCCCCTTTGAAAATGAAAAGTGCCCCTCAATAATTGACCCAATAGTCGGAAACTGGCGACTTTTGTCAGTCCCATGCAAGGGAGGAATGCATCCCCATTAAAAAAGGCAATACTGGTAAAGGTATTACTTCACTTGGATTGGGATGGGGCGTATATGGGAGGTGCCCCCTAAGAGGTCGTGCCCTCACTTTTCAAAGTTTCTTACACCCCTGGATATTCAGTTTAAACTTCTAATTCATTTGTTTACAAATGAAATATTTGCTATATAGTTTTTGTTAGCCTGCGCAAGCTAATGTTAGTTTGTATATAAGCTAACATATATATATATATATCTCTATATATCTCTCTCTCTATCTCTATATATATATATATATATATATATATATATATATATATATATATATATATATATATATATATATATATATATATATATATATATATATATATATATATATATATATATATATATATATATATATATATATATATATATATATATAATTGTTAGTTTATAACAAGCTGCTGCAAACTAGTTTTTTTGTGTGTGTTTTTTTGTAACATTTAAAATGATAATTTGGGGTGAAACAGTCTTTATTTTTTGAAGTGATCTTTTACAGTTTTTAGGTAACTGACGTGTGACATGGCGGACAGCTTAACATCCCAGGCATCATATGATAGATGTGTTTTTTTCTCCTAAATTTCAGTTACCGAACATGATGAAAGACTTTTCCAAATAAATTTTTATTGCGGCTATCATGGGAATACCCATGATACCCGCAATAATAAAGTTCTAGTTCGACTCCAAAGCCTTTGGTCTGAATTTGCTGCAACTCTTTGAAGAATAAAATAGACAATTGAAAAAGAGAGGATTTGAATAAGATTATAAGACAATTGGTTGCCCAACCGCACACATAATATTATCATAAAATTGCTGATCAATGCTAAAGCTAAGAAAAATAAGAAGAAAAAAACCCTTTAAAGTGGCCAATATTTAAGCAATTTTTGTCTTTTTCATAGTTTCAATAAATTTTAAGAAAATGTTGCCTGTATAGAGGGATTTCATCACGTGACTCTTAATTCAACTGGACTCCGTTTTGCAGGGCAGCGGCGTTGTTGCGTTTCACGCGTCTTCACACAGCTCAGTCAAATCACACGTACAAGAAACATACTACATGCTAACCTACCAGTACCAGTTCAGCAAATTTAATTACTTGCAATTTTTTGATCGCTTCCTATTTTACTTCATATTTTCCTTAAGCTTTATATTTTAACCGGGTATATGAAGAGTAACTATAACGTTAACGCCAGCTGATTGTTTGTTATACTCAAACAAAGCCTACCTACCTGATATAAAGTGCTCGCTGCAAATCCTAGTGTGAACCGTAGGTTAAGGCCGTCGCGTCGTACAGCAGAAACCTACTTCAAACGTCGATCAAGATCAGATAAAAATCGAGAAAAAAATGTCTTTTTATTCTCCCACACACATCTATTAGTGCAACCAAGGGCACAGCACGATTTCGGCATAATTATCTTACAAAAATAATCTTATATAACAACATGCAAACGTATTTAAGTCTAATCAGTGTCCAGCAGACGACAGTGGTATTGTCCGACAAAATGGCGATGTAAACAAAGTCATCATGACCTCGTGACGTCAGCTGAAACACCTTTATACACGGCCAGAAGCCAGTTATAAGCTTTACATTTTATTTCACCAATCGCACTACTGTGGTGTAGCGGTTATCATACATGTCTACAGACCACGAGGTCCTGGGTTCAAGCCTGGGTTGGGTAGACACGCCAGTGCACCACAACTGGTTATCAAAGGCCGTGGACATTGACTTGGTTGTCGATGTTATGTCTGTCCGTACGTCGTACCTGTGTTCTCGTCCGGGTCGTATTAAGCGTTTCGTGATAGCATTGTTTCTATCATAACCGATTACGCAGGTGACGACCCTGTCATTGTAATTGTGTGTTCACTCGTCGTCGTCGTCGTCGTCGTTCACCAATCGCATCGTAATAAGTTTTCAAATACCTTCAGTCATTATTCAGAAGGAAAACAATATTTGCTTGGTCTCTAATTGAAAAAGAATATCTTAACGGCCTCAAATTCATATAAATTAAGCAACATTTCTCAGATTCCTTAAATATTTTATAAAAAAAAAGATTATTGTTATGAAGATTGAAATGGCTCAGATAATTATGAAGTTATAAATATATCATCAATCGACTTAATTAATAATCTTAAATTACGCGCAGTCAACACGACTGAATTGGTTCAAGCGTTATATTGTCAGTTCGTCAGTGTAGGGATGAGTTATACAATTGACAAGTGCATAAATTCACTCGCGTTTAGTAGTGATTTAATTTTTTTGACACTAGACATTCCTGTGGAATAATAGAGGATTGTTAATGATATAGATAAATAGTGATTTCAATACAAAAAAGCGATTTATAGAAAGCACCAGCTAGGTGTTACCATACAGTGGTCATTTTAACCTGTTAACCGGGTCAACATTATATAGTCACCTTATAAATGCCCACGCAACCTGACGACAAATTCAAACGTGACCGGAAGTAGTAAACGCTTAACAATTCTGACCTTAAAGGAAAAGTTCAGTGGTCAACCAAGTTCATTTTCATGGAAGGAACAAATTTATGAAAAAGTTATACTTCAATTTGTTATTCCCGTTAAGAAGATATTCAAGTATCACATTCCTCAAAGTTTCTATTACATTTTCATTGTATCTTTTACCTGAGATCTTTTGGTTTAAAATAATTGGATAGTTCAGGAAATAAGTAAATCATAAATTTGATAAGTAGGCTCTACCCTCTGAAGAAATGTTGAAAAAATTCAATAACTCAAAAAGTTAAATTAAGTTACTTTAAAACACATTAACAATTGTTACTGAAATAAACAAATATCTCTCAAAGCCCAACACTACGTCCACGTCGTGAGAGATGGTAATGCAGTTTAAGTTGGCTGACAGGGTTCTGGTGAAACTCAAAGGACTAATCACCCATTCAGCTGATTACTATGATTACAGAAACACGGATTCAAGTGGAGAGAATTCGTCCATGGCCTCCGCATAAGTCAACAATTGTTAAGAAATCGAGGATCAGGGCATAAACACACAAAGACTTTCCACACCAGTCATTTCTAACGCATGATATACAGAACTTATCAAACCAAGAAGGTACCTTAGTGGTACCTCTTAGTCATTTCTAACGCATGATATACAGAACTTATCAAACCAAGAAGGTACCTTAGTGGTACCTCTTAGTCATTTCTAACGCATGGTATACAGAACTTATCAAACCAAGAAGGTACCTTAGTGGTACCTCTTAGTCATTTCTAACGCATGGTATACAAAACTTATCAAACCAAGAAGGTACCTTAGTGGTACCTCTTAGTCATTTCTAACGCATGGTATACAGAACTTATCAAACCAAGAAGGTACCTTAGTGGTACCTCTTAGTCATTTCTAACGCATGGTATACAGAACTTATCAAACCAAGAAGGTACCTTAGTGGTACCTCTTAGTCATTTCTACACGCATGGTATACAGAACTTATCAAACCAAGAAGGTACCTTAGTGGTACCTCTTAGTCATTTCTAACGCATGGTATACAGAACTTATCAAACCAAGAAGGTACCTTAGTGGTACCTCTTAGTCATTTCTACACGCATGGTATACAGAACTTATCAAACCAAGAAGGTACCTTAGTGGTACCTCTTAGTCATTTCTAACGCATGGTATACAGAACTTATCAAACCAAGAAGGTACCTTAGTGGTACCTCTTAGTCATTCTACACGCATGGTATACAGAACTTATCAAACCAAGAAGGTACCTTAGTGGTACCTCTTAGTCATTTCTAACGCATGGTATACAGAACTTATCAAACCAAGAAGGTACCTTAGTGGTACCTCTTAGTCATTTCTAACGCATGGTATACAGAACTTATCAAACCAAGAAGGTACCTTAGTGGTACCTCTTAGTCATTTCTAACGCATGGTATACAGAACTTATCAAACCAAGAAGGTACCTTAGTGGTACCTCTTAGTCATTTCTAACGCATGGTATACAGAACTTATCAAACCAAGAAGGTACCTTAGTGGTACCTCTTAGTCATTTCTAACGCATGGTATACAGAACTTATCAAACCAAGAAGGTACCTTAGTGGTACCTCTTAGTCATTTCTAACGCATGGTATACAGAACTTATAAACCAAGGAGGTACCTTCGTGGTACCTCTTAGCAGGGAGTTGGAATAGACCAAAGAGGTACCAAAGTGGTACCTCCTAGTCATCTATACACGCATGATATACAGAACTTATAAACCAAGGAGGTACCAAAGCGGTACCTCCTAGTCATTTCTACACGCATGATATACAGAACTTATAAACCAAGGAGGTACCTTCGTGGTACCTCTTAGCAGGGAGTTGGAATAGACCAAAGAGGTACCAAAGTGGTACCTCCTAGTCATCTATACACGCATGATATACAGAACTTATAAACCAAGGAGGTACCAAAGCGGTACCTCCTAGTCATTTCTACACGCATGATATACATAACTTATAAACCAAAGAGGTACCAAAGTGGTACTCCTAGTCATCTCTACACGCATGATATACATAACTTATAAAACCAAGGAGGTACCAAAGTGGTACTCCTAGTCATCTCTACACGCATGATATACAGAACTTATAAACCAAGGAGGTACCAAAGTGGTGCCTCCTAGTCATTTCTACACGCATGATATACAGAACTTATAAAACCAAGGAGGTACCAAAGTGGTACTCCTAGTCATCTCTACACGCATGATATACAGAACTTATAAACCAAGGAGGTACCAAAGTGGTGCCTCCTAGTCATTTCTACACGCATGATATACATAACTTATAAAACCAAGAAGATACCAAAGTGGTACCTCTTAGTCATTTCTACACGCATGATATACAGAACTTATAAACCAAGGAGGTACCAAAGTGGTACCTCCTAGTCATTTCTAAACGCATGGTATACAGAACTTATAAAACCAAGGAGGTACCAAAGTGGTACCTCCTAGTCATTTCTACACGCATGATATACAGAACTTATAAAACCAAGGAGGTACCAAAGTGGTACCTCCTAGTCATTTCTACACGCATGATATACAGAACTTATAAACCAAGGAGGTACCAAAGTGGTACCTCCTAGTCATTTCTACACGCATGATATACAGAACTTATAAAACCAAGGAGGTACCAAGGTGGTACCTCCTAGTCATTTCTACACGCATGATATACAGAACTTATAAAACCAAGGAGGTACCAAAGTGGTACCTCTTAGTCATTTGTACACACATGATATACATAACTTATAAAACCAAGGAGGTACCAAAGTGGTACCTTATCGTCATTTCTACACGCATGGTATACAGAACTTATAAAACTAAGAAGATACCAAAATAGTACCTCCTAGTCATTTCTACACGCATGGTATACAGACCTTATAAACCAAGGAGATACCACTGTCTTCTTGAATATCTCGAATATATTGTAGTACGTTTCTGCCATCGTGTGTTCTAATATTAGATATAAGTAGTTTGCTCACCCTAAAGTAATTCAATCCGATTGATCGAGGATAAATTGTGTTCCCCAATTACTAGTTTTAAACTCTAATGGCCAAAGTGAACTTCATGAACGGTGTAAGGGGGGAGGAGGGGGAGGGGGTCGTTCCTGTTCCCGCTTCTGACGATATCTATTGCATAACACCATGGAAAAAGTCAATGATCTGATACAAAACGGAGCCATTTCCACTTTTCGCCATATGGGCAAGAGGATGCATTTGTCTTATTGCTTTTCGTATTGAACTTTATGTATAACCATAACTCTATGGTATAACCATAACTTTATGTATAACCATAACTCTATGGTATAACCATAACTTTATGTATAACCATAACTCTATGGTATAACCATAACTCTATGGTATAACCATAACTCTATGGTATAACCATAACTCTATGGTATAACCATAACTCTATGGTATAACTATAACTCTATGGTATAACCATAACTCTATGGTATAACCATAACTCTATGGTATAACCATAACTCTATGGTATAACCATAACTTTATGTATAACCATAACTCTATGATATAACCATAACTTTATGTATAACCATAACTCTATGGTATAACCATAACTCTAGGGTATAACCATAACTCTATGGTATAACCATAACTCTATGGTATAACTATAACTCTATGGTATAACCATAACTCTATGGTATAACCATAACTCTATGGTATAACCATAACTCTATGGTATAACCATAACTCTATGGTATAACCATAACTCTAGGGTATAACCATAACTCTATGGTATAACCATAACTCTAGGTATAACCATAACTCTATGGTATAACTATAACTCTATGGTATAACCATCTAGGGGTATAACCATAACTCTATGGTATAACCATAACCATAACTATAACTCTATGGTATAACCATAACTCTATGGTATAACCATAACTCTATGGTATAACCATAACTCTATGGTATAACCATAACTCTATGGTATAACCATAACTCTATGGTATAACCATAACTCTATGGTATAACCATAACTCTATGGTATAACCATAACTCTATGGTATAACCATAACTCTATGGTATAACCATAACTCTATGGTATAACCATAACTCTATGGTATAACCATAACTCTATGGTATAACCATAACTCTATGGTATAACCATAACTCTATGGTATAACCATAACTCTATGGTATAACCATAACTCTATGGTATAACCATAACTCTATGGTATAACCATAACTCTATGGTATAACCATAACTCTATGGTATAACCATAACTCTATGGTATAACCATAACTCTATGGTATAACCATAACTCTATGGTATAACTATAACTCTATGGTATAACCATAACTCTATGGTATAACTATAACTCTATGGTATAACCATAACTCTATGGTATAACCATAACTCTATGGTATAACCATAACTCTATGGTATAACTGGTATAACCATAACTCTATGGTATAACCATAACTCTATGGTATAACCATAACTCTATGGTATAACCATAACTCTATGGTATAACTATAACTCTATGGTATAACCATAACTCTATGGTATAACCATAACTCTATGGTATAACCATAACTCTATGGTATAACCATGGAGGTACCGCTCTAAAGTGGTACCTCCATGGTATAACTGATTTTTTCTTTTCTTTTGTTTTCTCCCCCAATCATGTCATGCATGCCCCTCCACCTAAAATATCTTACAGTTGCTACAGCTATACTCTCCACGCGGCCCCTCACCCAGCAATATATTTTTAATATCGGCAAGATCGATCAATCAATGCATCGAAGATAGGTTAACTTACACTTACAGTTTGGTTGTTCCCCTGATGATGCATACGGTGTACCTCTTGAACTTGAAGTTAAAAAATGAAAATGTTCTCCACCATACGAAGTGATAGATCTCAACACAGAGATACTTTCACGCAGAAAGTGCGAATGCAAATGAAAACCATGCAGTTTAGAAGAAGAAAACCGTCGTTGGAATAGCAGAATGAATGTTTAAAGAAAATAATTTCTGTACTGAATTTCAACAACAATGTGCCCAATTCATTCCACGAATAACATGCGCTTGGAAGTTGGGTTGGTTGCAATTGTACACTGCTATAAGCTGATAACCGACGATATCGTGCTACTAGCACACTGACTGGGTGTCAGCCAAGCGTGTAACACGATTCACGAGCCATAAACAGATTTTCTTTCTTTTGCAACAATTTTGACAAAAGTCATGCCTAGTACGAACAGGGAGCTTAACAAACAAAGCTGTGGAACTCCTACGAAGATTATTTACCTGAATAATTGAGAAGTTGCCTTTCAGAGGGTGTACAGAAGCTCAAAGCAGGGAGTTGCCATTTCTTAATTGCAACTCCCGAGAGAGAGAGTTGAACACACAATTACAATAACGGGGTCGTCGCCTGCGTAATCGGTTATGATAGTACAAATGCTATCACGAAACGCTTAATACGACCCGGACGAGAACACAAGTACGACGTACGGACAGACATAACATCGACAATTAAGTCAATGTCCACGGCCTTTGATAACCACTTGTGGTGCACTGGCGTGTCTACCCACCCCAGGATTGAACCCGGGGCAACTCCGTGCTCAAAGAGTCTTGTTATATGATTGAGAACAATGAACATACCTTTACAAAAAAAGAAGGGAAAAGAAATCAACACAACCAAGATTTTTCATCATGAACCTGCCTAATGGAACTTTATTAAATGCTTTTTGGAAATCTAGATAGCTAACATCCACATTATGGCCGGAATTAACTAGTTTAGTAACATCATCAAGAAACTTTAATAAATTAGAAATACAAGACCTCCTAGGCAAGAAACCATGCAGGAACAAATTCAACAAACCATTGACCAGTAAATGATCTTGTACAACATCCTTAACAATGGACTCCATGACCTTGCACACAACACTAGTAAGACTCACTGGCCTATAATTACAAGGCAAACTGTGGTCACCCTTTTTAAAAATAGGAGTGACATTTGGAATTCTCCAATTACTAGGAACAACACAACATCAAAGCACTTTGAAAAGATAATACTCAGGGGAACAGAAAGAACATCAGAACACTTACGTGAGACAGCAGGATGTATACCATCTGGACCGGTTTGAATTCAAACCCTTCAATTTCTTTAATACAACATCAACTGAAAAATCAACATTCTTAATGGATACTGGAGAGTACACACTTAGATAATCCACAATATCACCAGCAGCGGACTCCTTACTAAAAACAGACACAAAGTAGTCATTCAAAACCTCAGCCATATCCTTACCACTATTGATAGTAACACCATCATTACCCTAAACCTCCTTGGGTTTTTGCTTTGAGCAAACATAAGAACGAAATGACTTAGGAGGAATCTTAATCTCTTTGGACAAACGTTTTTCGTTTATTTTCAGTACATTTCTTATACTTGAAAAAAAAAACCCGTTTATTTTGGTCGCCATGTGAGACCATGAAACTATTAACTGAATAGCTCCATGGTAAGACCATGGAGCTATTAACTTAGAGCTCCATGGTGAGACATAACAATTATTTCTCTGGCGTAAAACTCCGTGTTGACCAGTGTATTAGTAAAGTTGATTTGTTTTTAACATATATGTAAATAACTTCCAAGATTGCTTTATTTGATCAATCAAATTAATCAATACAAACTTAAATACAAATATTTTATTGAAACAATTTTTATAATCTTTAGAATTTTTTTTGACACGGGAGAAGTTTTTGATGTATAATTACAACTGCCTGTACCACACGTTTTTTGAATGTATAGAAAACTATATTTAAACTATATAAAATGAATTAGCTTCATGATAAGTTTAAACAAATAACTTCTATAAAAACGTGTTACTTAATAAGTCATCCATTTTGTGTAATGAAGATGTCAGGTTTGTTTTAATTTGTATACCAAATAAATTAATTAGATAGCAAATCATTATTTATAGCCTATAAGCTAGTGATGATATCCGTCGAGGAGACACAGCCTTTCTTAACATACTAACTGGAGGAAATCCCTATTCCTTTTCAGTGGTGAGTTTTTGACCCCAGAAAAATATCCGTATGAAATAAATATATTAAGATTATCAATAATAAATTAAGATCGTCAACTCAATTGTCAACATTGAGTAACAGACTCGGAGAAATCTCCTTCAATTTTATGAAAATTTCCTACATTTTCGGGAAATTTCCTTCAGTGTGGGAAAATTTCCTCCAATTTTCCTTCATTTTCGTTAAATTTGCTTTAATTCTCGGAAAATTTTGTTCATTTTGTGCTCAAATTTCCTTTATTTTCGTGAAATTTGCTCTTTGATTCTCGGAAATTTCTTTCATTTTTGAAATTTTCAGCAATTTGTTCTCAATTTTGGAAATTGCTTCATTTTATTAAAAATTTGCTCTCATTTTTGGGACATTTGCTTCACGTTCGTAAAATTTTCTTCAATTTCTGGAAGCTTGCTTTGGAAAATTTGTTTTCATTTTCATGATTTTCTTTAAATTATCGGAAAGCTTGCTTCATTTTCATAAAATTTTCTTCAATTTTCACGAAGTTTTCTTAAATATTCGGGAAATTTCCTTCATTTTCTGGGAATTTTTTTCCTTTTGGGGATTTTGTTGTTGTAATTTTCCCGAAATATTATTAAATTTCCAATAATTTGAAGACTTTCCCTTTGCAAATAGTTTCTGGACATAAGAGACCAGTATATTTTCTAGGTTTGAGACGAAAATAAAATTTGGCTCCCCTACTCCCCCTCCTCCATGTCAAATATCTTTATACGCCGCTGACTTTGTGTGGAGATGATATATCCCTAAATTGCATGTTTTGCCCCTCACTCCAGATTCCTTAAAAAGGTCATGCCAGGAGATATGTTAATTTAAGAGTTATTTCCCTGTATACATCCTCAATAAACTTACAAGTTGCATTAATGACAATGTCAATTGTGGTTTAAATGTGTTCATAATCGGCGTGGGATCATTCCTGGTTAATCTCATGGAGTAGAAAGTAGTCAGTAGGAATTGAAGTCCATGTTTATTGCAGTTTAGTTTTTTTATCATTAAGCTTCGTTAATGATGTCAATTATACAGTGGCTTTTGCTTTCAATGTTCACTACACTAATAAATAAAAGTTGATCAGAAAATGCTTATCTGTTTCTATCATCATTGTGACACTGAATTAGGGAACTTGCCTTCGTCATCATCACCACCACCATGATTGTCATCATCATCATCATCATCATCCTCATCATCATCATCATCATCATCATCATCATCATCATCATCATCATCATCATCATCATCATCATCATCATCATCATCATCATTATATTCATCAAATCTTAATCATCTTTATTTCAATGTATTGTTCCTCTTTTTATTATCACTTATTCAGCATTTTGCTAAAGTTAACTATCTAATATGTAACGTTAATGATTACACGTAATTGCTTGTACTCATCATCTGTGCTCGTACTTGAGTTCAATGTGTTGTACTCGTACTCGGCAAAATGAAAATTGATGAACTCGTACTCGTAATCATGGTCATGTACTCGTACTCGGAAAATGTACTCACAATACAAGTCTGGCAGGGTGGGCATTTCTTAATTAAAGGAAAGGTATCGTCCAATGAATACATTCAGAAGTAAACGCCGCCGTGCTTGCACCGTCAACTCCGGTTTTCAATTTTCCCTATTGATCGCGAGAAATCTTCGATGTTATCGATCACACACCCGTCGGACTGAACATAGGAGCCTACATTTTTCATCGAAGAACATCACAAATTTCTCGCAATCAATAAGGAAAATTGAAAACCGGAAGTGACGTTACCAGCACGGCAACGTTTATTTAGAAATTTATTTATGGGACAATGCCCTTCCTTTAAGTATAATAGAAAATATAAAAAAATCAATAAACATTTTTGGGGAAAGTTGGTTTTTGTCCCCCTACTTTTTGGATAAGAAGCCATGTCACTCTATATTTTGGACAATAAACTATGTCCTTCCCCCACCACTTTCTGAATGAGAATTACGGCCCTATCATGGCACGAGCGATTTGTGGTTTTATTTATGAACACTAAGTTCAACACTGCACGTAAAATTTAGCACAAAATATTCCAAAAAATAATAAATAAAGCATCTTTGTTTTCACGAATAATTTGTTATCTGATTGTGCAAAATATCAAACCATTGTATATCGTTTATATTTCCTTTTTTTTTTTTTCTTCTTCAAATTTTCGGTTTCTTTGCAACTTGTTACATCAATGGCATGAAGATTTTTTATATTCATTAGACGACAACGCCGAACAAAAAACACTGAGGATTTTACAAGCTTCCGTACAACTCTTTTCTGGGGTAATGGGGCATAACAAATTACCCCTAATGGTATTACAGGTTGATAGTACCTGGAACTCTCTTCAAACTTCGTTATAGTATTTTGTTGCGATGATGCAATACATTTTTAGTCAACTGGGGAGTTACAACTCTACAAGAACGCCCTGTAAAAAAAAAAAAAAAAAGGCTGTCCTGGCAATTATTTTTTTGCATGGATAGCAGTGACATATCTATGGCGTGCTATTAGAAACTTAGCTACCATGAAAATATTATAGCCCCCAAATTTTGTCAAAGTCATAAACATATTTGACTACATCAAATAAATTGCATCAAATGTGTAGAAAATAGAAGATGGCATTCTTTGTAATCGTATTGACTAAGTTAGAGTTAAATTTGGACCAAAACTTTTACAGTTTGCACCAAAACTCCTCCATTTTTGACCAAACGTCTATCTTTTTCACCAAATTCTTAAATTTTGACTTTAGAATCTGCATTTTTGGATAAAAAAATATCTTCAGGTTTTTATCAAAAATCTTTTTTTGGACCAAACTTTCAAGTCTGGATCACAATCTACAACATAAAACGAAAATCTTTGGAATGGGAGGTTTTGCATTCCTTTATAATATTTTGATTTAATCATTTATGCTGAATTTTGATTTTTTCCTGATGAAACTAAAGAAAATTAAGTAAGGTGATAAATAAATATAAAGGTAGATCATACTATTACTGATAATTTACAATTTGCCTCATTCGGTTGTGACTGATTGGCAAGAGGCAGTTTGGGCAAATGAATGTCCTTCATAAAGCTGGTTCACCAATGTAGCATATTGGAAGGACGTTGCCTTTTATGTGAACATTTTTTCAAAGTCTCTTCCGAAATTTGTAATTGTATGGTAAAAAGCATAGTATAATTGGGAACTTCTGTTTCCAGCTAGATTCATCTGTCCCCAGCCAGCTGGATAAATCCCAGCTGGATAAATCCCAGCTGGATAAATCCCAGCTGGATAAATCCCAGCTGGATAAATCCCAGCTGGATAAATCCCAGCTGGATAAATCCCAGCTGGAATTTTCCTGGGGACTAAAAAATGTTCGCCTAAAAACCAACGTCCTTCATTTTACAGTCCGGAAGCATGCCTGTTAATACGAACATTTAAAACAAACGAGAATTGTGAAGTCATGCAGCCATTGTGTTGAAAAATATTTGAATTTCTAAAATGGCCATTTCCAGCCTAAAAGCCTAGCTCTATTGTCTATTATTTTTGATATTTCGAAAACGGCGTGGTGAACATATCAAATTGGACTGTTGGTGTGGATTTTTTTTAGCCATGACAGTAATAAAGGCACTTTCATGAAGTTTAAGTTTCCCCTAGCAAAGATATTTCAAATTTCCATGAATCAAAATGTTCCTATTAATAGGCATGCGGTCAGACTGATATGTCTCATTAGTGAACCAGCTTTATGAAGGACTTTCATTTTTCCGAACTGCCTCTTGCCAATCAGTCACAACTGAATTAAACAAATTGTAATTGTAACAGTATGATCTATCTTTATATTTATTCATTTCCTTGGTTTCATCAGGAAAAAATCAAAAATTCAGCATAAATGATTAAATCAAAATATTATAAAGGAATGAAACCACAAGGATTAAACTAGACTGATCGTATGAATTTTCAAAATAGAAATATTAATGCAGTTATTAATCTCTATTTCTGCATGATCATTTCTTGGTGTCAATAAATGTGCATCCGCCCATCACATTATTAATAATTTTTTCAGTTGGAAAACATAATTTCCAGCTGGAAATTATAATTCCCAGCTGGGAAATACCAGTTCTATCTGAAAAACACTTCCCAGCTGGAACCAGTTGGGAAACTTAGCTGGTTCCAACTGGAATTTTCTCCTGGGAAATGAAAAAGTGACTCACATGTGTGTCATTTCACCAAATTGTCAGTCACCAGAATGACTCTGGAGTGAGTCGATTTTCTTCAGACCCATTGACTTTTAGAAGAGAAGTGAGTGATTTGGGGTAAGTCATTTCAAAAGAAATGTCAGTCATCGAAGTGACTGAGGGTGCGTCAATGTACATGTTTTTGTCACCCACCTTGGTGCAACGACTCACCTTGTCTGGGGGTGTAGGGGTGAGTCACACAATTGACAAGTTCATTACAAAAATATATAAAAAATCGACATTCAGTAAAGAAAGAAAAAAAATCGTAACTTTTAAACGGAATAAGATTTTAACAGTTTTTTTTCACCACTTTGTTCTACAAATTTTCATTATCATATATGAAAAAAGGAAATTCCATGGGAATATTAACAAACAACCTGATAGAAGCAAAGCGATTCTACGATTCAGAGCCATAAACAGATTTTTAATGACATTACATGACGCGCATATACATTATGTCTCAGACACATCCCTGATCTATAATCTTGAAATATGAACTTACCAACAGAAGAATGAGATGAAATCATAACACGTATATTTGGATATTAACTGTGAGTTAGTCCCTTCCTCCGTACATGGATATGTTACTTGAGCGTAGCTATCCCTGCTCCGTATATACTACATAAACGCAATCAACGCTAATCCCAGGCAATGAGATAAACAGCTCAATATTGAAACAGATCTCAGGCACAGTACTGAACAAACCAGAGATTCTCATTCATGCCACGAAGCAACAATTTTTTTCAATCTCAGTTAGACAAATAATTCCTATCCAATAATCAAACATGACTCACACAAACAACAGGTTATTTTCGCTTTGAATGCCGCCATTTACAAGTGCTTGTCAAGTATAGGAAAAACATGGGGAATGCGAGTTACATGCCGTAATTGCGATATTTTCGTATTGAGCGAAATTTCGTCAAATACATTGAAAAGTTAAACGACTGAACGAAAAGACGTGTACTGACATTTTGCAGGCAGAAAGCGACGATGATGGATACGCCCCTGGCCAAGGGAAGCCCACAGGGACGTAACTACCGGGGTGTGGGGGTGTCACATCCCCGATAATTTGACTTGTCGGCAAATTGTTTTGGTCCGTGCGCAAATCATTGACTTTGACTTCAATCCGTCTCGGTAAAATACAACTAGAACATCAATGATGTAGTAGCTAAGCATATACTTTGGGGTAATTACAAGCCTGTTTTGTTGGTGACCGCCCCATCCCTCCCTCCTCCACAAACACTTTTGACTTTACCCCATTTCGGTTCGCAAATACTGCCTTTGGGTTTGAGATTGGGGAGCCAGGACCAATATTGACAATTACTCATTGGGCGAACAGGTAAAAGGCTTCTTTGAAAAATTGCTGCTTAGAAAATAATTGGGAAAATCCCCCTCCCACCGCGGCTCTTGGTGTACTAAATGTATGTGACAACCTCTATGTATTATGTAGTACGTGAGTGGGTGAATTACTATTTGTTCTGAAGCTTTAAGAATGACCGAGACTAAAAGGGCGCCTCCTGACCGGTCCGCCCTCAACTTTCAAAAGAGCACCTCCTGTTCCCGTCCGCACATTTTCAAAAGGGCTGCTTCTGCCCCTTAGTCTATGTCCAAGCCAAGCCCCCTCCCCCCTCCCTCTACTTGCCGCCGTGGTTCTGACATCGCTGCAGAGGTCAAAATTTCTATGTGTCCCAGGACTCTAGTTGTTCCACTGCGTATTGGAGCTTCAATATCGTTTGAATGTGAAAACTGTTTTTCAATTAAGCCTAACGCAATATGATACAAATTTTATTCAAACTGTTTGCTTTTAAGTATTATTGAAATCATATACATACACTAACAGCAAAATACTGTTGTAAAAAAATCAAGATAGATTTTACATCCTTGCAACAAGACATTATTTATCTACGGCATATTTTTCTGATATTGCTAATAGAATAGACATTCTGAGCAAATAATTAATTATCGCAAATAATGAATTACAATTAATTATTAATAGCATCCAACAAATACCCTTCTTGATCCTTAAGTGGAAATCATTATTACAAAATATAACTAAAAAGATTTTGAAAATTTCTTTGAAGTCCTCTTTCATATGATGGACCAAAGTAACATCTCCCTGGATGGACTTACTCCACCCTGAACCAAGGAGCTGTTACTTTGACAGCTTCCCCCTTGACAGCTCCTTGCCTAAACTAATCCTTCATAATCACCCATCGTGACGTAGTGATTTTATGCATCAGTTATTACAGATTAGCATCTCCACGCGAACAATAACTTTTTGTAAATAGTCATTAATTGTGCCAAGTTATGTGTGATGTGGAAGGACTCATGTGGATTTTGAAAGACTGCGAATATTCAGGCTATTGAGGATAGCCAGGGAGTTGGTCCCTGGGATAACCTGCAGTTTTCTTTATGTATTAGTTAAATTCCTTTTCGGGTATTTGAAACATTTTTAGTGAATTTTGGAACGCAGAATTCATTAAAACTACGCAACAAAATGAAATTATCGACCTATTTAAGGCAGGTTCAACATAGCACGCCAGTGCACCACGTCAAAGGCAAACTTGGTTGTCGATCCAAAACCGCTCAGGATATGATAAACGCTGCAAAAATCATAACCGAATACGCGGGCGAGAATCTGGCTCTTGAGATTGTGCGAGAATCTGGCTCTTGAGTTAGTGATCGCTTAAGCTTAAATCCCTTAAAGGGAGGTTGAGCTAAAATTTATAATAAAAAAAGCACTGGGGGAAAAATTGTTGAGGATTTTTCCTCTGCAAATATCAATTCCATGTGTAGCATAAAAGTACAACACTGCACAGTAAAATGCCGACAATCTCACTCCAAGGGACTCAAAACCGCACCCGTCATTTGTAGGCCCTCACACAATCGTGGATCATGAGGGGCAGGGCTATAATGTGCACGCTTTTAGAATTAGTGGGGCGGAATTTTAGTTTTGGTTGAAATACGAGAGGTTTTATTCCGTTTCCTTGAAAACTTTTTTCCCTTCAATTTGTTTAAAGCCCTGCTCGGACCTAGTTTCAACCTTTGCCACTGCAAACAATATAGTGGTTTTCTGCGTATTCGGTTATTGTTTGCATCGTACGGGGTACCCGTTTAAAGCCCTGCTCGACCTAGTTTCAACCTTTGCCACTCGACGTTTGCATCAGAGTGCAATTTTCTCCTTTGCCCCACCTCTCGGGCCCTGCCGGAAACTATACAATTATGGGGTGTAGTTCCAAATTAAAGATAAATCCACTTATTTTGTTCGAATTTCCTCACTTTTTCAAATCTGAAATCCAAATGTCTATAAGGTTATTTTATTGTTAGAAATAGATTGATTACTTTTCCTCACGTGCCCTGATAAGATGATCAGGTGATCATTTGAAAATGAATAGTCGAAAATATATCTATCATTTTAGGTCATTTTGGGATATCAAAAACGTAAAATCTTCAGAATTCCCGGGGCTTCGCTCCCTAGACCCCTACAAGGGCTTTGCCCATGGGCTAGGTGCCCTTTAGTTATGTGCAAGCAATCTTCTCCTCTTGACTGCTGTGCCCCAAATCCAAAAACCTTGGTGACTCCACTAAAGGCCACTATCTGACTATAGGGTGTTGTTGACAAGCTTAATAAAAGAACGATGCATTATTGCGGGAGAGGGGTGGGGTGGGGGCACTTGTGCCGGGATTATGGAAATTTTGGGACTGGGGACTTCAGGGGGCTTAAGCCTCTGCTCCGAACGCAGCCGCGCTACTATCAAAACCATCGCCGCACCGCTACGGCCCTGACCATTGCAACTTGCAAGAAGTACAATTTATATCTGGCGGAGCGGCGGAGCCGGGGGTTGGAATAGGGGGCTTCATCCCAAAAAAAAAAGATGTTAGATGAACATACGTTATCACGTTATTGAATTTTGTTAGTCTATAGGTATATTGTTATTTATCGCTATACTATAGAATTTTCCCCATATTATTTATACAAGGAAAAGGACATGGTTTTTCATGTTGTTGTGTTTTCCTTAATTATTTATAATCTTAATTTTTAATTTTTAGAAAGAATAATATCAAAACAAAAGTTGTAGCTTAGGGAAGACTGGAACAGAAAGACAGAACTTACCTTTAAAGCACTGACGAAGCCAACGAAGTCAAATCGGATCGAGGTAGGGAGCTGAATAACTCAGTTATAAATCATCATCGCTGTGTGATGAAGCCAATGCAATTGCTCAAGACATTCATAATTGCCGAATGCAGTAGATTTCTTTATGCGGCTCTTTAGAACTTAGTCCAATCAAAACATGTATCAAACAAGTAACAAGATGGAGGAACAATCAAACAATACTTGCTTATGACATTGGCATTTACATTTAATGCAACGTGTTTACATGAGAAAACGATGCAGTTGAAACGCCTTAAAATGAGTGTTTGGTGTTTTTCCATTTGAACACACAGAGACCAAGCACGTAATGCTACAAACTGTCCAGGCTGCCGGGTCTCTTTCGATCAATCGATGCTGACAATCGCACGGCTAAGGATATTACGATTATTCGGTTCTCTGGCCAGCTTCATTACTAAATGACTAACAGACTAAGTCACTGGTATGCTCATTGTGTCAAAAATCGATACTTGTCTTGTCGGCAAGTGGTGATATTGATCAATCATCATAATTAAATGGAACAAGTGTTAAGTGGATGTATAGTGACGGATTAATAAAATACCATTGAACTCTTTCAGACATAATAAACCGGTGTCTAACACTAACAGTCGACGTGAAGCCTCAATGACGTGTAAAATATTCATACAGTAGGAAAGACGGGAGGTGTGGGGAAGGGGAGGGGGTAAATTCACCTCATCATGAACCCGAGCATGATGCATCATTTCCGTTTTCCGACTCATAATCGATATTTTCCAAACATTTC